>JAJIBD010001564.1:0-299042 GCA_021461705.1 Cryptotis parvus | reverse complement strand
GGATGCAGAGATGGAATTTTATTTTATTTCAAAGTAAAACAAACAGCCTCAGTGTTGCTTAGAGTTTGCTGTTAGCCAGGGCCCATCTCCGGGGCTTTCCTGTGCGCAGCAGCAGCCTGGGATTGTTCTGTCTAACACGGAGGGTCTGGCGGGGGCTTCTGGAGCACTGGGGATGGATGAATGTGGGGATTGTTGCTAAAATAAAATTCTCCAGTCTGTAGGGGCCGGAGAGATAGAGCGGCAGGTAAGGGGCTGGCCTTGCATGTGGCTGACCCAGGTTTTATTCCTGGCACTCCATAAGGTCCCCTGAGCCCTCCAGGTTCAAAAAATCAAAACACACAACAATCAAATAAAAACACAGCAAGTTCACTGTCTGCAAAGGGAATCTCGTTAGTTTTTTTTTTTTTTTTTTTTTTTGCCACACCCAGCAATGCTCAGGGGTTACTCCTGGCTCTGCACTCAGGAATTACTCCTGGCGGTGCTCGGGGGACCATATGGGATGTCGGGGATCGAACCCGGGCGGCATGGGCCGCTGGGTGCAAGGCAAAAGTCCTACCCGCTGGGCTATCGCTCCGGCCCCAGGGAATCTCGTTAACAGGTCCAT
Source organism: Cryptotis parvus (assembly GCA_021461705.1). Classification (NCBI taxonomy): domain Eukaryota; kingdom Metazoa; phylum Chordata; class Mammalia; order Eulipotyphla; family Soricidae; genus Cryptotis; species Cryptotis parvus. Next base: position 298,438 of record JAJIBD010001564.1, on the reverse strand, counting down.
GCTTCAGAGACACAGGCCGTGTTGGAAAACCAATCACTGTATCACTGACTTCCCGTTCATCGTCGATTTGCTCGAGCGGGCACCAGTAACATCTCCATATGACCTGTCTCATGCAAGTAGAGCCCAAGGTCACCTGCTTGCTCCAGGAACATAAAGAGCCTCAAACCATTCCATCAAGTCATGGGAATGAGGTCTATAATTGTTACTGGTATCTGGCATATCAAATACGACACGGGTAGCTTGCCAGGCTCTGCCGTATGGGTAACATACTCTTGTAGCCATCTCAAAATCCAGCATTTATTGATGAACCGGGCTGTGATAGGCTGGTCTGCTGGGTGGAGTTCTGATGAGGGGAAGGCCGAATGTGGAAAATGGAGGTCCTCATGGAGTGGGGGTCGTCTGGCTTGTGAGGCTCTGCTGGGGTGGCGGGCCAGGGCTAGAACCTGCCATCCCTCCCGGGCACCTCATGAGCGACTGAGCACAGTGAGAGCCAGTAGCAGCTCTCACTGTTTATGAACCAAATGATTCATAAACTGCTGACGGACCTGGTCTACTGGGGTTCTGCCTGTGCTCACAGGGGACATATTTCTCACCTTGAGAAGTTTCATATTTCACAGGTGTCCATTAGCTCAAGCATGAGAAATAGGAGTTTCAAAGCATGTTCCCTTAGTAAGTGACTGTCCGGTCAGTAATTGAGAGCAGGCTGCTCTGTCCAGCCGGAGCATGGCCTTGTAATCCCCAGATACCTTGTTTCAGGTATCTTTGAGGTTATTTCATGTCCGTGTCGTGTTGGTCTGTCTTCTGAGAGCACGGACACACTTCTTTTCGGTTTGGGGCCTCTTTCTCCTGAAGAGTGGTTTTCCCCCTTCCCGAGTCTGTTTTTCCAGTATTTTTGCTGCTACTGTATTTTTTGTTTCACTCCTTTTGGTCGTTTATGGGTCACACCTGGCAATTCTCAGGTTCCTCCTGGCAGTGCTCAGGGGACCTTCTGGATGCTGGGGATCCAATCTGGGTTGGCAGGCGTGCAAGGCAGACGCCCTCTCCGCTGTGCTGTGGCTCCGGCCCCTCACTTGGCATTTCTCCATGATGCCTTATATCCTAGCTGAGACTCTCGTAGGGAGGACAGGGTTAAAGTTCTAAATCCAGTCTGAAAATCTGTTTTATAAAAATGCCCTTTCAGTCGGTCAGATTGTGTCTGCAGGGATCGATGCTGACATTGCCGCTCTCTTCCTTTTGTGCCTTATGTTAATCCTGGTCTTTGCTGAATTTTGCTTTTTTTTTTTTTTTGGTGGAGGTTCATTCCACACAGTACTCAGGAGGCCAGGCGCTCCCCCACCCCCATGGGGTTCTCGGCCGAATGGGTTGGGCGGCTCAGGGGGTGCAGAGGGTGGAGTGTGGTGAGAACCTGGGGTGCAGGGTGGTGTGGGCCCCCTGCTCTGCACCCAGCGGGCCACGGCGGCACTGCCCACCACTACGCCCGTCTGCTGCTGCACGTCCCCTGGACCTGGATTTTATTGTCCTATTTATTTAGAATCGGTGAAAGTTTTCCTTGTTTTTCTTATTCCATTCCCTTTGCTCTGTTGACTTTGTTCCTGTACGTGGTGTTTCTGTTGTTCAGATGATTTGAAAGTGGCGGCACAGACACACTCAGGTGGGCACCTGGTTCAGTCCGTGTATCGGGCTCGGTCGGGCACAGACACACTCAGGTGGGCACCCGTTTCAGTCAGTGTATGCGCTCGGTCGGGGCAGACTTGCTCAGGTGCGCACCTGGCTAAGTGATGGTTTGGTGGGTGGAGTCCTGGACGCTGGGGTTGCCGCCCGCCCGCTTCCTGCTGTTGAGCGGTTTCCTCGAGCGTTAGCTCCGTGCTGTTGGCCACGCGCACTGTCTTTTCTCCTTCATGCTGTGTTCAGGTTATTCACATACTCAAGAGTTTCCTTCCTTAGTTCTTGGACAAGACATAAATCTCCACTATGATCATTTTCCTTCTAAGAAAATATCACTGGGAGTTTTTACGGTGAAAGTATGTGGTAGTAAATTCCTCTTCACTAAAGAGACCTCTGGTACCCTGTTCTGAGCAGGAGATTTTGCTGGATACCTGTTCTAGCTTGACTTATAGATCTTCATCGCTTGAAGGAGTTCGTTCATTTTCTTCTGACTTACATTGCAGATTCAGAGCAGCTTGAACCTAGTAGGTTTGGTTTCCTGTATCTATGGATTCAGACCTTTCATTTGCATTGAAAAATTTCCTCTGGGATGCTTTCAGTGTATTTTATTTTATCTGAGGGGAGTTTAGTCACACTCAATGGTGCTCAGGGGATATTTCTAGCTCTGTGGTCAGGGGATCACTCCTGGTGGTGTGGGGGACCTTATGGGGTTCAGATGATTGACTGAACTTGGTCTGACCTCATACAGGTCAAGCACCTTAATCATTGTCCTGTCTCCAGCCCACCCATATGTATATAAAGTGTAAATTAATACATGTTATGTTATATAATATACTATATATTCAATATAGAATGAATACATAATATATAGTCATATGCATGGATATTATATGAATATGTATATATATATATACCTGCTGAGTTCAGAGCAAATCCCAGCTATTGCTTGAGGTGGGGTTGGGGGAGTGTCTTCTATTGGTGTTTGGGGGACCATACAGTCCCCAGAATGAAGCCTGGAGTGTCCCCAGGTGGAACATGCCTCCAGTCCTTTGTGCGAGCTCTCTGACCCTGCACTTATTTATCAAATCTTTCTGACCACGTTCGACAGACACTTAATCTATGTGCTTTAAAAAAATACTTTGATTTTTGTCACTTGTTCCTAATTGTGGCAACTGTTTTATTGATGGACAGTTGCTTGCTCGCGTAGCTATATTGGTAAGCTTCAACATATTCCACCTTACATTTCCATGTTTTAATCTATTCTATGATAAGCAAGAAGCCTGTGAGTGCAGGCAGAAGCCAGGCCTGGAGGCTGTACTCAGAAGAAATCCGTGTGCGGAGGGGAAGTTCTCCCTTTGTGACCTTTTTCCTGAGAACTGAACAGCGCCAGCCAGCTTGGTGGAGCCAGTGGGGTGGGAGTGACTGAAGGGCCTGTGAACAGCCCTGAACTTTGCCTGGTGAGTCACCGCATGGTGCCGGCCAGCTGGGCCCTGTGAGGTCAGGAAGCTCCAGTGGCACCGATGTCCTTCACTGATGTTCCTGAGAGGCCGTGGGCGAGGACAGGAATGAGGAGTATCGGGGACAAAGAGTAACTGCCTCGGGCTCTGAGACTTCCAGGAAAGACTGTCTGGGTACAGTCTGGGTTTGCTCCTGGCTGGGTTAGGGGTAGGGCCAAGGGCCCAAGGGCTTGTTTCTCTTTGAGATGCAAATGCTTCCAAATGTGTGTGTGTGTGTGTGTGTGTGTGTGTGTGTGTGTGTGTGTGTGGTTTGTCTGTCTGTCTTTCGGATCCCTATTTAATTTAATTTTTAATTGAATCACCATGAGATACAGTTACAAAGTTGTTCATGATGGGTTTCAGTTGTACAATGTTCCATCACCGTCCCTCCACCAGTGCACGTTCCCACCACCAGTGTCTCTGGTTTCCCTCCCTCCCGCCCCATGGCAGATTCTCTCTCTCTCTCTCTCTCTCTCTCTCTCTCTCTCTCTGTTACATTATGGTTTACAGTAGAGATACTGAAAGGTTACCAGGTTTATCCTTTTACCTACTTCCAACGTTCAGTTCCTGTCCAGAATGACATTCCCAACTGTCACTGTCGTTACGGCCCTTCTCTAGCCTAGCTGCCCTTCGCCCCCCAGACACTTGTGGCAGCTTCCAACCACTGACCAGTGCTCCCGGCCCCTGTCTTCCCCGCCTTGGCTATTAGTCTCATACTGTGTATTTTTTTTAAACATCCCACAAATGAATGCAGCCATTCTGCATCTTCCTTCTCCTTCTGACTCACTTCACTCAGCTCATGCTCTCCATGTCCGTCCATTTATAAGAAAATTTCACGCCAAAGTTTCTTCCCACCTGAAAGTTTCTTTCCGCTTCTAACAAAGCTCCTTCGTTGCCCTGAAGATTTCATGTATTTCATGCAGTGCCCGAAGGGCTTGGTACAAATCTGTGACGGCCATTAGTGCCTCTGCCAGTCCCGTGGTACTGATATTGGATCTCAGTGAGATACACAGTTACAAAGTTGTTCATGACCGAGTTTCAGTTATACAGTGTTCCAATACCCGTCCCTTGGACGTCACCGTGGAGTGGCACACCGTCACTGGTCTAAACACTGGCCAGGAGGGAACGTAAGGATCCAGCCTCTCTCGTTAGGAGATGCCATGTGGTAGTTATCCTTGAAAATGCAGTTTTTAGGCTGTAGTGAGGATGTGTAGTTTAGATTGTGTTGTTGTGAGCCCCCAGTGGTGCTCAGGGGCTTAGTCCTGGCCCTGTGCCAGGGAGCACTCTTGCCGTTGCTCAGAGGTCCCTCTGTGGTGCCAGGGATAGGAGCAGGGGTCCGCCCTGCGCGAGGCAAGTGCCTGCTTCACCTCTGCACTTCCCTCTTTGGTGATTTGAATTGTTTATGGCCTACTCAGGGATGTATTCACGGCACTGTCAGACATAAGGCATGAAAGCCAACATTGTTGCTTGGCGCTTGTGGTCCTGGGGCTGAACTGGGCCTCCTGCATGCAAAGCATGTACTTGCCGTTGCCTTATTGCTCTGCTCCTGGGATGCAGCCTTTGTAGCCCCTCGTGTTTCCATTTCAGCTGCTGGAACTCTGAGACAAGTTCATCAGCATTCAGGGCTGGAAGTTCAAGACCCTGCAGCCTGGAGCTTGGCTCCTCTGTGGACAGCAAGCTGGGCTGTATCGGTTGTAACTGAATGCTCAGAAAACAATACGTGTATTTTACAGATAATGTAGGCAGGCCGCTCACGGCTTTAAAAGGAAAAAGATACAAGTCACCTATTTAGAAGGAAAGACAGAAGTCATCTGTTTTACCCACGAGGCAGCGTCTTCTCTGCGGGTGGTGGAATAGTCGTGGCTAGATGACAAAGAATTTGCTTTTGTTTGGGACAATCCGTTGAAACTCTGGTGGCCGAGGATGCGCCTGTCTGCCTGGGTTTGGCCCTCCCACCCGCTGTCCCCATCACCGCTGCTGTCGCACTGCTGCGTGTGGCACACCACGTGGACAAAGCCTCATCCTCTCCGGAGCCGGTATCCTGGCCCTCACATCCCGCTCACAACAGCCGGCAGGGCCCAGTATTCTGAGCTCTGCTGGAAGCCCCCCCGGGAAATGCGGCGCGGCGTGGATTCATCCGCCGCCCGTGTCCCTGTGCTTACACCCCATGTGGACCCATTCCCCCCCATTCCCGTACTGCACTCCGTGTGATTCGTTCCCCATTCCCGTACTGCACTCCGTGTGATTCGTTCCCCCCCATTCCCGTACTGCACTCCGTGTGATTCGTTCCCCATTCCCGTACTGCACTCCGTGTGATTCGTTCCCCATTCCCCGTACTGCACTCCGGTGTGATTCGTTCCCCCCCATTCCCGTACTGCACTCCGTGTGATTTGTTCCCCATTCCCGAACTGCACTCCGTGTGATTCGTTCCCCCCATTCCCGTACTGCACTCCGTGTGATTCGTTCCGTCCCTGCTGCTCAGTTTTGCCTGCGCATGCCTTCGGGGGTGATGGGGACTGGCGCTCACAGTCGGGACACTTTCCTTTCTCTCCCTTCCCTTGGTTGCTGTCCTGTTCTGTTGTGATGAGCTGCCTTCATGGCCTCCCAGGGCCATGGACTTGGCCATGGTGTTGGGGGAATCACTCTCGCAGTCAGGGACGTGGGCTGGAGGTGGGGACCCGACTCATGTGGCTTGGTATCAAGTGATTCTTTCTAAGCTCCACTTTATTTCCTTCCTTCCTTCCTTCCTTCCTTCCTTCCTTCCTTCCTTCCTTCCTTCCTTCCTTCCTTCCTTCCTTCCTTCCTTCCTTCCTTCCTCCCTCCCTCCTCCCTCCCTCCCCTCCCTCCCTCCCTCCCTTCCTCCCTTCCTCCCTCCCTCCCTCCTCCCTCCCTCCCTCCCTCCCTCCTTCCCCTTCCTTCCTTCCTTCCTTCCTTCCTTCCTTCCCTTCCTTCCTTCCTTCCTTCCTTCCTTCCTTCCTTCCTTCCTTCCTTCCTTCCTTCCTTCCTTCCTTCCTTCCTTCCTTCCTTCCTTCCTTCCTTCCTTCGTCACAGCCGGTGACGCTCAGGGTTGCTCCTGGCTCTGCACTCAGGAATTACTCCTGGCGGTGCTCGGGGACCATATCGGATGCCGGGATCAAACCAAGGTTGGCGCGTGCAAGGCAAAGGTCCTCCCCGCTGTCCTGTTGGCCCCCAGTCCCATGTGTTGGTCTCGTCCCAGTCTCTCTGTGTGTGACGGCGGACGCTGCAGACCCTGCCTTGTGGAGCTCACTCTTGGCTGCACTTCTCTGAAGATCACATACTTGTTCTGCACCGGGACCAGGGTTATGCTGGAGACATGTGGGGTGGGGCCAGGATGCGACCGGGGCCTCTGACGTGCAGGGAGGTGCTTTTGTCCCCGTCCGGGGCCACCAGTTCCAGTTCTGTCATTCGCTTGCTGAAGAGACTTATTTTCACAGGTGTTGGTAAATAAAGCGTGGGGCACCTCTCTGGACACGTTCCTAGAACGCTCTTTACTGTGTTGCTTCCCTGGAGCACTAGGCGCTCGCGGATGGGCGTGTTTATGTCGACGCTGGTTTATGGCTTCAGCTTTCCTTGATGTGTGGTCTGGCCCATGGGGGTTTGGGAGCATCCTGGCCCGAGCCTGTATTTCTCTGGGAACACAGTCCGGAAAGCACATGAGAAAGCCAGTGAACTGTTGGTCGTGGCTTTTCCTGTGCCCCCAGTAAGGACTGAGGGAGTGTTTGCATTATGTTTAGAATCCCTAACCAATCCGAGGAGCCGGCCTTGTCCTCGCGGCTTATTCTTAAAGGCTTTGCGCAGCACTCTGGCGTTCTCAGGCCCCGAGCCCTCCCCCGTGCAGCTGAGCCCTTCAAGGCTTGTCTTCACTTTCTCTTGACCTGACCCGACTTCCTGCTCCTAAGCAAACAGTTTCAGAGACACTTAAAAGGCATTTTTTGCATCCTTGGCAGCGCTTGTAAAAACCACATTTTAGTAAGCCAGTATGAATGAAGTATGTGTGTGTATGTGTGTGCATGCATGTATGCGTGTGCATGTGTATGCACACATGTGTATGCACGTGTATGTGTGCATGCATGTGTGCGTACATGTATATGTTTGCACGTGTGTATGCATGTGCACACATGTATGTATGTGCGTGTGTGCATGCATGTGTGTGCACGTGTATGTGTGTGCACATGTATGTTTGTGCATGCATATGTGCGTGTATGTGTGTGCATGCATGCATGTCTGCACATGTATGTGTGTATGCGTGCATACATACATGCATGTGTTCGTGCGTGTGTGCATGTGTGTATGTGTATGTGTGCATGTGTATGTATGCACTTGCATGCATGTGCACATGTGTGCATGTGTGTGAGTGTGCTTATGTGCGCATGTGTGTCTGGTTGCCTTGTGTCATCTGACACCTTAGCAGTGTCCTCAAGCCGCGCTTGGGCGCAGGCTTGTACTGTGTTGGGGTCTCACCAGCCCTTGCAGGCCCATATGCCCGGACGACTGTTCCAGCGCTTGCCCAGGGAGCCAAACCCTCACACCGCCTGTGATCACTGAGAGTTCGCTGGCTGAGAACAGCACAGGGGCCGTGTGCCGACAGGCTGTGCGTCCTGGTGTGGTGCTCCCTGGGCCCAGGAGGCTGACGCAGTTCTGTTTTCCTTCCAGGCTGGTGGACGACCGTTGTGTGGTGCATCCCGAGGCCGGTGACCTCAGCAACCCCCCCAAGAAGTTCAGAGGTGAGCACACAGGGGGCTGTGAGTTCTGTGAAATAACAGGCCTTTGGAGCCTGCGTGGGGATGGAGTCCGCTCTCCCGAGACATGTCCCTGGCCCCTGGGTGGAGGGTTACTTTGTGTCTTAAAACTATATCCAGGTGAAACTTTAAAAAATAAATAGGGGGCCGGAGTGATAGCACAGCAGGTAAGGTGTTTGCCTTGCAAACGGCCGACCTGGGTTCGATTTTCCGGCATCCCATATGGTCCTCCGAGCGCCGCCGGAGTAAATCCTGAGTGTAGAGCCAGGAGTAACCCCTGAGCATTGCTGGGTGTGACCCAAAAAAGCAAAAAAAAAAAAAAAAAATAGGGGCCATGGAAAATTTTTTTTCAGTTTTTCTTTGGGCATATTTAAGGATTTCTAACATGGGGTTGGGTGACTGGGCCACAATCTGTCTTTGGAAGAGAATCATGCGGTGAACTCTGAAGGGCCATGTCTCACAGCAGCAGATGGAACTGAGAGACACAGTTACAGATTCAGCCACAGTTAGGCTTTGAGTGCTGCTGTTTAGCATCAGCTCTTTAATTAATCTTTGTCAAATCCCGGACGGTGACAGTGATTGGTTAGTGCGACTCTGAAATGCCGCCTTGGATGGTGTGTAATCATATAGGTGGTCGCTGCGCTCTCAGTGTAACTTCAGAGATTGCGTCATCACCTCAGCGAGGATGTTGGCCATAGCTGGGGCAGGATTCTGGCCCTGCTGGTGGGACGCCACCTCTGGAATCTGCACAGATTCATAACTCACTGGAACCAGCAAGTTACAAGCCTACTCGGGTCCATTCCCTGACTTGTCTGCGCTCGTGATAACACCTGCAATTTGGAAACAGCGCTGCGTGCGTGTTCGCCCCGCAGTGCTGGCAGGCCGCCTAGTGAAGGATAACGCCTGGGAGAGCGGCAGAGGGGCCCTCCCCAGGGCCTCCGCTTGGGGAGGGTCAGTGAAAGCAGCCGAGGGCCGCCCAGGTGTGGTGACTGGCGTCCGAGCTCCCCGGGACCCCTGCAGAGGACCTGTGAGCGCTGCCCGCTGTGGACTGTCACTGTTTCCTCCCTCCACACAGGACCTTGCAGAGAGCAGGACAGGCCGGTGCATGCACTTCCTGTGGGGTCGGCCACTACGCATGCGGTCAGGTCGCTGCCCACGGGGAGTGGATGTGAACTATGTGGTGGGGATGCAGCACCCCTTAGAGCCCTTGGGGAAAACTCCTCCCCGGCAGGCCGGGCTTCCGCCCCAGAGTCCCCATCCGGGACGGAGTCATAGGTCAGGTGGAGCCCTAGGGCAGCCTTTGGGACGGGCATGGGGTGTCCAGGACAGCCTGTCGGGTGTGAGAAGTGATGCCAGAGAGAGGGAGGGGAGGAAGCCCACGCGGAGCAGGGGTGGCCTTGCTGCCCGCAGGGAGGGTCGAGGCTGTTAGCAGAGAGTGGAGGGAAACACCAGCACCAGCGGGTAGAGACGGACCGGGAAGCGCGGTGAGTGGCCACCCCCAGGCCGCACTGTCTTATCTCTGGACCCGAGGGTCCTTCAGATTTCAGGGCTGGCGCGGCAGCACACACAGCTTGCGGTTCCCAGGCCTGTCCTGGGCTCTCTCTCCACCAGTGGGGGCAGGAGGGTCTTTTCTGGAGGTGGCCTCTGTGGTTTGTGCTGTCCTTGTCCCCGGCCCCAGGGAAGCGGCTGCTTTTTCTCAGGAACCTCAACATCGCAGCAGTATGAACAAGCGACATAATTGCCGTGGATGTTACCGGCGCCAAGGCTTTCGCCCGAGTACCGACGATACTATCAATATTGAAGAATTTCTCTCGGCTGAGCATAAAATGTCTTCCCTGATCAGTTCGTAAAGATCAACTCTCCATTTCGGAGTAGATTCCGATGTGAGGTCGTCAGGAGAGTTGCCCTAGATGCGCGCCTCACAGAAAACAGCAGCTCTGGAGTTCTGGTGGCCCAGTGCTCCTGTGGGCGTTGCGCATCCCCGGGCGTCGCAGGTGCGTGCCCTCTTAGTCACCTGCCCGGCTGAGCACCCTTTTGAAGGCGGGTCTCCTTGGCAGCTGCCCAGCGCCCAGGATCTGTCCTGGCTGGCCTTCCATGGTTCTCATGTTCGTCAGCCGGCTGTCTCGTGGGCCCTGAGTCTCCGCCATAAACCCTCTCCCGGCCCAGCACTTGCTGAACTGAATTTCTCTCAGGTTTGCTGTTAGTATTTTTTTTTTTTTTTTTTGATTTTGCATGAAGAATAAGAAGTCCTGAGCTCTGCTTTGTAGGCAAGGAAAAAATAATGCTTTGGAGGCAAAAAAAAAATCCATGGTTTTGTGAATCAGCATCGGAGGAGGCTCAGGACACTGGAAAGGGAGCCAGAGGCGTCACAGTGAACATGCGGGAACTGGAGTCACAGGCAGAGAAGTGCAGTTGGATGCGTGTAGCTGACTGGGCGGTCAGCTGAGAGCAGAGTGCAGCGGCAAGCTTGACAGGAATCTCTCAGGTCCTCTGGGGAACAGCCAGCATGCTCAGGGTGCGGCGCCCTCAGGGCGTCCTCAGTCACTCAACACCATTAACGAACACGAAAATGAACGGTGGGGCTACCTCAAGCGAAACACTTGTACATGGCCAAAGAAACTCGGCTGTGCGGTTAGAATGTTTTATACAGGAAGCCCTGTATTAATGGGTTGTAAACTAAAGTGCTGAAAATGACAGATAAACTCCCCCCAAACTAGAAGCTTCAGTTAAAATAAAAAGACACCAAACCAGATGGGAAAGTTTGCTCTCAGGACATCCCCCAAAGGGCTAATATCCAGGACCTCTAAAGCACTCACGGACTCAGAGACAGAAAGCTAATTACCCAGTGAACAGTAATTAGGGAAGAGGAGGTGAACAGACACCCAGAAGAAGACATGGCTCGGCAGCAGGCAGCTGAAGCACTCATTGTCACTGGTTTTCAGGGACGTGCAAGTGAAAACACATGAGGCGTCATCTGGAGCCAGTGAGGTGGGCAGCCATCAGAAGGCTGGGAAACTCCCGGACTGTAGGCCTGTGGTGGGACAGGATCCACGTCAATGGTGGCCGAATGTTGGCTGCCAACAACCGTTTTCTAGAATCTTGGCTGGAGACAACATAGAAACATCCCGCGAAAAACTAGAGCTTCCACACGCCTTCCACATGCGCCCAGCTTAGCGTCTGTCCCCAGAACACAAGAGCGTGGGCTCAGGTGTAGACACGCCTCTGTTCATTGTAGGGCCCAGGGCAGTGGCCAGGGCACAGAAGCTGCCCAGACGGCCAGTGGCAGATGGATGTGGGCTGTGCACAACGGAATACTGTACAGCTGTTAAAAGCTTGCAGTGTTCTGCAGCGAGGTGGAAGTAGGGCCCCGTTTGGAGTGAACTGAGGCAGAGAAGAACAAACATGGCCGATCTCACTCATTTGTGGTTTTGTGAGAGACAAACGAGGGTGTAACACACAGTGCGGGATGAAGACGCTCCTGGCCCTTGACTGCAAAACTGAGGTCACATGCAGCAGGGGAGGAGGAGCTGCTAGGAGGAGTCTGCCCTGGTGGCCTCCTGCTGATGTGTGGAGGCAGGGCTGCCCCCACGCTGCGGGGCTGTGTGGGGGCTGGGAGCGAAGGCAGGACTCCCCGCACCCAGAGCCCGGTGCCAGCCCTGAGCTCCCACAGCCAGGGTTGCTGTTCTGGGCTTGGAGTGTCTGTGATAGCTGAGTTCAATCTCTTTTTGGGGAGTCACTCCCAGTGGTGCTCAGGGGTTACTCCTGGCTTTTGCGCTCCCTTGGGGACCATATCGGGTGCCAGGGATTGAACCTGGGGCAGGCATGTGTAAGGCAAACACTCTCCCCGCCGTGCTGTCAGTCGAGGGTGTGTCCACTCAGGAATCTTGCAGACAGCATTTGACCTGTGGCGTGAGGGACAGCTGGGCGTCCTTGTCCTGGTCTGAGCCGTTTCACGACAGTCTTCCCTCTTGGCAGGGTAGAAAAGGGTGTGGAAAGTGATTTTTCGTTTTTTCTTTCTAAAGAGCAGTGGGGTACTTGGTACTCTGCTGAGTATAAGAATGAGCCCAAAGCGCCAAGTCGTTCCCTGGTGGGTTCGCTCCTTCTGCAGGAAGTGGGCGCGTGAAGCAGCCATCACTTTTTTTGGGTCATGTCCGGTGATGCTCAGGGCTTACTTCTGGCTCTGCACTCAGGAATTACTCCCTGGCGGTGCTCGGGGGACCCGATGGGCTGCCGGGATTGAACTTGTGGGAGGTGACTTAATCTGTCCATATGCACTGTGTGTCCAGCGCTTTGAAGGACACTAATGGTTCATCTGCGGTGGCCTCATCTCAAGACCCTTAACTCAGTGATACTGGCAGACTTTCTCCCAAGGAGGGCTGCCATGGGGCCGAGGCCTTAGGAGTGATGTTTGTGTGGGGGGCCGGGAGGGGATGGCCTCCCAGGCCACACACAAAAATAAAATAAAAAGATAAAGCTCTGTTCTAGTGTCCAGTGCTAGAGGGGCAGAGGGGACACCCCCAGGACAGTGGTGTCCCTGGACAGGCTCTCTGGTGGGGGTTGTGTTAGAATGTGTATGTCTGAACCTGTCGCTAACAGCGTTGTAAATCTTGGTCCGTAAGTAAAATAAAAGCTCCAAGAAGGCGACGTGGAGGAGTGGCTTGTCCACGGAAGCAGCTTTGTGTTGTCCTGAAATGTGAGACAAACCCGCAGCCTTAGTCAGCCCATGCACAGGAGAAGCCCGCAGAGAACTGGTGGCTCGTCCACGGGAAGCAGCTTTGTGTTGTCCTGAAATGTTGTGAGACTCCATGGAAGCAGCTTTGTGTTGTCCTGAAATGTTGTGAGACAAACCCGCAGCCTTAGTCAGCCCGTGCGCAGGAGAAGCCCGCAGAGAACTGGTCACAAACATTAAAGAATCCTTTTGTTTCCGTCGACTCGACTCGGGGAGCAAACTAGTTCCAGGGCGTGAGCCGGACCCCCAGAGTGTGCGTGTGACCAGAGGGGCCGCAACTGGAAACAGCTTAATTCCCGGCCAGAAGTGCCTTGGCTGTTTGGACTCTGTCCCTCAGGGACCACAGCTGTTTTCTTCCGATGTTTTAGGCTACGGCTTCAGTGTTTTTCAGGATCCCAAGAAATGTGCGAGCCTGGTGTCAGGCAGTAGAATAGCCCCCGATGCTGAGACTTCATCAGACAAATCTTTTTATAAGCCGTTCCTTGGCGTAGCTAACAAAGAGAAACAGTGCAGCAATCTGTGGCGGGGCCAGGAGGTGGGTTCAGGCCACCCAGGTGGCTCCCTGGCACCTTCTGGTCACCACCACCACAGCCGAGCCAGGACCAGTGCTGAGCACTGCCAGGTGTGATCCACAGTGAGAAAGAGGAAGTCGCCAGTTGGGGGCGGTTAGGCAGACCGTGAGAAATCAGCGTGGTGGAAGACACGTGTGTCACCCGCTGCTCTCCTGGTGGACACGTCCCCTCTCCCGGTCTCCACTAGGTGTCAGGTACTGGCACCTCTGGATTCTGCGTTTCTGCTCGTGGCTGGGGGTTATTTCCTCATTATCCTTCCTGGCCATGCTGAGAGGGTTCCGGCTTTCCCACCTGCTGCCCCTCCCGTTGGACCCGGTGTGCCCAGAGGCAGTGGCTTTGCTCAGGGCAGACTCTGCTGGCCCCAGCCCTGTGGCCGCCCTGCTGGTTCTGGCACATTGCAGGTGATCTGGGCCGAAGGAGCTCCACTACTACCTGCTGCCTGCCCCTCTTCCTCCTCGTCCGCTAGGAGCTGGTGTGTTCAGGCCAAGTGTCAGCAGCTTTGTATTTGATTTGTCTAGATTTGCTTGGTGTTTGCAAAGCTACCGTCATTTCCATAGGTCAGATAGGATTTGCAACAGAATGACACCCTCGATTTAAATAGCAGCTGGGGGAGCAGACAGTTACAAGTGACTGTTTCATCCTTGTAATTCTGTATCTCACATGGTATAATAAAAATTAAAAAAAAATGAAAGAGACAGAGAGAGAGAGACAGAGAGACAGAAAGGAAGGAAAAGAAAAAATGCCTGCTATTGATTGAGCTGGGAGGGAGGGAATGTGGGGACATTGGTGGTGGGAATGGGGCACTGGTGAAGGGATGGGTGCTGGAACACTGAATGACTGAGGCCCAATTATGAGCATCTTTGTAATTGTATATCTCACGGTGGTATAATAAAAAATTAAGAAAAAAACAAAACAAGTGGCTGTTCCATGTCTCTATGAGGGCGAAATGGATGAATGTCTTATGCTGGGAAGAAATGAATAATCTGCTTACAGATTTACCTGGGGTGGACAAAGGGACAAAAAGGGAAACTCTAAAGAATGGCTGTGAGCCCTCAGGGAGCTGCTCGCCTCACTGACTGGGCCCTCAGGGAAGGAGCTGCTCACCTCACTGACTGGACCCCTCAGGGAAGGAGCTGCTCACCTCACTGACTGGGCCCTCAGGGAAGGAGCTGCTCACCTCACTGACTGGACCCCTCAGGAAGGGGGCAGCTCACCTCACTGACTGGGCCCTCAGGGAAGGAGCTGCTCACCTCACTGACTGGGCCCTCAGGGAAGGGGCAGCTCAGCTCACTGACTGGGCCCCTCAGGAAAGGAGCTGCTCACCTCACTGACTGGGCCCTCAGGGAAGGAGCTGCTCACCTCACTGACTGGGCCCTCAGGGAAGGGGCAGCTCTTGTCACTGACTGGGCCCTCAGGGAAGGAGCTGCTCGCCTCACTGACTGGGCCCTCAGGGAAGGAGCTGCTCACCTCACTGACTGGGCCCTCAGGGAAGGGGCAGCTCAGCTCACTGACTGGGCCCTCAGGGGAAGGGGCAGCTCACCCCACTGACTGGACCCCTCGGGAAGGGGCAGCTCACCCCACTGACTGGGCCCTCAGGGGAAGGAGCTGCTCACCTCACTGACTGGGCCCTCAGGGAAGGGGCAGCTCACCTCACTGACTGGGCCCTCAGGGAAGGAGCTGCTCACCTCACTGACTGGACCCCTCAGGGAAGGAGCTGCTCACCTCACTGACTGGGCCCTCAGGGAAGGGGCAGCTCACCTCACTGACTGGGCCCTCAGGGAAGGGGCAGCTCTTGTCACTGACTGGGCCCTCAGGGGAAGGAGCTGCTCACCTCACTGACTGGGCCCTCAGGGAAGGAGCTGCTCACCTCACTGACTGGGCCCTCAGGGAAGGGGCAGCTCACCTCACTGACTGGGCCCTCAGGGAAGGGGCAGCTCTTGTCACTGACTGGGCCCTCAGGGAAGGAGCTGCTCACCTCACTGACTGGGCCCTCAGGGAAGGAGCTGCTCACCCTCACTGACTGGGCCCTCAGGGAAGGAGCTGCTCACCTCACTGACTGGGCCCTCAGGGAAGGAGCTGCTCACCTCACTGACTGGACCCCTCAGGGAAGGGAGCTGCTCACCTCACTGACTGGGCCCTCAGGGAAGGAGCTGCTCACCTCACTGACTGGGCCCCTCAGGGAAGGAGCTGCTCACCTCACTGACTGGACCCCTCAGGGAAGGAGCTGCTCACCTCACTGACTGGGCCCTCAGGGAAGGAGCTGCTCACCTCACTGACTGGGCCCTCAGGGAAGGAGCTGCTCACCTCACTGACTGGGCCCCTCAGGAAAGGAGCTGCTCACCTCACTGACTGGGCCCCTCAGGGAAGGGGCAGCTCTTGTCACTGACTGGGCCCCTCAGGGAAGGGGCAGCTCTTGTCACTGACTGGGCCCTCAGGGAAGGAGCTGCTCACCTCACTGACTGGGCCCTCAGGGAAGGAGCTGCTCACCTCACTGACTGGGCCCTCAGGGGAAGGAGCTGCTCACCTCACTGACTGGACCCCTCAGGGGGAAGGGGCAGCTCAGCTCACTGACTGGGCCCTCAGGGAAGGGGCAGCTCACATCACTGACTGGACCCCTCAGGGAAGGGGGCAGCTCTTGTCACTGACTGGGCCCCTCAGGGAAGGGGCAGCTCTTGTCACTGACTGGAAGGGGTCTTGTCACTGACTGGAAGGGGTCTTGTCACTGACTGGAAGGGCTCTTGTCACTGACTGGAAGGGCTCTTGTCACTGACTGGCCCCTCAGGGAAGGGGCTGCTTATGTCACATGACCAGGCTTTCTCCTGCTTCTTGGGAGAGCAGTTGCTCTTGAAAGGTGGGAGCTTTTCTTTCTTTCTTTCTTTCTTTCTTTTCTTTCTTTTCTTTCTTTCTTTCTTTCTTTCTTTCTTTCTTTCTTTCTTTTTCTTTCTTTCTTTCTTTCTTTCTTTCTTTCTTTCTTTCTTTCTTTCTTTCTTTCTTTCTTTCTTTCTTTCTTTCTTTCTTTCTTTCTTTCTTTCTTTCTTTCTTTCTTTCTTTCTATTTTTTTTGCTTTCTGGGTCACACCCGGTGATGCTCAGGGGTTACTCCTGGTTCTGCACTCAGGAATTACTCCTGGCGGTGCTTGGGGGACCATATGGGATGCTGGGGATCGAACCCGGCCGGCATGGGCAGGCCGCATGCAAGGCAAACGCCCTACCCGCTGGGCTATCGCTCTGGCCCTGGTGGGAGTTTATTTGTATGGAGCTTTTGTATTTCTCAGGTATTTACTGCATCCCTTTGGGTGTGTTGGACACTTCATGTGTGTTTTCCCAGGCTTCGTGGACACCTCGCAGCGCCTTGCGGCACTGTGGCTGGACGTCTGTGTGCCGCCGAGGACAGCTGCGCCCCAGAGCCGTGGTTGTGAATAGTCAGTGTTCGTGCTCTCAGGGGCAAGCGGCCCGTGACGACACCCACAGGGTCAAGTTTGCCTTCCTGGTTGGGCTGCAGGAGCCGGGGGCGCTGTGGGAAGTGGCGCAGGAGACAAACAGCCCCTTTGTCTGTCCAGGCCTGTGTAAACGTTTCCTCTTGTGTTTCCCCCGGGCCTTTACTAAGAAAATTCCGAGGCAAATGCGGGGGTGATGTCATCTGGGCTCCGGAGAAAGAAGGGAAACCCTCTTTCTGGCCCTGGAGTTGGGGTGGGGAAGCCACAGGCCGGCCACAGGGCGGGCGGAGACTGGACAGCTGCCCATTGGCTGTTTGTCTGAGTCTGCTCTGTGAAGTGCCGGCGTTGTCTTTGCTGAGCAGACACCTAACACGCACCAAAGGTGGCTGGAAACTGGGGAAGATGGGGCTGGTCTGACAGCAGTGAGGGGGACCCTGGCAGGGGCTGTCCAGTGGGCCTGTCGCCCCTGACATGGCCCGAGCAGTCTGCACGCGGCTCCTTCACGGGGCAACCGCACACGGAGGGTGGGGCTTCAGTTGCCTTCATGGTATTTGGGGAGTCGGCAGCAACGAGATGCTGGTCGGTGTCAGCTCCCGAAAACCACCGGGCGCTGGTCAGTGTCACTCCGAAAACCAATGTTCCCCCAATTCTAAACTCACCAAGGAAGCGAACCACAAAGTGTTTGTTGGGTTGGAGCCGTAGTACAGCAGGTTGGGCACTCGCCTTGCGGCCCATCTTGGTTCAATCCCTGGGACCTCATCCAGGGCCCCCCAAGCTCTGCTAGGAGGGACCCCTGAGCACAGGGCCAGCGGTCAGGCCTGAGCACCACTAGGTGTGGCCCCCAAACAAAGCAAAACAGAAAAGAAATGCATAGTGATTTGGAAGTGGCTGATGGCACATGGTGATTGGACATGCCCGGTGACCCCTCAGCACCCCTGGGCTCGAGCTCCAAGCCTGCCTCAGGCCTCTCCTGCGGCATGGACCGCCCCCTCTCGGAGAGCCGCCCCAACATTTGGGGTAGGAGGAACAACTGGGCTGTTTCCTCTCTGCACGCACTCCTGGGGCTCACTTTTATTATTTTCTGTATCACAAATATTCTCGTTTGCTCTTGGGGGATGTCTGTGCTTTTGCCGCGAGGGTTCCGGGCGTGCTGATGAGGGGAAAGGGTGGTCCCAGACAGGTGGTCCCGCTCTGTAGTGTGGACATTTCAGCTTGTCCTGCAGCACTGGCTAGGCTGTCCAAGAGGTCAGCATTTAGTCCTGCAGAGCTCGTGAGCGTGCGTGCGGCCACCACCAATACAGCAGCCGCAGGAGACAGCTCAGGTTCAACCTGGCCCTCTGCTTCGTGTCTCTTGTCGCAGGATGAAAAGGAGAGAAGCGTCTGGCTCCTTTCTGTCCCTGGATTCCCCTGCACTCTGGGAGTTCTGGGGCTCGTCATTCGCGGAGGACATTAAAGCCTGCCCGTCTGGCGGAGCCCAGCTAATCTCAGGCTTGATAGAGAGCTCCTCAGGCGCTGGGACAGCGAGGGAAGCCGCTGCCTGGGCCCCGGCTCTCGCTTTTGTGAGACATTTTACCTGGGGGCGGGGCAGGGGCTGATGTCCACCGCTGTCTGCGGGAACTTGGCAGACTCGGACCCCCCGGCAGAACCCCAGGGTGCCTGCAGGTCCTGCTCCTCTGCGTGCACGTTTTCCTTGTAGGAGCTTGGAGCAGCCACTTTGGCAGAGAGCCGTGTCCTGAGACAGTCAGGAGTGCTGAGCTTTTCTCTTCTATGGGTGGTTTTGTGTACGTTCCTGAGCGGTCGCCGCCTGTGGGGAGCCCATTGCCCTCAGCAGCCTAGAACTATGGCTGTGTTTGGTCTGAGGGCTGCAGCTGGCGGTGCTAGAGGCTGTCCCCGGCCCTGCTCTTTCATGCGCTCAGCCCGGCCCATACTGTGTTCTTAGGTGCCTTGTTGATGGTGCGAGGTCGTCCGCACACGTGAGGAAAAGCCCAACTCGCCCTAAGGTCGGGAAGAGTCTGTGTGGGCCGCTCATTCCGTGTCTGTCTCACGTCTGTTCTGGCGCCTGTGCTCAGCCACTCAGGAGTCGTCCACTCAGTGCCCACGTGTGCCAGTGGTCAGCAGGGCAATCTGTGCTGGGTAGGGAACCAAGCAAGGGAGCAGAGTGCCAGCCTGTAGGACGCATTGCTGGGGGCCTGTGCTGTCTGTGCAGTGGCCCAGAGCAGAAAGGGGACCCAGGACACAGAAAACATGGGGAAATAGGAAAACGGGGAGATGAGGAAATGGGGAATGGTCAGAGTAGAGGGACTGGAGGGACATGCCCAGGCCAGCTGCCACCACCACCCACTGGGGAGATCTGGCAAAGGTGGGAAGGCTTTGGCAGGGTGTATCTTCATGGTCATGTATGTGCACATGCATGTATGTGTGTCTGTGTGTATGTGTGTGTGTACCTATGTACATGTATGCTTGTGTGTGCGTGCACCTCTGGTATATATGTGTCTCTGTGTGTGTGTGAGCATGCAAGCATGTGTGAGTGCATGTATCTGTACATGTATGCTTGTGTGTGCATGCACCTGTCGTTGTGTGTGTCTGTGTACATGTATGCTTGTGTGTGTGCACCTCTGGTATATATGTGTTTGTGTGTGAGCATGTATGCATGTGTGGTATGCATGTGTGTGCATGTGTGTCCATGTATGCTTGTGTGTGCGTGCACCTGGTATGTGTGTGTGTGTGTGTGTGTGTGTGTGTGTGTGTGTGTGTGTCTGTGCAGGGGTCCCAGGGTTGTTTGTGTTCTAAAAGCCACACATGCTCCTGCATTCTGGAGAACCCAGTGGTCAGCTGCAGGAGTCTTGTTCGGATGCTCTGGCTGTAGCCAGGGGAGAAATGAGGGAGAATTGGGTCAGCTTAATGAGTGACTGAGAAAAGAGATTCTCGGTGTAACTAAAGGTGGGGGCTAGAAAGGTTTTTTGTTTAGTTTTGTTTTGGGCTAGCCCAGCGATACTTAGGGGTTACTCCTGGCTCTGCACTCAGGAATTATTTGTGGCGGGGTTCTGAGGCCATATGAGGTGCCGGGACCAAACCCAGGTCAGCTGTGTGCAAGGCAAACGCCCTCCCCACTGTACTGTCAATTCTGGAAGGGTTTAATTGCTTGGCTCATGCGTGTGTGGATGGGAGCTAACGGGTGCCCTCGGGGCCCCCGGAGAATGAGGAGAGGCTTTCCTGAGCACCTCTGTGGACCCTCGGCCAGCACCACGAATCTACTTTTCTTTCCTAAAAACACACTCCTGAAGCCTGAAGCTTTCTGCCGGCGATGTGCATCTGGTCTCTGTGCTCACTCCAGCATGCTGCAAGCCGGTCACCTTGTTCTGGTCTGTGCCCCCGGTTTCCCTCAGTCACACACAATCACACACAGCCTAACAGCAGAGTTGGCTGCCTTGGTGTCTCCATCTGTGCTCCACAGCCTTCCGTACCTGAGGGCTGGCCCCAGCCCACACACAGCCCCGAGGACTGGGTAGGATCCCCAGGCTGAGACCGGCAGCTTCTGCTTTCCTGAACCTACCAGCCTGCACCCACAACCCACCATGGATCACAGCTGCAGACAGCTGGTCTACCTCGAGCAGCGCCTACCACCCACCTTGCATTGTAGCTGCAGACATCTGGTCTACCTTGTACAGCACTCCTTGAGCAAGCATGAATGGTTTTGAATCTTAATGAGCAGCTGCTTGGCCAGTGAGTCGTCTCCTGGGCTCCCAGGGCCCTACTGCCCTGCTGGTGTCTCTTCCGTTCCTTTGACCCAGCCTGGGCCATGTTCTTACTTGTCCTGCTCCAAGGCATGCCGGGTCTTCCAGGCCGTTCTTTCCGTTGAGTTGAGTGTTTGATTCTTTTCCTGCTTACTCCATGCTGTGTTCAGGAATGTTTGTCTCACTCGGTTGAACCAGCTCTACCTGCTGCGTCCTGGTGTGCCTTATCAGTCCATCTGCACAGGTTCTGGGGAGCTGTCCCATGCCAGGAGCCGGCTGGATCCTGTTTCTTAGTGAGCAAATCCTCCCCAGTCTTCCCCTTCTTCAGGTTCCGAGGAAAATGCACTCCAGAAGCAAAAAACAGATTCTGGTTCTGTCTTCAGAGTTTCTTGTGCCCTCAGAGTGTTGGGGTCCCGGAGAGGGAGTATAGGAGAACCTTTTGCAGATAACGGTGGTTATTTTTTCCACTTCCTGTATGATGGTTGTATACGATACAATCCAGGGTGACGACGGAGCAACAGACACAGATCGCCCCAAAGGAAGGAGAATGGGGACAGAGTGAAGGAGCCCCGACACCCTTCCCTGCTTCCACTTCACCCCGCCTGCAGCCCGCGGTTCTTGTCCCCGCATGTCCAGGCACCGCTGACTGTGGTCTCTGTGCCCGACTTCTTTCACTCGGGAGGTGTTTGCATTTGTCTGTGCTTGTGTGTGATCAGTTGTTCAGTGTGTGAATCGGTCCTTTCTCGTTTTTGACTGAATATCCTGTGCTCTAGCCAGGGTTGCTGCAAGGCTCACGTGGGCGCTTTTCATCCTCCTGAGTGGAGAGAGACCTTGGGATGGGCTGGCCGGGTTCTATTTTAGCGAATATTTAACGTTTCAAAACAGGGGCAAATTGTTCTTCAAAGGAGCCGAGTCTCTGCCCCTGCCGTGAGCCCGGGCAGACGCGAGTGTGAGGACAGCGCGCGCCTCTCCCACACACTGGGCCGTGTCCCCGGGCTGGGCTTTCTTGTGGGTGTAGAGTGGCATCCAGCTTCTGTTTGTTTTGCCCAGTGGCTGATAATCCCGGCCACTTCTCTTGCTTGTGAGTGTTCCATAGCCGTTGTGGGGAGTATCTCGGCTCTCTCACTCAGGTGTGAGGCAGAGGTTTCTCTCTGTGTTTGGTGTTGGAGTCTTCCGTTGGATTTTTCCCTTTATAACAAATTTTGTTTATTTTTGGGTCACACCCGGTCATGCTCAGGGGTTACTCCTGGCTCTGCACACAGGAATTACTCCTGGCAGTGCTCGGGGGCCATATGGGATGCCGGGATCCAGCTGGGTTGGCGCGCGCAAGGACTGTTCCTTCCCCAGTTGTTTATTTTAAAATTGGCATCCTATGGTTTCCGTCTTATACGGAACGATCTCTCCCGCACATAGTCCAGCACCACCCCGTGTCCCCTGTCCGCTGCTCCCTCTCCCAGTGACCCCAACGCCTCTTCCTCCCACCCTCCCAGTTGCTCATTATGTTGCCTCGTGGTGTGTCTGTCAGTTCATGTGGGAGGGACCGTCTGTCTGTCCTGTGCCCGACTCCACCCCGCACGACTCCTCTAGCTCCGTCCACCGCTGCAGCCCGCTGATGAGCAGCACGGAGTTTTCTTTCCTGTCCAGTTTCGTCTGTTTCACTAGAAACACACAAGACACAAACTTAACAACAGTCGCACGTGAGATGCGTGGTTCTGTTCATTTCCGGCTGTCCATGCAGGGATTTGGTCTTTGTGTTAGAGGTACACCCTGCTCCTAAGACAATGGTGATACAGTGCGTGATCATGGAGGGAGGCGAAGAGAAACAGGTCAGATTAGACCGTGCATGCTTGCATGTGTACTGCTTACATGGAGAAAGAAATGGGGAGTGATGAGCCTCTTCCCTGCTGGGCTGTCGGTCCCCGGGTCACTGGAACAGTCCTTGCACGCGGCCAACCCAGGTGCAGACACCCACGTAGTCATTGGGGGTTGGGGCCTCGCCTGCCCTCGCTGCCTGGTGTATGGGTGGGCAGGCTGCCCGCTCAGACTCGGGTTCCCTGTGCAGTGGGGCGGTGGTGGCACCTGAGCACATTTTTCTGGGATGGTGAAAGACCCGCGTGAACCTTTGCTTCTTTCACAGCCTCCAGTGTGTGTAACTGTGTGCTTGCTATGTGCGCGTGTGTGTGTATGTGTGCCTTTATGTGTGTGCACATCTGTGTGTACGCTTGTGTATGTGTGTGTATGCTTGCATGTGTATGTGCTTACATGTGTATCTGTGCTTGTGTGTGTGTGTGTGTGTGTGTGTGTGTGTGTGTGTGTGCATGAGTTGTTTTTGGGCCATCACTCTTTTCACCCTTGGTTCATCCTGGAGGACCTTGACGACCTGACATGCTTCCCGGAACCAAACCACCTCCAGGCCGGAAGTGCTGGACGCTAACAGCTCTGTTTGTCACCTGGAGCGTCTGTTGGAAGCAGCAATGATGCACGTTTACGAAGCACTTGTGGCATTAGCCTGGCACTGGCCTGTGCTTGGTGGTGGGAAATGGCCTGGACTGGAGTTTCCTGGACTCTGTCCAGAGAGACGCGGGACGCTGAGGTCACCGCGGTGGCATAAACACAGCTGTGGCAGGTGGTCGGCCCTGAATGGCCTCCTCTTGCCTCTGGTCTGAGCACCGCTGTGGTGACTGACCCGTGGCTGTCCCAGCTGCCTGCAGGACGCCCCTCCCACGAGCTGACGTTTCCTTCTCTCTGGATCCGTCGGCAAACAAGCATCTCCTGCTTCTCCTGCGGGTCTGGCTGCTCTAGGCATGTCCTCGTTGCTCCTCCTGTTTCAGTCCTCTTTTGGGCAGCGCAGGGGCCTCCTCTTGCTTTCTTGCTCGCCTGACTTGGGGTACAGGCCCACTCTTGGGGGTACCCCTTGTCCTGGTGACCCCATGCTGAACTGCCGTTCTTTAGCCAGCAGCCTGCGTTTGTTCTTCCCCCCCCATCGCCTGCTTCCCTCTCTCCGGGGCCGCCATGCATGGTCCCATCCCCACCAGACCCTGTTGAGAGTGACGTAGTCCACGGAGAGTCAGCCGGCACAGACCCACTGCCCAGGCCCGCTGTGCGCAGCCACTCACGTGACGTCGTGTTGAGAGTGACGTAGTCCACGGAGAGTCAGCCGGCACAGACCCACTGCCCAGGCCTGCCGTGCTCAGCCACTCATGTGACGTCGTGTTGAGAGTGACGTAGTCCATGGAGAGTCAGCCAACACAGACCCACCGCTGTGTGCGGCCACTCACGTGACGTCGTGTTGATTTTTCTCCTGGGATCCACTTGCTCTGCAGACGTGGGAGCTGACCCTGGCTGCTGGTCACTCGGGAGCCCTGGAGTGGGCCTTGCTCATGGCAGGAGGCAGAGTGAGCCCTCCCAGCCATCCCACATGGGCCCTGCCCTACCTGGAGGCCTTGCTCTGTGCTGTTTAACCTTCAAATCCCGGCCCTGCCCTTCCTGGGCCTGTACAGCTCAAGGTTCTGTCTAGACCCTTCTCTTGCTTTCGGTGAAGGGAGACCTGGTTTGCCTGGAGAGTTCCAGCTTAAGCCCGACATGCCACAGTCCCTTTACACAGAGAGTTTTGACACAAACGCCCTTTGAGGATGCTTCTCCCAGAGAAATGAAAGCGTCTCCACTGTGTGTGTGTGTCTCTCCGGCCAGCTCTGAGCTCGCCTGTCAGCTGCTGACCTCAGGGAGGAATTTTTTCCCCTCTGGGAAGGCTCCGACTGTGCTCCGGGAATGTGTCCATCTTCTTTCCTCTGGAGTGCTCCCTCCCTCCTGCCTGCGAGGGGGCACGCCGCTCTGCCAGCCCTGCCTGTGACCTGCACCCGGTGCTTTTGCAGGCTTTGAAGCTGCCTTTGTAAAGCGGCTCTGAGCCTTGCTTTGTGCTGACTTTGCTCCGGGCTGGGTGTGTCTTGCCTCGTCTAAATCCAGCAGCACCTTTGTGAGGGAGGAGACGTGAAACAAGGGCTTCTTCCCACCATTTGAAAGGAAGTGGGCCAAGACGCAACCTGAGCTGGATTAGCCCTAAAGGGAGGCTTAGTAGACACATTGGGTGCAGGCATTGCCCGAGAGATAGGGATCTTAGAAAGGGCTTTCATGGCATAGAGCAGAAGGTTCCAGAAACCTAGGGCGGGTGTAAGTGGAGGGTGAGACTAGCCATCGGCTCGCTGGGCATGGTGCCATGGGTAGGCTGCGGGCAGGGGGCGGCCTTGCTCTCCAGGGACCCATTGCTCCTCCCTCTTTCTTCTGCTGGACTTTCCAACAGACCCAGAGTGCTGCCTTTCCCTTCTCGCCTCGATTCTTCTGGGATGCTTGATTTCCACCCAGAGCCATAAGGAAAGTCAGTGTTGTGCTTGTAAGGCGCCTTACAGGAAATGGCTGACCATACATTTCTGCAGCCGGCCGGTCCTTGCGGATCCTGCGTGCTGGACACTTGCTCGGCACTGGACTCAGGGCCTGGCTACCAGAGGGAAACACCAGCTTCGCTCCCTCCTCTTGTGTGTCCGTCGGTGTGGCCAGGCAAACCTTGCCTGTGTTTCTTTAACCCCCTGAGTGTTGGCACCACACAGAGACTTGCCATGGAGCCATTTCTGTGTCCGTTTTCTCTGCGGCAACTCCCCGTCTCAGCTTAGCCTCCAGGAGACCTGGGCTCGTGGGGTTCAGAAGCAGGACAGATGGGGCATGGGTCAGGGCAGGGCTGGCCGGCAGGACAGATGGGGATCTGTTAGAGGCCAGCTGGCAGGGGTTGGTCAGAGGCAGGGCTGGCCTGCGGGACAGATGGCAGTTGGTCTATACGAGCTGATTCTAGCAGCTGGGAGCTGTGGGAGGAGGCATGTGAAAGGCCACGAGGACCTTAAGGTTTCAGGTTCGAGCTGCAGGTGGTGTCGCGCCACGGGGTGCGCGGCAGAGGTGGTGCCTCCGGCTCAGGATCCACAGTGGCACACAGGTGCTCTGTGCGGGGTGCGTGTCACGGTGTCACGGTGGCACACAGGTGCTCTGTGCGGGGTGCGTGTCACGGTAACACGGTAGCACACAGGTGCTCTGTGTGGGGTGCGTGTCATGGTGTCACCGTGGCACACAGGTGCTCTGTGCGGGGTGCGTGGTCACGGTGTCACAGTGGCACACAGGTGCTCTGTGCGGGTGTGAGTCCCGGTGTCACGGTGGCACACAGGTGCTCTGTGCGGGTGCGTGTCACAGTGTCACGGTGGCACACAGGTGCTCTGTGCGGGTGCGTGGTCACGGTGTCACAGTGGCACACAGGTGCTCTGCGCTGGTGCGTGTCACAGTGTCACGGTGGCACACAGGTGCTCTGTGCGGGGTGCGTGGTCACGGTAACACGGTGGCACACAGGTGCTCTGGTGGGGTGCGTGGTCACGGTGTCACGGTGGCACACAGGTGCTCTAGTCGGGGTGTGAGTCACGGTGTCACGGTGGCACACAGGTGCTCTGTGCGGGTGTGTGTCACGGTGGCACACAGGTGCTCTGTGCGGGTGCGTGTCACGGTGTCACGGGTGGCACACAGGTGCTCTGTGCGGGTGTATGTCATGGTGTCACGGTGGCACACAGGTGCTCTGTGCGGGTGCGTGTCACGGTGTCACGGTGGCACACAGGTGCTGTGTGCGGGTGTGTGTCACAGTGTCACGGTGGCACACAGGTGCTCTGTGCGGGTGCGTGGTCACGGTGGCACACAGGTGCTCTGTGCGGGTACGCGCCACGGCCCCATGCCCTGTGCTGGGGACCCGTCACCTGGCTCTGTGCCAGCGCATCCAAAGGGCTCATCATCTCCAGGTCCTGCCCAGCACCTGCTGAACGGGTGCAGCCACACCGTGAGGGGCCCCACACCCTGGTTCCCGAACCCCACGCCCATCTCAGCTGCCTCCCTGCTGCAGGATTGGGAGTGCGTCACTAGCATGTGGTGACAGAGTCAACGGGGGCAAACCGAGACGCAGACTGAGGCCAGGGCGTTTCTGTAGAAGCCTCTCCTTCAGGGAATGAGGTGGGGAGGACAGATGCTGGGTCAGCCCTGCCCCACCGCCCCACCTGCCTACCCCCTCCCCTCACCTGCCTACCCCTCCCTCACCTGCCCAGCCCCCCCCCACCTGCCCAGCCCTCCCCTGCCTGTCTAGCCCTCCCCTCACCTCCCATCCCTCCCCCCCCCTGCCTACCTCTCCCCCCTCCTGCCCAACCCTCCCCCTGGAGAGCCTAATTTTTCAGGCTCCCACGCTGGCCAGAACACCTGTGGGTAATTCTGGGACATGGAAGATGGGGGTCATCTGTGGCTCACCTGAGCCAGGTGATGGACAGGCCTTGGGAACTGGAAGACTGCAGAGCCCAGTAGGGTGGGGGCTGTGTGCCTGGTGACCTTCTCTGAGAGCCTTCCAGACTCTCCTGCCAGGCCCTTGCAGGGTGCGTGTCACGGTGTCACGGTGGCACACAGGTGCTCTGTGCGGGGTGTGTGTCACGGTGGCACACAGGAGCTCTGTGCGGGTGTGAGTCACAGTGTCACGGTGGCACACAGGTGCTCTGTGCGGGTGTGAGTCACGGTGTCACGGTGGCACACAGGTGCTCTGTGCGGGTGTGAGTCACGGTGTCACGGTGGCACACAGGTGCTCTGTGCGGGTGTGACTCACGGTGTCATGGTGGCACACAGGTGCTCTGTGTGGGGTGCGTGGTCACAGTGTCACGGTGGCACACAGGTGCTCTGTGCAGGGTGTGTGTCACGGTGTCACGGTGGCACACAGGTGCTCTGTGGGTGTGAGTCACGGTGTCACGGTGGCACACAGGTGCTCTGCGGGTGTGAGTCACAGTGCCACGGTGGCACATAGGTGCTCTGTGTGGGGTGCGTGTCACGGTGTCACGGTGGCACACAGGTGCTCTGCGCGGGTGCGTGTCACGGTGTCACGGTGGCACACAGGTGCTCTGTGCAGGGTACGTGTCACAGTGTCACAGTGGCACACAGGTGCTCTGTGCGGGTGCGTGTCACGGTGTCACTGTGGCACACAGGTGCTCTGTGCGGGTGTGGGTCACGGTGTCACGGTGGCACACAGGTGGTTGTGCGGGGTGTGTGTCACGGTGTCACGGTGGCACACAGGTGCTCTGTGGGGTGTGAGTCACGGTGTCACGGTGGCACACAGGTGCTCTGTGCGGGTGCGTGTCACAGTGTCACAGTGGCACACAGGTGCTCTGTGCGGGTGCGTGTCACGGTGTCACGGTGGCACACAGGTGCCCTGTGCGGGTGTGTGTCACAATGTCACGGTGGCACACAGGTGCTCTGGGGGGTGCGTGGTCACGGTGTCACGGTGGCACACAGGTGCTCTAGCGGGGTGCGAGTCACGGTAACACGGTGGCACACAGGTACTCTGTGTGAGGTGCGTGTCACGGTGTCACGGTGGCTCACAGGTGCTCTGTGCAGGGTGTGTGTCACGGTGTCACAGTGGCACATAGGTGCTCTGTGCGGGGTGTGAGTCACGGTGTCACGGTGGCACACAGGTGGTCTGTGCGGGGTGTATGTCACGGTGTCACGGTGGCACACAGGTGCTCTGTGCGGGGTGTGTGTCACGGTGTCACGGTGGCACACAGGTGCCCTGTGCAGGGTGTGTGTCACAATGTCACGGTGGCACACAGGTGCTCTGTGCGGGTGCGAGTCCACGGTGTCACGGTGGCACACAGGTGCTCTAGCGGTGTGTGTGTCACGGTGTCACGGTGGCACACAGGTGCTCTGTGCGGGTGTGTGTCACGGTAACACGGTGGCACACAGGTGCTCTGTGTGGGGTGGTGACTGCAGGGTCTGCCCCTGCCTCGGTGCTGCTCCGCCTCTGCTCACTCATCGATCCGTTCCGAAGCCTTCTTGACTCGAGTGTTGGAGCTAGAGAGATAGCACAGGGGTGAGACAGTTGGCTCACTGTGGCTAGCCTGGGCTCCACCGTACCTAGTTCCCCAAGTACCTCCGGAGGATCCCGAAAGTATTGCGAGGTGTGGACCTCAAGCCCATGAAAATCCAGAAGCCTGGGGCTGGAGCTGTGGTCCAGTGGGGAGGGCACCCGTTCGACCCACGGTACCCTGAGCTTGCCAGGAGTGATTCCTGAATGCAGAGCCTGTAGTTCTGGGACCACCAGGTATGGCCCAAAAAACACACACACACACACACACACACACACAAAAACCCAACAAGATACAAAAAGCCAAAACTATAAACCTCCAGTGAGACACTCTCTAAAGACAGAGAATGGGAGCCAGCTCCCTGGGTGCCGTGGGACGGAGTGTTGGAGCCAGCTGCCCTGGGTGCCGTGGGACGGAGTGTCGGAGCCAGCTCCCCTGGGTGCCGTGGGATGGAGTGTCGGAGCCCACTCCCCTGGGTGCCGTGGGATGGAGTGTTGGAGCCAGCTCCCCTGGGTGCCGTGGGACGGAGTGTTGGAGCCAGCTGCCCTGGGTGCCGTGGGACAGAGTGTTGGAGCCAGCTCCCCTGGGTGCCGTGGGACGGAGTGTTGGAGCCAGCTGCCCTGGGTGCTGTGGGATGGAGTGTTGGAGCCAGCTCCCTGGGTGCTGTGGGATGGAGTGTTGGAGCCAGCTCCCCTGGGTGCCGTGGGATGGAGTGTCGGAGCCAGCTCCCATGGGTGCTGTGGGATGGAGTATCGGAGCCAGCTCCCATGGGTGCTGTGGGACGGAGTGTCGGAGCCAGCTCCCCTGGGTGCCGTGGGATGGAGTGTCGGAGCCAGCTCCCCTGGGTGCTGTGGGATGGAGTGTTGGAGCCAGCTCCCCTGGGTGCCGTGGGATGGAGTGTTGGAGCCAGCTCCCCTGGGTGCCGTGGGATGGAGTGTCGGAGCCAGCTCCCATGGGTGCTGTGGGATGGAGTGTTGGAGCCAGCTCCCTGGGTGCCGTGGGACGGAGTGTTGGAGCCAGCTCCCTGGGTACCGTGGGACGGAGTGTTGGAGCCAGCTCCCCTGGGTGCCGTGGGATGGAGTGTCGGAGTCAGCTCCCATGGGTGCCATGGGACGGAGTGTCGGAGCCAGCTCCCCTGTGTGCCATGGGACAGAGTGTTGGAGCCAGCTCCCCTGGGTGCCTTGTCGTGGTGTCACTGCCACGGCCACCTGTGCTATTTTGTGGTCAGGGGGTCACCTTGGCTTGGTTTCTCTGTTTCTGCTGCCCTGAGTGTGGACACTGGGGTAAATGGCTGATGTGTGTTTGCTGTGCTCGCTTTGTGGCCGCATCACCGGGCCCCCAGGGAGAGCAGCAGCACCAGGAGCCCCTGGGCATGCCGGGTGGCACGGACAGGGCGGCTGGGCTGGGCTGGAGCTCGGGCTCGCACACAGGGAAGCTGGGTCCTGGGAACTGCCTGGTCTGACATTGTGAGGAGCCCAAGGACAGGGCTGGGAGCAGCCCGCAAACAAACGAGTAGAGAGCCGGGTGTGGAAGGCCCCGATGTCTGGTCTCTGTCCAGGCCACCCGCCCCCTGGCTTCAGGAAGAGCCTTTGATAGATGATATATGTGGGAACTGACGCACCACTGATAGATGGGTGTCGGGGAACGCCGCCGGGTCCCCGACAGTGTCAGGACAGAGGTTGTCTTCTACCTCCGAGGACGCCGGAGAACAGATGAAAACTCACGAGTCCGGTGCAGTTCCAAAAAGGCTTTTAATAGTACAAAAGCTCTTCCACAGCAATCCAATATAATGAACAAACTCTAACTCTGGTCCGAACTTAGACCATACAAAAGAGCCTAAGTCTCCCACCAAAGAGAGAGAGGATCTACCCGAGCTGAATCCTACCCAGAAGAAGGAGCAAAAGGCCAAAGAGCAAAAGGCCAAAAGCCAAAGGGCAAAAGCCGCAGGGAGCCCAAAGCTGAAGACTGAGGAACCAAAAGGCAAAAGGTGAAGGGGCCTCAAGTCAGCCCCTTATATACACCAAAAGAAATCCAATCGGGTGGTTGTCATGTCAACAAAGAACCCTAAACAGAGTGTAGTGCCACACCTTATTGCAGGTATAAACAAAGGTTATGCCAAGGACTAATCCCGAGATTATCTCTTATGTAAAACACTGGAGAGAGAGGGGGCTGATATAAAGTAATACATCTTAACTTCATGAGCTTCATGTAATCTAGATGGTACCCACAAGGTCCTTCTTATTATTATCTGCACCAGGGTGATTCTGAGTATCTTGTTCTCATGTACTGAAAGGGTCACACTCGCCTGCTTAGAGCAAACTAGTATGATCCTTCCTATAGTCTTCCTTTAGTCTCAGCGTAGCCAGGGTGGTAGTCTCCTGGTAAATTCTAACTGTCCCACGTTGGGTGCAGTGGGTATAAAGAGGAGCTGTGCCCAATCTAGAAAACATAGAAGTCTTAGTAGATGTATAAGTCAGAAGTTTTTCAATCAAGGTGACTTCTGTAACTGCCACACCCTCTAGCAGTGTTTACATAGAAGAGAGATCTCATTAGAATGAACCTTGACTTAAATAAGATTAAACTGGGTGTGGGCAAAACAACAAAACTCCCAGAATAGCTAAACCTGTCCTCCAACAGATGGGGGTGTGTGTTTGAGTATGTGTGTATGTGTGAGTGTATGTGTGTGTGAGTGTGTGTGTGTATATGCGTGTGACTGTATGAATGTTTGCATGTGAGTGCATGTGAGTGTGCATGCATGTGTCTGTGTGAGTGCATGTGTACATATGTGTTAGTATGCGTATGCGAGTGTGTGAGAGTATGTGTGAACATGTGTGTGATTGTATGTTAGTGTGCATGAGTGTGCGCAGGTGACAAGCGGACACTGGGTGTGGTGTTGGAATCTTGCACACCCATCATTAGCAGCATTGTAGATCGCAGAATCTGATTTTTCTCTTTGTAAAGTTCATGAAGTGCCTTGGGGCCAGCGACTGCCTCGTTTGACACCTTGTCATGGCGCACACGGCATCACTGGAAGAACTAAAGGACAGAGAAAGGTGTTTAGGCAGTTCCTGAGGGAAGCCTAGAGTTGGCTGAAGAGGCCCTGTTGGGCTTAGGGATAAGAGACCGCCGCGTGCCCTTCCCCCAGGGGACAGTGGACCGCCGCGCGCCTTTCCCAGGGGACAGCAGGCCGCCTCGTGCCCTTTTCTGGGGGACAGCAGGCCCCCTCGTGCCCTTTTCTGGGGGACCACAGGCTGCCTCACGCCCCTTCCCCCGGGGACAGCAGGCCCCCCCTCGCGCCCCTTCCCGGGGACAGCAGGCTCCCTCGTGCCCTTCCCTGGGGACCGCAGGCTGCTCACGGTGGTCTGGCTGCTCTCTTGCAGATTGCCTCTTCAAGGTGTGCCCCATGAACCGCTACTCCGCCCAGAAGCAGTACTGGAAGGCCAAGCAGGCCAAGCAGGGCAGCCACACAGAGACGGCCTTGCTGAAGAAGTTGCAGGTAAGGGGACTGTGGGGCTCACAGCCGGGCTGGCCTCGCGCTGCCCGGGGAGTGTGGTGTGGCCATTCGGGAGGGCTGGGCTGCTTTGACACTCCCCGGAAGCCTCTCTTGCACGTGGCCTCGCCCTCCACTACGAGCATGAAAAACAAATTCTAAGTCCTTTATTCTGTGCTTCTTTCCTGACCGGACGAAGTGGACATTTGAAGAAACTTGATTTTGTGTCACTGAAATTCCCGTTACTTGCCGAATTGAAATGGTCGCTTTGAGATCTTTCGAATTTACCTACTTTCTTGTTTGGTTTCTCTAGCAGCATAAGACCAAAGAGTTAAGTCATTTTCACGAATTGCCAACATATGCCCGAAGACACCTTTGAGCACATTTCTGCTTTGAATGAGGGGCCATGCGCTCTGTCCACCCCTCAGGCCCTCCCAGACATTCAGATTCCAGGAAACAGCCCCCCCCCCCAGTTTTCATGGTTCGTTCTTTGTCCTAAAACAGTGCCAGTTATTGTGCTCGTGGCGTGTCTCACGCTGAGTGTTTGATAATCCTAGCATGCTGCTGAACTGGAACAAAAGCAGAATGAATCAGAGAACAAGAAGCTGCTGGGGGAAATTGTGAAATACAGCAACGTCATACAAGTGAGTAGCAAGACCTCGGTTCTTGCACAGGAGGTCAATATTTAGAGGGTAAACTCGCGGGCGGTGGGCTTGCCAGGCTGCGCTTCAGAGGTGGGGAGCAAAGCTTGTCCCATGCTAGAAAGAGCAGGAGAGGTGGGCTGCTCGGTGGCTACCTGCACACCCTGGGCAATGCTTGGGACTAGGTCGGGTGTCCACACACAAAGGGGCTCTTCCAAAGGTTGGCTGTCACCCCAGGGGCTTTAGGAAGAAGCCAGGGGGCAGGGGGAAGCGTGACCCACAGGCCCTCGCTGCACTGGGCCCTGTGTGACCCGAGTGTCATCTTCTCCGGCGAGAGGCGGGATGCTTCCAGGGGTCCTTGCCGGCGCAAGCATGCTTGAGCCTTTGTTTTAGGGTCTCCTGTTTCAGGGTTCATACATCCTGGCCCTCTGGCCGTGTGCTGACTCAGCCTCGCCCCGGCCTTGGTGCTCTGGCCCGGGTGCTGCGGTATCGCGTCCGCCCCACCTGCTCTGTAGAGGTGCCAGGAGTTTCCCCAAGAGTAAGTCAGAAGGACAGTGCTGGGCCCCAGGGAGCAGGACGCTGGAGGTGTGAGGTGCGGTCAGCAGGGAAGGCCAGTGTCCAGGACAGGGAGCCTGGACAGAGAGAAGGTGTGAGGGCCAATGCATGACTGGGCTGGAACATGGACCTCTCTGGAGTCCAGACAGTGTTCTGGGGCCTCTGAAGCTTTTCTGCGGCGCCCCTTTATGGAGCGGGCAGAGCTGGCGGCCACCACGGTGCAGTGAGGTGCTCCACAGGGCTCTGTGTGAGTGTGTGTGTGTGGTGCTCCACAGGGCTGTGTGTGTTTTTGTGTGTGAGGTGCTCCACAGGACTCTGTGTGAGTGTGAGGTGCTCCAAAGGGCTCTGTGAATGTGTGTATGTGTGTGTATGTGGTGCTCCACAGGGCTCTTGTGTGCGTGTGTGCGTGCATGCATGTGTGTGTGTGTGGCGGGCTTTTAGGCATCCTGCTGCCCTGCTCAGACAAGTCCAGGCTGGCTCTTCCCACCTGATGAGCATGTGGGGCAGCTGCTGGATGCTGACCATGCGGAGAAGAGACCGTGACCCTTTGTGTGGGAGCTCTGGGCACCTGGGCCAGTGTCCATGGGGAGTGTCTCAGCCAGGTCTGGTCCCTGGGGTGTGCGTATTGGTCACTTAGGAACCAGGCCTTGGGTCTAACCGGGGCCCCTCAGCATGGCCTGGCCAGGAGGGCTTTCTCGGCTCGTGGAGGTGAGAAGCAAAGCTGTGACCATGTGTGACCAGAAGCTGATGCTCCGTTTAACCGGCAGAGCTGCCTCTTACTTGATGTGGTCTCCTGGTTTCCAGTGGCCATTCTGGTGTTTGGGTGGGATAGCAGAGGGCGGTGTGGACTCTCGCAGTGGGTAGCAGACAGATTCTCGCAGTGGATAGCAGACGGACTCTAGCAGTGGGATAGCAGACAGGCTCTCGCAGTGGATAGTAGACGGACTCTCGCAGTGGGTAGCAGACAGATTCTGCAGTGCGTAGCAGACGGACTCTAGCAGTGGGTAGCAGACGGACTCTAGCAGTGGGATAGCAGATGGACTCTTGCAGTGGAATAGCAGACGGACTCTTGCAGTGGGATAGCACATGGTCTCTCGCAGTGGGATAGCAGATGGACTCTCGCAGTGGGATAGCAGATGGACTCTGGCAGTGGGTAGCAGATGGACTCTCGCAGTGGGATAGCAGATGGACTCTCGCAGTGGGATAGCAGGCGGACTCTGGCAGTGGGTAGCAGATGGACTCTCGCAGTGGGATAGCAGATGGACTCTCGCAGTGGGATAGCAGACGGACTCTTGCAGTGGGATAGCAGAGGGGCGGTGTCGGCTCTCTCGCCCAGCCCCATGGCACCATGGTCTGTCCTC
This sequence comes from Cryptotis parvus, assembly GCA_021461705.1. Lineage (NCBI taxonomy): Eukaryota > Metazoa > Chordata > Mammalia > Eulipotyphla > Soricidae > Cryptotis > Cryptotis parvus. The sequence goes on along the minus strand of JAJIBD010001564.1, from coordinate 264,089 downwards.
CCGTGGCCAGCTGGGCGTAGGGGTGAGGAAGGCTGGCAGGAGGTGGCCATGGGCACCCAGGCCCAGGTCTGCTGCCCTCCGAAGCAGCTGGGCTAAGTGCTGGCCGGTCTCCACAGCTGCTGCACATCAAGAGCAACAAGTACCTGACGGTCAACAAGCGCCTGCCTGCCTTGCTGGAGAAGAACGCCATGCGCGTGTCCCTGGGCGCCGCCGGCAACGAGGGCTCCTGGTTCTACATCCAGCCCTTCTGGAAGCTTCGGAGGCGAGGGGTGACAACGTAGGTAACCGGGCGTGTGAGGGCGACAACATATGTTGGGCCCAGAGAAGCCAGCAGGAGACAGATACTCTCAGGGGCTAAGAACGCCAAGACAGGGCCCAGTTTCTGGTCTTTGACACATACTTCCCTCCCTCCCCCTCCCTTCCTTCCCTTCCCTGCCCCTTCATTTTCCCTCCCTCCCTTTTTTTTAAAAGTACATATTTAAGTATTGCACACATATTGAAGGCACAGATGCCCTGAGTTTTTAAGAAACTCCTCACGGCCACGTAACTGGTGTCTACGTGGAGAGCGAGAGTGTACCAGACATTGGCATTTATCTGCGGCACCTCTGTGCTCAGGCATCCTCAAAGGGAGGAACTTAAGTCACCGCAGTAGAGCAGAGACTTGGGCCAGTGCATCCTGATAGACGTGGCTGGGCCCCATGTCAGCCGCTTCAGGCTGCATTTAGTCACGTGTAGTGACATGAGCAGCGCTAGGTTGATGCTATTTAATAATGCTTAAAAATTCCCAGGAAATACTTGTGTTTTGTGGCACGTAAATTATAGTAGTGGTCAGACGTTCTCTGGCTTTAGAGTGAGAATAACAAAACTGGTGGGAAACTCGTCGCGGCTCCCGTGGTTTGATGTTTCTGTGTGTGCTGAATGGGGGGCAGGTGCCTGACAGACTCAGGCAGCCACACCCGCACGTGGCCGAGGAATCAGGTCACAAATACCAGGTCAGATGGTCAAGAAACAGAGGTGAGTATTTTGGAGAGCAACATTGCAAGCTCAGGGCAAGATAAAAATGGATCCGTTCTGCTGGTTTTCTCGATTGCTTCTGTGGTGACATTTGAAACCTGTTTTGGGTGGTTCTTGATTTAGAGATGTGAATTTATTTTTCCAGTGAATTGTGAAGTGCACATTCATTTCTGCAGGACGCGAGCATCACTGTTTAATTTGGTTAGTAAGTGGTCAGGCGATGCCCTCCTAGGTAAGGCCCAGAGCAGCATTGCATGCAGGAATGTGGCCTGTTTGAGTTTTGCCTGGACTCCTGTTCAAGCCTCTCTCTCCTCTCTCTCTCTCTCTCTCTCTCTCTCTCTCTCTCTCTCTCTCTCTCTGTTCCTTTTGGCATTAGTGTTATGTGCTGTGAGCATGGTGTGTTATTACATCCAGCAGGTGGTTAATTACAGTCAACTCTCACTTCTTCAGGATGGATGCTTGAAAGGTCCCAGCCAACAAACTGAGCTCAGACTCAGAAATGTGTTAAAATGATGGACCCAAGTGTGGCCTCTGGTTGGCCGTGACCCAGTCATTCATCTATTATTTACTCCAGGAATTTATTCCTTTCCCTGATCTCTCATGCCTTCAGAGGACCGTTAGAGAGTTGAGTGTAATGAACTATTTCAAGTAGTTGGTTAGAGTGGGGCAGCAGGGGTTAGCCGGCCGCTGCCGAGCACTCTGTCTTGGCTAAAGTGGGCAGTGCAGTGAAGCCCGTCCTGCTGTGTGCCTTGAAGCTGCAGCCACCCGCCACCTTGCCGCTGCCCCTGTTGGCCGTCAAAGGGATTCTAATGCTCAAAGGGATTCTAATTCTAAGACTCTAAGGGAGTCTTTCCTGGGAGTGGGTGGCCCATTGCCTCTCTCAAAGTCAGTGGAAATACTTCACTGAGTAAACTTCGCTGCTGCTCCATTGCATAAACACAGAGAGATGGTGCAAGGATCATGGAGGTTTAAAGCTGTGCTTTACTCTTTAGCTGTTCGTTAGGTTGTGACTTAAGCTGTAGGTAGCCAGCAAGATATTTGAGGAGCAAAATGAAATGTCACAATAAGGCTCAAGACAATTGGGGGAGAAAATGTTCCAATCCTTAAGAAGTGATGGTTTCTCTCACGCACGAGCTCCTTTGTTGTGTCTCAGAGGTCTGTGGGGGGGTAAATTTGGGGGGCAAATGGATTCCCAGATCTTTTGCCGCTCAGCAGTCCGGAAGCCCTTTCTTGCCCTTGAACAGTTGGAGAGAAGCTGGGGATGGCCTTGGAGCAGAGCCCATAAATATTTCACTCTCATCTACCTTCCCAGGACCGAAAGTACTTAGCTTTTCGTTTTCAGCTTTGATCTAAGAAGACATTAATAGGTTTTTTTTTGAAAGTTGGAAAAGGCGAGATATCTAGCGGTCAGGGAAGAGAAATCCAGCTCTTAGGGGAAAAAAGCGGCTTCACAGCACAAACGTTGCTGATCCGCCAGTCGCCCGTTGCGGGGTGCGGTAAGGCGAGACCCGGGTCTGTCTCCGGCTGCTCGTGGCGTTTTATACCTCATCATGTCCTGCCTTCCCCGACTCACGTAGATTCAGCAGAAACCTAGGATTGCGGTTCAGGTGTAGGTGTTCAGAGAATGTCTTCGCCCTCCAGCTCCTGAGCTCTCTGGCCATCAGCGCCTCACTGGCCAGGCTGCTCTCGGCAGGCCGCAACCTACCTGTTCCGCGCTGCATGGGTTGTCCAAGACAAGAGCCGCGTCTCACCCGCACCACAGCCACCGGCTCCCGCGTGTGCCCGACTTCTGTCTTGGGACGGCTCATGTCTGTTTCCCGGGCATCTCTCCGACAGTCCGGGAGGAGAGCTTGCTTCTCCCTGAGATTCTGGAGCAGCCCTGAATCCTGGGCAGGGGGTGTTTCTGCTCTCCGGGTGCTTGGGGGTGAGGCTTTGACATGGGTATAGGTGTGAGCTGAGCCAGAGCCCGTGTGAAGCAGCAGGAAGGGCACAGCGGGGGTGCCGCGTGGCGCTGGGGCTGCCCTGGGGCTGCTACTCTGGGCCAGGAGGAAAGGGTAGTGGCCTGCCCGGTTTCCTGGGACCTTGGGGACCAGCTCTAGCACGGCCAGTCAGAGTTTCAGACCCGCTGTCAGAGCACAGATGACATCTCAGATGTCACATGGCCTGAGCCCGGGGCAGCCTGGAGTCAAGCCCAGTAACAAGCCGCCGGTCTGCCCGCCTGCCTCCCTTCCCTCCTGCCCACCTGCCTCTCTTCCCTCCTGCCCGCCCGCCTGCCCGCCCGCCTGCCCGCCTGCCTCCCTTCCCTCCTGTCTGCCTTTCTTCCCTCCCTCCCTCCCTCCATTCTTTCTTTCTTTCTTTCTTTCTTTCTTTCTTTCTTTCTTTCTTTCTTTCTTTCTTTCTTTCTTTCTTTCTTTCTTTCTTTCTTTCTTTCTTTCTTTCTTTCTTTCTTTCTCTCTCTCTCTCTCTCTCTCTCTCTCTCTCTCTCTCTCTCTTTCTTTCTTTCTTTCTTTCTCTCTCTCTCTCTCTCTTTTTTTTTTTTTTTTGCTTTTTGGGTCACACCCAGCAATGCTTAGGGGTTTCTCCTGGCTCTGCACTCAGGAATAACTCCTGGCGGTGCTTGGGGGACCATATGGGATGCCGGGGATCGAACCCGGGCCGGCAGAGGCCGGCCGTGCAAGGGCAAACGCCCTACCCGCTGGGCTATCACTCCGGCCCCCTCTTTCTTTCTTTCTTTCTTTCTTTCTTTCTCTCTTTCTTTCTTTCTTACTCTCTTAATCTCTTTGTTTCTCTCTTTCTTCCTCTCTTTCTCTTTCTTTCTCTCTTTCTGTTTTTCTTCTATTTTTTGGTGGGAGAGGGAATGTTGTGAATGTGTTCGTGTTATGTGGAGCATGTATTTTGTTTGCTTGCTTGTTAATAATTTGATTAAGGGCCTGGAGCGTTAGTGCAGTGGATAATAAAACTTGTCCCCCCATATCACCCCTGTGCCTACCAGGGCTGATCCCTTAGTGCAGAGCTGGGAGTAAACCCTGAGCACCACCAGGCATGACCCCAAAACAAAATACACCGTAAATAATTTGATCACAGTCAGTGCCAGGTCATAGTTCAGAGAGAGAAAACGGTACAAGAGTAAGTGAAGAGACTCTCCCCCCTCCCGGTTCTCTCTGCCCCCACGTGTCCCATGGGTGCTCTTCTGCAGGGCTCCTGCCCGCTCTCGCTCCCGTTTATGGAAACACACATCCGCCTCACCACGTGCTCTGCCTTCCCCGCCTACCGTGAGGGGCCGCGCTGAGCCGCAGCTGTGCTGGGTCTTGGCAGCCTCAGTGTCTGTGCTGAGGGTCTCGGAAGCTAAGCTGGGACTAGGGGACAGTCTCGCCATGAGTGGAGGTGCCTGCAGATCTGAGCGGCTTCCCGGCTCCTGGTCTAGGAGTGACCCCAAGCACGAAGCCAGGACTAAGACCCGAGCACAACCGAGTGGTCCAAAACTTAGGGGGTGGGGAAGGGATTCAGATGAAGCAAAGACAAACGAACTTCAGTCACTAGGAAATGAAGCTGCTTGTTTTGTTTCTGGTTCTGGGCCGCCCCAGCGGTGCTCAAGGCTGGAGCTCTGAGCTCAGACATTCTCTCCTCTGGCGGTGCTCAGGATTGAACGTGGGTTGGCAGCCAGGCGGCTGACCTTGGTTAGTGCAAGGCAAGCGCCCCCTCCGCTGTGCTGTCGCTCCAGCTTTGAAACTGCCCATTTATTTCATCAAGAAAGCATGATTTTCTCTCACCCGTTTGAGTAGTAAGCAAGGGTACATAAAGATAAATGGTCACGGTTAATGCCAGCGGAGTGTAAAGCAATTGAGTCTCACTTCTCTAGAGCAGTGTTCTCCCAGCAGAACATAATCAAGGGGGTCACAGGTGAAAATCGTGTAAGTGGGGGGGGTCACAGTGTGAGGTCAGCTGGGAGGACGGGGCGGGGAGCACAGGAGGGCCCCAGGTGGAGACGGCTTTTCCCATGATCGTGTTTGATTTTTACTGGGTTTATGGAGCAGTTTTACTTTGGGACATGGACCATAAAAGTGACAAGGTGCCCAAGGCCGACAGTAGAGAGCAGACAGTGGACTGTCCCACCTGGCCTGGGTCTGGCCAGCATCACGTGTGTTTAATCCTTTTTTGGTGTTGGGAGAGACCAAGTCTACCGGGTGTGTTTCACCATCAGAAATAGTAAGACGTGGAACGTTTCCAGCTTCCTCTGGTGGTTCCAGCATCTCCATAAATTTGCCTTCCATGGCACATTCCCGTTTGAGCGGTCAGGGCCTTCCTTGAGGGACAGTGGCCTGTGGTGCATGGCTGGGGGCTGTCACTGAAACAGAAGCCTAATAGGAAAGAAAACTCTCCACTAGCTTGGTGCGCCCTGACGGGCCCGTTATTAGCCGTGATTGTGCATCCGTTGATCAGAAGACATTAAGCCTCAGCGGGACGGGCACTGGGCTAAAGGTTGTGTGGAGGGAAGCGGCCCAGGGCAACGATGGACAGACACGGACGGCTCTTGTCAGGTTCAGACCCGGCAGCTGGGCTCCAGGCTGCTGCTCCATCGCTTTATTCTTGATTTCTAGATTGTGGTAGGAGACAAAGTGGTCCTCATGCCGGTGAATGCCGGGCAGCCTCTGCACGCCAGCAACATCGAGCTCCTGGACAATCCCGGCTGCAAAGAGGTGAGCGGGGGTGGGGACACGGTGGTTTCCTCAGGAAATCGCAGTTCTTTGTCTCGGAGAGAAGGCCCCATAAGGTGTGGGTGGTAATTAGCTGCGGCTGGTTGCATCGAAGCACCTTCCCGCGTTATCCCACGACATCAGCTCTCTCGTTCCATTGGTTGAAGCTGTGATCCCTGGCCTTTCTATTGGGACCTGCGGGCTCCTAGCCTGGTATTTCTCTCGTAGGTGAACGCCGTCAACTGCAACACGAGCTGGAAAATCACGTTGTTCATGAAGTATAGCTCCTACCGGGACGACGTGCTGAAAGGGGGTGAGTGTGTGTGGGAGCCCCTCTGCGGCCCCGACACCCCGGCGTTGTGTGTGAAGGTCTGCGTGGAGCCCCCAGCTGGAGCCTTGCTGTCGCAGTGTCAACTTCTGCCGCTCAAAACACTTCGCCTTGCGTGTTGCACCATGGTCCCTTATTGTGGTGTGAAACCCCTTGCCCTGTGCGTCTCGCTGACGTCCCCCCTTGTAAAACATCTGAATAATCCTGCAGCCAGAGAGCTACGGAAAGGCTCCGAGTGTACCGAGCCCCGGAAGAACCAGCTGCTTCTCGAGTCCGAGTCTCCAGCCCTCGCTTGACCGTGCAATGCTTCTCGCTGTTTGTTCACAGGGTGGCGTTGTTAGATTGTTTCACGCGGAACAAGAGAAATTTCTGACCTGTGACGAGTATGAGAAAAAGCAGCACATTTTCCTTCGCACGGCGCTGCGGCAGTCAGCGACTTCAGCCACGAGTTCTAAAGCACTCTGGGAAGTAGAGGTGGGTGCCTTTGGGGCTGCCAAAAACTAGATCCTCATGTCCAGGCTTTCTGGGTTTTGGGTTTGTTGCGTGCCCTCACTTGCGGCACAGCACAGAGCACTCGTTTCTGTCGCCCGGCTGCCATCTTCCTCACCTCTCGGTGCTTTTCCTCTGTCCTTTGTCAAGGTGCGTCTAAGACTTCCTTTAAAAATCATTTAAATTGGGGCCGGAGTGATAGTCCAGCGGGTAGGGCATTTGCCTTGCACACAGCTGGCCCATGCCGGCCTGGGTTCTATCCCGGCATCCCATATGATCCCCTGATCACCTCCAGGGGTAATTCCTGAGTGCAGAGCCAGGAGAAACCCCTGAGCATTGCCGGTGTGACCCAAAAAAGAAAAAAAAATCATTTAAATTAAAATGAAAAATCACACCTTTAGGACTCCACCGTGGGGGCCGGAGCGAGAGTCCAGGAGGTCAGGTGTTTGCCTTGCAGGGGACCCATTCGTTTGATTCCTGGCGCGGCGGTCCCCCAAACCCACCCCCCCCCATTCCTTTGTGACATGCTGTCAGACAGGGAGGCGGAGGCCGCCATGCCTGTCCCGACTTTGGGGTTTTGGGGCCTCATTTAGGCCACATGGGCTGGCCGCCACCCGGGAGAGCTGTTTGCTCACGAGAGCACCGTCATCAGGATCTAGTTCTTCTTTACTCCAAAACTTCAGTGACTGACCCTGTGAGGCTAGACAGCGAGCCCAGGCCCTCCCAGGCGAGGTGGGCGTCCCACTGCCGAGGCCCCGGGCCCGTTCATCATTTTCAGACGTGATTCTGAGAGATGCTCTGCAGCGTGCCCCAGCAGGCGTGCACTCGGGGCCCAGCTGTGACCGTGGCCCTCCGGGTCAGTGTCCCGTGGGCCCAGCCAGCATCTCCTGCTGTGACCGAGGCCCTCGGGTCGGTGTCCCGTGGGCCCAGCCAGCGTCTCCTGCACTCCAGGCTTACATGTTCCGAGCCACGTCCATCTTCTTACTTGTACTCTCCGTGGGAAGATGGAATTTGTGGCATTTCATGTAATGGCCTCACACGGCATTTTTAGTCATATTATTTATATGTTCTACAAGTGAGTAAATGGGGGCTGGAGCCGGCTTTGAGTGCAGAGACCCACGTTCTGTGGCTGTTTGGTAGAAGCATTTGGATTGGAGAAATGCGGCAGAAAGATTTCAGGGATACTTTAACAGGTGCTGGAATGTTTGTGTGCAGAGGCGGGGCCTAGTAATACCGTACTGGGAGCAGAAATGCGGAACAGACCAGAGTGCAGCCACAGAGGGCCTCTGTGTCCAGCAACCTTGTCCTCGCATCACAGGATGCCCCGGCAGCACAGAGTGTGGCCCCTTCCTGCACCGAGGGGGAGCTGGGCAGTCCCTGGTCTCCCAGCCCTGAGCCACCCGGCATCCCTGGGTGCTGGCCTTGATCTGCCATCCAGGTGGGCAAGCATCACCGGAGAAGCCCGGGACCCCCTTCACTGTGTGGGAGAACGTTCCCTGATACAAATGGAAATGGAGAGAGCAGGAAGGGACTGGAGGGAAGTTGGGATAACCACGGGAGTGAGGACGTGCGGCTTCTGCCCCAGAGGAGAGCTGAGCGGGACAGGTCACAGCGGTAGCGTCACCCGGGGCTCAGAAGCGACCGGATTCTCTACCAGAAGCTCGCGTGGGAGCCCCCTGAGTGCTCCACTGTGTGCTGGGACTCACGGCTCATCTCGAGCCTTCAGAGTCGAGACCCCCTGGCAGATCTGGGCCCTCTCCCAAACCACCACGACCTCCCCAGGGGTCTGCCTCCAGCTCACAGCCAACCCTGGATAGAGAGAGACCGAAAAGGTGCATTTTTTTAGTATCTCGGATTTCTCACGTGCTCCCAGCATTTTTGACATGGCGTCGTGTGAAGTGTTATTCCTAGTCCTTATGCGTCCAGCACAGCACATTCCCTGCCTCTTGGAGTTTGCCTCCAGGAAGTCGCTCTGAGGGGTTTGCCTCTAGGAAGTCACTCTGAGGGGTTTGCCTTCAGGAAGTTGCTCTGAGGGGTTTGCCTCCAGGAAGTCGCTCTGAGGGGGTTGTCTTCAGGAAGTCGCTCTGAGGGGTTTGCCTCCAGGAAGTCGCTCTGAGGGGTTTGCCTCTAGGAAGTCGCTCTGAGGGGTTTGCCTCCAGGAAGTCGCTCTGAGGGGTTTGCCTCCAGGAAGTCATTCTGAGGGGTTTGCCTCCAGGAAGTCGCTCTGAGGGGTTTGCCTCCAGGAAGTCGCTCTGAGGGGGTTTGCCTCCAGGAAGTCATTCTGAGGGGTTTGCCTCCAGGAAGTCGCTCTGAGGGGTTTGCCTCCAGTAAGTCGCTCTGAGGGGGTTTGCCTCAGGAAGTCACTCTGAGGGGGTTTGCTTCCAGGAAGTTGCTCTGAGGGGGTTTGCCTCCAGGAAGTCGCTCTGAGGGGTTTGCCTCCAGGAAGTCGCTCTGAGGGGGTTTGCCTCCAGGAAGTCGCTCTGAGGGGGTTTGCCTCCAGGAAGTCGCTCTGAGGGGGTTTGCCTTTAGGAAGTTGCTCTGAGGGGGTTTGCCTCCAGGAAGTCGCTCTGAGGGGTTTGCCTCCAGGAAGTCGCTCTGAGGGGGTTTGCCTCCAGGAAGTCGCTCTGAGGGGTTTGCCTCCAGGAAGTCGCTCTGAGGGGGTTTGCCTCCAGGAAGTCACTCTGAGGGGGTTCATCTTCAGGAAGTCGCTCTGAGGGGGCTACTCTTGACTCTGTGCTCAGGGAGAAGGGGGTTTGGGAGATCTCCCTTGGGGTTGCTCGGGGGTCCATGCCATAACAGGGGAGCAGCCCGGCCTCATCCCATTGAGTGCTCTCTCCCACCCAGCCTGGATCCATGGGAAGGAGTTTCAGGTGGCCTTACCTGATCTCTTGGAGAAGACTTTAAAACTTCGGAGCAAGAGGGAGTTCTTAATAGTCCAGTGGGTAGGGCGTTTGCCTTGCACGCTGCTGGCCTGTGCCGTCCCGGGTTCGATCCCGGCATCCCATATGGTCCCCCGAGCACCACCAGGAGTAATTCCTGAGTGCAGAGCCAGGAGTAACCCCTGAGCATTGCCGGGTGTGACCCAAAAAAAAAAAAAGTCTTTGTAGTGGAAGCTCTCAGCATGTTGCGTGTTTTTCCTGACTTTCATGGAAGTCACCGTGACTTCTGTTACTCTGCTCAGATTCCAGGCAGCGGGTGCCCCCACCAGCCCTTCACCGTGCCCACCCTCCCCCAGCAGTCTCCTGCTAGGCCCTGTAGGTTCCTCTACGGCCCGGCCCAGAGTCAGGCCCGAGCAGGAGCGAGCCTGGGTGGGTGTTGAGGGAGGGTTGGGGCGTCCAGGCTCTCGCACTCTCCTGCCTCTCCCCAGCGACCCTGTGAGCTCTTTGCCCCCTGCCGACGTTCTCTCGGTCGTTGCTGTCATGGGCAGTGCTGAGCCTCAAAAAGGTCCTCGTAGGCAGAGAAAGCTGACCTTGGCTTCCACACAGCCCCACTCCTGGCCTCCTGTCCGGTCCTTCCTGTGCTCAGGAGATGCCTGGGTTAGCCCCTGGCCTTTGTTACGGCTCTGTGCAGGTGCCCGGCTGTGTCGCTGCCTGCAGCGGAGACAGCCTGTCCCAGGCACCAGCGTACAGGCTCTGCTCACTCGGCCACGTGCTGTTTCCTTCCAGCACCAGTCAGATCTGCCTCACTGGAGGCTCTGGTGTGAGACGCGCTGGGTCCCCTCACGGGCAGCTCTGGTGTGAGACGCAGTGGGTCCCCTGACGGGCAGCTCTGATGTGAGACGCTGGGTCCCCTCACGGGCAGCTCTGGTGTGAGGCAGCTGGGTCCCCTCACGGGAAGCTCTGATGTGAGACGCGCTGGGTCCCCTCACGGGCAGCTCTGATGTGAGACGCGCTGGGTCCCCCTCACGGGCAGCTCTGGTGTGAGACGCGCTGGGTCCCCCTCACGGGCAGCTCTGGTGTGAGACGCGCTGGGTCCCCTCACGGGCAGCTCTGGTGTGAGACGCGCTGGGTCCCCTCACGGGCAGCTCTGGTGTGAGACGCGCTGGGTCCCCTCACGGGCAGCTCTGGTGTGAGGCGCTGGGTCCCCTCACGGGCAGCTCTGATGTGAGACGGCGCTGGGTCCCCTCACGGGCAGCTCTGGTGTGAGACGCGCTGGGTCCCCTGACGGGCAGCTCTGATGTGAGACGCGCTGGGTCCCCTCACGGGCAGCTCTGGTGTGAGACGCGCTGGGTCCCCTCACGGGCAGCTCTGGTGTGAGGCGCGCTGGGTCCCCTCACGGGCAGCTCTGATGTGAGACGCGCTGGGTCCCCTCACGGGCAGCTCTGGTGTGAGACGGCGCTGGGTCCCCTGACGGGCAGCTCTGATGTGAGAGGCGCTGGGTCCCCTCACGGGCAGCTCTGGTGTGAGGCGCTGGGTCCCCTCACGGGCAGCTCTGGTGTGAGACGCGCTGGGTCCCCTCACGGGCAGCTCTGGTGTGAGGCGCGCTGGGTCCCCTCACGGGCAGCTCTGGTGTGAGGCGCGCTGGGTCCCCTCACGGGCAGCTCTGATGTGAGACGCGCTGGGTCCCCTGACGGGCAGCTCTGATGTGAGACGCGCTGGGTCCCCTCACGGGCAGCTCTGATGTGAGGCGCGCTGGGTCCCCTCACGGGCAGCTCTGGTGTGAGGCGCGCTGGGTCCCCTCACGGGCAGCTCTGGTGTGAGACGTGCTAGGTCCCCTCACAGGAAACTGATCTGAGGCACTCTGGGTCCCCTGGTAGAGGGAGCCTGACGCAGAGCAGGACCTCCAGGTCATTCCTTGGTCAGAAATACTTTTTGGGCCACACCTGGTGATTCTCAGGGGTTACTTCTGGCTCTGCACTCAGGAGTTACCCCTGGTGGTGCTTGGGGACCCTATGGGATGCGGGGATCGAACCTGGGTTGGCCATGTGTAAGGCAAGTGCCCCCCTGCTGTACTGTAGCTCGGTCTGGCCAGAGGTATCTGTGACCGACTGTTGAGGAACAGGTGCTTCATTTCCCGCTGGGGGCGAATCAGGTCTGCGCTGTGCCGTGGCCGATGGCACCAGGAGCGCAGGCAGCCCCAGCCTCTGTGCACCTTTGTCCCAGCTCCATCTGTTCTCCTGGGGTGTGGATTCAGTTTGACAGTCTGCGTTAACGGTGGCCGTTCAGTGTCAGCCGCTCAGCGTCTCTCCTTGCTCTTCCCGTGCAGGTGGTGCACCACGACCCGTGCCGAGGAGGCGCCGGGCAGTGGAACAGCTTGTTCAGGTTCAAACATCTTGCAACTGGAAACTATTTAGCTGCAGAGGTAAGATGGCAGGACCCAGGGGTATGAAATTTCTGACTTTGGGGGACCCTGGGCTTGTCAGAAAGTCATGGAGGAGTCGGGGGAGTTACTGCGTGCCTGATGCTGCCCGTCACGTTCTGGGCGGCCGTAGCCATTGTTCTGAAAGTGTCACTGTTAATCCAGGCCTTAAAGTGATCTTTGTGGGGCTGGGGTGATAGCACAGTGGGGAGAGCACTAGCCTTGCTTGCCGCCTACTCCGGTTGGTGTCCCATATGGTCTCCGAGCATCACCAGGAGTAACTCCCGAGTGCAGTTGGTGTCCCATATGGTCCCGAGCATCACCAGGAGTAACTACCGAGTGCAGTTGGTGTCCCATATGGTCCCCGAGCATCACCAGGAGTAACTCCCGAGTGCAGTTGGTGTCCCATATGGTCCCCGAGCATCACCAGGAGTAACTCCCGAGTGCAGTTGGTGTCCCATATGGTCCCCGAGCATCACCAGGAGTAACTACCGAGTGCAGTTGGTGTCCCATATGGTCCCCGAGCATCACCAGGAGTAACTACCGAGTGCAGTTGGTGTCCCATATGGTCCCCGAGCATCACCAGGAGTAACTCCCGAGTGCAGTTAGTGTCCCATATGGTCCCTGAGCATCACCAGGAGTAACTCCCGAGTGCAGTTAGTGTCCCATATGGTCCCCGAGCATCACCAGGAGTAACTACCGAGTGCAGTTGGTGTCCCATATGGTCCCCGAGCATCACCAGGAGTAACTCCCGAGTGCAGTTAGTGTCCCATATGGTCCCCGAGCATCACCAGGAGTAACTCCCGAGTGCAGTTAGTGTCCCATATGGTCCCCGAGCATCACCAGGAGTAACTACCGAGTGCAGTTGGTGTCCCATATGGTCCCCGAGCATCACCAGGAGTAACTACCGAGTGCAGTTGGTGTCCCATATGGTCCCCGAGCATCACCAGGAGTAACTCCCGAGTGCAGTTGGTGTCCCATATGGTCCCCGAGCATCACCAGGAGTAACTCCCGAGTGCAGTTGGTGTCCCATATGGTCCCCGAGCATCACCAGAAGTAACTCCCGAGTGCAGTTGGTGTCCCATATGGTCCCCGAGCATCACCAGGAGTAACTCCCCGAGTGCAGTTGGTGTCCCATATGGTCCCCGAGCATCACCAGGAGTAACTCCCGAGTGCAGTTGGTGTCCCATATGGTCCCCGAGCATCACCAGGAGTAACTACCGAGTGCAGTTGGTGTCCCATATGGTCCCGAGCATCACCAGGAGTAACTCCCGAGTGCAGTTGGTGTCCCATATGGTCCTCGAGCATCACCAGGAGTAACTCCCGAGTGCAGTTGGTGTCCCATATGGTCCCCGAGCATCACCAGAAGTAACTCCCGAGTGCAGTTGGTGTCCCATATGGTCCCCGAGCATCACCAGGAGTAACTCCCGAGTGCAGTTGGTGTCCCATATGGTCCCCGAGCATCACCAGGAGTAACTCCCGAGTGCAGAGCAGGGGGTAATGCCTGAGCATCACCAGGTGTGACCTCCCCCACCCTGCCCAAATCTTTTTCTGGGGGCCAGGAGCACACTGCATGGGAGAGCTTGTGCCTTCCAAATGTGAGGCCCTGGTTCCGTTAGTACCTTTAAAACAAGAAGACAAAACAAGATCTTTGTCTAGGATATGAAGAGCACCTCTGGCAGCTTCCTGCTGGGCCCGGCAGGACGGATCCCTGAGCTGCGTGTGAGCGAGTGTAACCCCTCGTGCGTTCTCCTGTGTCCCCAGCACCGAGGACAGAGCCTGGTGCTTAGAAAGTGTTTGGCGAGACGTTGATGGATGCGTGTGACAGAGAGAAGCTGTTCTGGTTGGTGTGAACTCAGAGGCATTGATGGATGCGTGTGACAGAGAGAAGCTGTTCGGGTTGTGTGAACTTAGAGGCATTTGGGGTGAAATGTGGCAGATGAATGTCGCTAAGCTCAGTTTCCCTGCGCTGGGAAATGGGGCTTATGACGATTATTTCTCTCCTGAGATGCTTAAGAGAATGACATGAGGTGATCTGCTTGGCACAGCCACGAGCACTCGGTGAGTCTTGCTGACACTGTTCCGTGATGAGCAGGGATATATGATCATTTTCCTCTCATAACCCGGGATTCACAGTGACGTTTCCTCTCATAACCCCAGGTTTCACGATCACTAAGACTCTCATAACCCGGGATTCGCGATCACTTGTCCTCTCATCACCTCCGACTTGGTGTTTGTGAGTCTTTCCACTCAAGAAGCAACTCCGCTGTTTATGCGCTCTTCACATCCTAGATGTGATAAAGCCGCTTGTTTTGAAACACGATCATTGAGGGAAAAATAAGCAGTAAGGGATAGAACCGTTTAAAATAAGAGTCAGTGGGAGCGCCTGCACAGGTTACCCGGGGTGAGCCCCCTTCCAGCACCCCACGCCACAGGTCACTCCCCACTAACCCCACCCACATGTCCCCCACCACGTCAGCCCCATGCAGCACGGTCGGTCCCCCGTTATCCCCATACACTCCCACCCCCCCACACCCCACATACACGGTCCCCCCGTTATCCCCATACACTCCCACCCCACCCCCCACATACACGGTCCCCCGTTATCCCCATACACTCCACCCCCACACCCACCACACGGTCCCCCGTTATCCCCATACACTCCCACCCACACCCACACCACACGGTCCCCCGTTATCCCCATACACTCCCCACCCCCCCACCCCACACCACACGGTCCCCCGTTATCCCCATACACTCCCACCCCCACACCCCCACATACACGGTCCCCGTTATCCCCATACACTCCCACCCCCATACCCCCCCACCACACGGTCCCCGTTACCCCCCCCCCATACACTCCCACCCCCATACCCCCACATACACGGTCCCCCGTTATCCCCATACACTCCCACCCCCATACTCCCACACCACAGGTCCCCGTTATCCCCATACACTCCCACCCCATACCCCACATACACGGTCCCCCGTTATCCCCATACACTCCCACCCCCATACTCCCACACCACACGGTCCCCCGTTATCCCCCATACACTCCCCCCACACCCCACACCACACGGTCCCCCGTTATCCCCATACACTCCCACCCCACAACCCACATACCACGGTCCCCGTTATCCCCATACACTCCCACCCCCACCCCCCCACATACAGCGTCCCCGTTATCCCCATACACTCCCACCCCCACCCCACACCACACGGTCCCCCGTTATCCCCATACACTCCCACCCCCACACCCCCACACGGTCCCCCGTTATCCCCATACACTCCCACCCCCACACATACACGGTCCCCCATTATCCCCATACACTCCACCCCCACCACCCCCACATACACGGTCCCCGTTACCCCCCATACACTCCCCCCCCACACCCCACATACACGGTCCCCCGTTATCCCCATACACGCCCACCCCCCACACCCCCACATACACGGTCCCCCGTTATCCCCATACACTCGCACCCCACCCCCCACACCACACGGTCCCCCGTTATCCCCATACACTCCTACCCCCATACCCCACATACACGGTCCCCCGTTATCCCCATACACTCCCCCCACACCCCCACACACACGGTCCCCCGTTATCCCCATACACTCCCACCCCCACACCCCCACATACACGGTCCCCCATTATCCCCATACACTCCCACCCCACACCCCCACACCACACGGTTCCCCGTTATCCCCATACACTCCCACCTCCACACCCACACACACGGTTCCCCGTTATCCCCATACACTCCCACCCCCACCCCCACACCACCACGGTCCCCCGTTATCCCCATACACTCCACCCCCCACCCCACATACACGGTCCCCCGTTATCCCCATACACTCCCACCCCCATACCCCCACACCACACGATCCCCCGTTATCCCCATACACTCCTACCCCCACACCCCACACCACACGGTCCCCCGTTATCCCCATACACTCCCACCCCCCATACCCCCCACACCACCACGGTCCCCCGTTATCCCCATACACTCCCACCCCCACACCCCCACACCACACGGTCCCCCGTTATCCCCATACACTCCTACCCCCACACCCCCACACCCACACGGTCCCCCGTTATCCCCATACACTCCCCCCCCATACCCCCCACCACCACGATCCCCGTTATCCCCATACACTCCCACCCCATACCCCCACATACACGGTCCCCCGTTATCCCCATACACTCCCACCCCCATACCCCCCCACACCACACGGTCCCCGTTATCCCCATACACTCCCACCCCCATACCCCCACACCACGGTCCCCCGTTATCCCCATACACTCCACACCCCCATACCCCCACATACACGGTCCCCCGTTATCCCCATACACTCCCACCTCCACACCCCCACATACACGGTCCCCGTTATCCCCATACACTCCCACCCCCACCCCCACACACGGTCCCCCGTTATCCCCCATACACTCCCACCCCCCCACACCCACACCACACGGTCCCCCGTTATCCCCATACACTCCCCCCCCCACACACCCACACCACACGGTCCCCCGTTATCCCCATACACCCCCCCCACACCCCACACCACACGGTCCCCCGTTATCCCCATACACTCCCACCCCCACACACCCACACCACACGGTCCCCCGTTATCCCCATATGCTCCCACCCCCCACACCCCCACACCACACGGTCCCCCGTTATCCCCATACACTCCCACCCCCATACTCCCACACCACACGGTCCCCCGTTATCCCCATACACTCCCACCCCCATACCCCCCACATACACGGTCCCCCGTTATCCCCATACACTCCCACCCCCCCATACCCCCACATACACGGTCCCCCGTTATCCCCATACACTCCCCCCCCCCCCACACCCCCACACCACACGGTCCCCCGTTATCCCCATACACTCCCACCCCCCCACCCACACACACGGTCCCCCGTTATCCCCATACACTCCCCCCCCCCACACCTCCACATACACGGTCCCCCCCGTTATCCCCATACACTCCCACCCCCACACCCCCCCCACACCACACGGTCCCCCGTTATCCCCATACACTCCCACCCCCATACCCCCACACCACACGGTCCCCCCGTTATCCCCATACACTCCCACCCCCACACCCCCACACCACACGGTCCCCCGTTATCCCCATACACTCCCACCCCCACACCCCCACATACACGGTCCCCCGTTATCCCCATACACTCCCACCCCCCCACACCCCCCACATACACGGTCCCCGTTATCCCCATACACTCCCACCCCCACACCCCACATACACGGTCCCCCCGTTATCCCCATACACTCCCACCTCCATACCCCCACAGCACACGGTCCCCCAAGCACTATGATGTGTAGCCCAACATCAGTAAAGAAGAAAGCAGTGAAAAAGCCGGTTAACTCTTCTACGAAAGATAAGAAATCGCCATGAACATTTTTGGGTTTTATTTATCTATATTTTAGTGCTGCTGTGAGCATAGGATTGCAGATGGCTCTTCTGCGTTGTGTTTTTGGCCACAGGGTAAACTCCCCGGAGCCATTTTGCTGGTTCATAAGGAAGTTCATTTTATTTATTTATTTAATTTTGAAATGTCCATACTGTTTCCAGAAAGTATCAGGGATTAAACCCAGGTCAGTCATGTGGAAAGAAATGGTCTTAACCACTCTACTAATGCTCTGGCTCTGAATCTACCTGCGACTATCTCTTCAAGGGTGTGATTTTCTTGGGTTTTGTATGTGGCTCTTTTCCTAAATTCACTTTCCGTTTACTGTTTTGGCTACTGATGTTCAGTCAGACCCAGCGTGATTACACATGTGATCACACATGATTAGTTCCCCTGTGATTTCTGCAATCACAGCTGCATCATCGGAATCACTCCGATGACTTATAGGGAATAAAATTGTTTATTTACATGAACTAAGCTCCAAGACTCGATCTATGAGCTCATTTAACGCTAAAAAGTCGAAAGCAAAAAATAAAACCAAAACAAGCCCCCTGAGCCCTGATAAGTAGAAAGCAGGGGCCTGGCGTGACAGGCAGCAGAGTGTTTGCATTGCCTGCAGCCGCCCCAGGTTCAATCCGGCATCTCTTACGGCTTCCTGAACCCCACCAGACATGATCCCTGGGCACCAAGCCAGGAGAAAGAATTGAGCACAGCTGGGTGTGACCCCAAACCAAAGTATCAGCAAACAACGGGGGAAGCAGCCCGTGCTTGGAGGCTCTGAGAGTTGTCTGCTGTCTCCGGAAATGCCCTTCCGCCCTGGACGCTCTTTCCAGAGCCTGCCCTGTTGCAGAACCCTGTTGGCCTTTAATTTCCAGTACAGTACATCTTCCTTAGTACGTGTTCCCAGTACATCTTCCTTAGGGCGGGTGAAAGGGGAGGGAACGCACTGAACCTGAGACAGCGTCTTCCTTAGGGCGGGTGAAAGGGGAGGGAACACAGTGAGCGTGAGAAATGTGTGTGTCTCTTTGGGTGCGTGTGTGGTTTGTGCCTCACCTAGCAGTGCTCAGTGCTTACTCCTGGCAGGGCTCTAGGGACGATAGGGAGTGACAGGGATTGAATTGGGTCGGTCGCATGGAAGGCAAGGGCCTTAGCTGCTGTCCCCCTCTCCAACCCCTAATTCATATCTGAACGCTTGGGATCTATCTGTAGCGACTTTACCTGGTGAACTGATCGCGTGTCTGTGGTATGCAGCAGACAGTAGCCAAAGAGAAACACAGCCTCAGGATTCTGACCGCTAGAGCTGGGACTTAGCGGCCTCCCGGCTCACGCAGGCCCTTGATCCTGCTCCGTGTCTCTGGACGCCATCACTGTATGAGAATGAGAAGGTTTCCCGGCTCCAGGCCCGTAAGCTGCTCCTGCCTGGGACGGCAGGTGAACACTGAGGACTGTCCTCTGTTGTTTGCTTTGGAGATGTGCCCGGAGAAGCAGCTGTACCCTTCCGAGATGCAGGGAATGTGGCAGGACGAAGGGTCTGGTGAGGGGGCTGTCACTGGTGGTGCTGGAGTGGGGACTTGGGCCGGACGGAAGAGGCGGGCACCCGCTGTCGCAGCCTGGCTTCTCTGCCCGCCCTGGCACTGTCCCTGCTGTGCTGGGGCTCTGGGCTTGATGGCGTTGATGGAGCAGCCGAGCAGCCGGGCCGGCCAGGTGAGTTGTTTGAAGCCGCCGCAGCACCTGGGACTCAGTTGACAGAACCACCTCGGGGCCAGGCCGGATTCGGGTTTCAGAGAGGAGGGAGTGGCTGGGCCCGGAAGGTCAGAACAGAATGTCTTTGCTAGGGCCGTCGTGTTCTTTTCCCGGTCACGGGTGGGGGCAGGGGTGAGGGAGGGAAGCAGACAGGTGCGGGCCGGGACGGGCAGCCCCAGCGTCCAGGGCTGGGGCACCCCTTAGACTGGCATCTAGTGTCCATGTCAGGGCACAGGAGCACAGGACGCTGGGCAGTGTCCACCCGGGATTCACCATCTCCCGGGCTCACGAGGCTTCTCTTCTGTCCAGTAGCCCAGAGCTGGGGGTCTTCAACGGTCAATCGAGCTGGGGGATGGAAGCATCAGCTCCTCCATGTTGATGCAGAAAGTGCTGACTCCGGAAGTGACAGGCACCCTTTCAGGAAAACAGTCGATCTGTCTTACACGTGTCCTTTCTGACACAGGAGCCCCCACGTGTTGCCGTGATGCATAAAGATGTCCTCTGGGTGGCGCCCTGTAAACCCCGTGGGGCTCATCACAATGATGAGCTGTAATGCCCCCTGGAACTCACTTGCCTTCTTCTAGAGTAGAACTGAAGATTCATTTGAATAACATGAAAAAATAACGTGACAGGCCACGTCGGTGGTAGAAGGCAGCGGCCGTGCTTGATCAGGGCTTTAGGGCAGTCCCTGACTCCTTCCTCCCGAGCCACGGGAGGGGTTGTGAGCAGAGATGCCACTGGGGACCCATCCTCCCCTCCTGTCTGTAGGCATGATGATCGCAGGCCTTTTCATCTCCTTTACTAAACAAGATAGATGGAGAAGGGCAACGTAATCTCATTTGTTGAAGGCATTACAGATGGTGCCTTACGTTTGCAGCAGGCCCTGCATCCACCAGGTGGCAGTGAAAGCCCACCGCCAAGTGGCCAGCGGCTGCAACTTCGGGCTTTGGCGCTCCAGAACCTGGACGGTGTGGGACTGTTGGGGTTGTAGTTCAGGTGTCCGTGTTCACGCCTCTGAAACCTGTCAGCTGTAGCACGTGGGAAGAGCATATGGAGTGTGTATGTGTGTGTATGTGTGCTTGCGTGCAACATGCACTTAAATATAATATAGCTGATAAAATCTTAGATTCCAGAATTCACCTATTACCCGGCGTCGGCAGCAGCTCGGAACCGTCACTCCCTTTCAGTTCTCGAGAGGCGTCTGTCAGAAGAGCAGATGAATCTGCCGCGTAGGGCGCAGCTGTGGGTCACGGGCATGCACACCGCATGCTGTGAGACTTGAGGTGGAGTAATAGAAACTGATTTAAAAGTGCTTGTTACGGAAGGGAGCCCCAGGGGCCAGAGGGGCAGCTCGGGGCTGGAGGGGGCTGGGTGTGGTCCCCGCATACTCGGTCTTCTGTGGCCCTGGTCCCCTGCTCTGCCGAACAGGCCTGAAAACAGCAGATGAAAACTGAAAGGGGACCGGCTGTCTCTGCGTTTCCTTCCTTTCAGTTTTTATTCAGGCCCTGTGACTTACAGTCTGTCAGGAATAGTCTCAGGCTCTCTCTTCTGCATTCGGCAGTCAGGGTCAGCGTCCCTCCACGAGTGACCTCCACCAGTGTCCCAAGGGCCCTCCCACCCCACCTCCTTGGCAAACTCATCCAAAAAAAGTTTAATCGCCATAGGTTGGCTCACAAGCTTAAAATAGTGGTTTTTGTTGTTTAAAAATGGTTTTTGGGTCACACATGGCAATGCCTAGGGATCACTCCTAGTCCTGTGCCCTGGGGTCACTCCGGTGGGCTCAGGGGACCACATAGGGTGCTGTGAATAGCACCATGTTGGTTGCTGGAAGCCTGGTGCCCTCCCCACTGCCCTGTGCCCCAGCCCCACCACTGATAGCGTGTCTGTATGGATGCGATTCGTCCCTGCATGGCTGCAGCATGTCTGTATGGATGCGAAGCGGTCCCTGCATGGCTGCAGCGTGTCTGTATGGATCTGAGTGGTCCCTGCATGGCTGCAGCGTGTCTGTATGGATGTCAGCGGTCCCTGCATGGCTGCAGCGTGTCTGTATGGATGCGAGTGGTCCCTGCATGGCTGCAGCATATCTATGGATGCGAGCGGTCCCTGCATGGCTGCAGCGTGTCTGTATGGATGTCAGCGGTCCCTGCACGGCTGCAGCGCGTCTGTATGGATGCAAGCAGTCCTTGCATAACTGCAGCATGTCTGTATGGATGCGAAGCGGGCTCTGCACGGCTGCAGCGTGTCTGTATGGATGCGAATGGTCCTTGCATGGCTGCAGCATGTCTGTATGGATGCGAAGCGGTCCTGCACGGCTGCAGCGTGTCTGTATGGATGCGAATGGTCCTTGCATGGCTGCAGCATGTCTGTATGGATGCGGGTGGTCCCTGCATGGCTGCAGCGTGTCTGTATGGGTGCAAGAGGTCCCTGCATGGCTGCAGCGTGTCTGTATGGATGTCAGCGGTCCCCTGCATGGCTGCAGCGTGTCTGTATGGATGTGATTCATCCCTGCATGGCTGCAGCGTGTCTGTATGGATGTGAGAGGTCCCTGCATGGCTGCAGCGTGTCTGTATGGATGCTAGTGGCCCCTGCATAGCTGCACCATGTCTGTATGGATGCGAGCAGTCCCTGCATGGCTGCAGCGTGTCTGTATGGATGCAAGCAGTCCCTGCATGGCTGTAGCATGTCTGTATGGGGATGAGAGCGTGCCCTGCACTGCTCCAGTGTATCTCTATGGATGCGAGCAGTCCCTGCATGGTTGCAGCATGTCTGTATGGATGTGAGTGGTCCGTGCATGGCTGCAGCGTGTCTGTATGGATGTCAGCGGTCCCTGCATGGCTGCAGCATGTCTGTATGGATGCAAGCAGTCCTTGCATAACTGCAGCGTGTCTGTATGGATGCGAAGCGGTCCCTGCATGGCTGCAGCATGTCTGTATGGATGTGAGCGGTCCCTGCATGGCTGCAGCATGTCTGTTTGGGGATGAGAGCGTTCCCTGCACTGCTCCAGTGTATCTGTATGGATGCTAGCAGTCCCTGCATGGCTGCAGCATGTCTGTATGGATGCGAGCAGTCCCCTGCATGGCTGCAGCATGTCTGTATGGATGTGAGCGGTCCCTGCATGGCTGCAGCATGTCTGTATGGATGTGAGCGGTCCCTGCATGGCTGCAGCGTGTCTGTATGGATGCGGGTGGTCCCTGCATGGCTGCAGCGTGTCTGTATGGATGCGAGCAGTCCCTGCATGGCTGCAGCGTGGTCTGTATGGATGCAAGCAGTCCTTGCATAACTGCAGCGTGTCTGTATGGATGCGAGCGGGCTCTGCTCCAGCGTGTCTGTATGGATGCGAGCAGTCCCTGCATGGCTGCAGCGTGTCTGTATGGATGCGAGTGGTCCCTGCATGGCTACAGCATGTCTGTATGAATGCGGCGGTTCCTGCGTGACTGCAGCATGTCTGTATGATGCAAGTGGTCCCTGCACTGCCGCACCAGACCCCAGGCCTCCAGCGTCCCTGTCAGCTCTGGGGCGGCTTTTCTGTTAGGATGAGCAGCATCGTGCAGGTGAAAGCTGAGCCTGGTGAGCTGTGAGTTGCGTTGCTTGAGATTTTATTACTTCCTCTCCCTCTCCCCTTCCTCTCCCCTCCTCTCTCACTGTCCATCTGTCTCCTGCTCCCTGACCCATCCCTGACCCCCTCCAGCACTGCTGGACCATGGATTTGATCCTGGATGTCCCCAGGCTACTGGAGCTCAGTAAGTGTCTAAGCCTGCTCTGCTGCTCTGCCGCACTTCCCTTTGACATTCCAGGGCAAGACTTTGCGTCCCGAGACAGTACAGCCTGCAGGGCATTTGCCTGGCACCAGCCCATCTGGTTTCGATCCTTGGCATCCCAGAGGGTCTCCCCAGCCTTCCAGAAGGGACCCTGAGTGCAGAGTCAGGAGTGAGCCCTGAGTAGGGCCAGTGTGGTCCAGAAGGAAAACAAAAAGCAACGAAACTTTTGAGTCACGTCAGGGCTCATGTGGGGCTGCCTGCCTGTGTCTTCGCTCTCTTGCCAGCTTCATCAGCACCATTGGGAGTGTGAGTGGGTGTCGTTGTGTGGGTGTGGTTGTGTGTGTCTGTTGTGTGTGAGGTTGTGAATGTATGCGTGGTTGTGTGAGTATGTGGTTGTGTGAGACTGGTTGTGTGTGGTTCTGTGGTGGGTGTTTTGTGTATGTTATGAGTGTGTAGTTGTGTGTGATTGTGAATGTGTGGATGTGTGATTATGGTTATGTGTGAGTGTGGTTGTGAGTGTATAGTTGTGTGTGAGTGGTGGCTGGTTATGTGTGGTGTGTGAGTGGTTGTTATATGGGTGTGTAGCTGTGTGTGGTTGATTGTGTGGTTGTGTGTGTAGGTGAGTGGTATGTGAGTGTGGTTGTATGTGACTGGTTGTGTGAGTATGGTTGTGAGTGGTTGTGTGTTTTGTTGTGTGAGTGTAGTTGTGTGAAGTTGTGTGTGTGTTTGTGTGTGGTTGTGTGAGAGTGTGTGTTCTGGCCCTGACCGTTGCTCTGGGCTCCTTCCCTCCCATCCTGCCTCCTCTGTCCACATCCAGAGATGATGAGATTGCTCACTGCCTTTTTGTGTCCCCTGGGCTGGCCAGCACCCTCTGACCTGGCCGCCGTGTCCTCCTGCCCTAGAGCCCTGAGATCTGGGCTGGCCTTCTCCTGTTCCCTCCTCTCAGGGACATTGGGTGCTGCCCCTAAACATGCAGCTGACCCCTGCCCCGTCCCTGAGGGTTACTGCCCTGCGCCCCAGTGGGGTCAGGGCGGGTGGGAGGTCCCTGATGCTCCTTCCTGAGCGACATTCATGGTCTCCTCTCAGAAGCCTCACATTCTCCCCCGGGCCCCAACCCAGTCTCCAAAGCCTGTGACCTCTTAGCCTGCAGGCCTGCGGGTGGACGGGTGGACAGGTGGCCACAAGGATGGGTACACGGGTGGATGGATGGACGGGTGGACAGATGGACAGGTGGGCGATGGATGTGTGGACGGCTGAACGGGTGGATGGGTGAACGATGGACGGGTGGACAGATGGACGGGTGGACAGATGGACGGTGGACGCCACCTTCTCCGTGCACTCGCCCCTCCCTTCCCCTCCTCTGACCCCTGTTGCCTATAAATGATTCATTTCTGCTTCTCACTCGCACCTTTTCTAGGTTACACAACCGCCATCTCCCTGCTCGGCAACGGGCTCACAGTCAGGCCCTGGGTTCCTTGCTCTGTCCAGACGCCGCCCCCCTGCCCTGCCCACGCTCCGTGGCTATTAATATTTATCAGGCAGCTGAGATCTCTCTCCGATGCCAGACTCATAATTCATTTTTTAGCATAAGAAAATATTTATTCTAAGGTCTTAAAAGATTCAGGAGTCTCCATGTGACCAGGTCTGTTTTCCGTTCCTTAGAATTAATGCATTTTCCCTCGTATTACCCTTCACTTAATTGCTAAAACACTTACTATATATGTTACAGAATTGCTCCTGCGTTCGTGTGTCTTACATTAAGCGAAGGCAAGCAGAGTGTTGCCTGTTTGACCTTGACCTACTATTGGTGGGTTTATGTGGACATGGATTTGCGAGGGGCTTCTGTTCTCCTTCCTCCGTATCAGCTTTGTGGTTATGATGGTCAGCATCACTGTCATTACTTTAATGAATTTACTGAGCCACTAACTTCCTATTTAGTTTTTCAGTTTTTGGACCACACCCAGCTGTGCTGCTCGGGGCTTACTCCTGGTTTTGCACTCAGGGATCACTCCCGGCAGGCTCAGGGGACATTGGGATACTGGGGATCGAACTGGGTTTGCTGCGTGAAACACCTACCAGCTGAACTATTATTTTAACAATAAAAATCACAGCCTGAGGGGGAAGACGCGACAGTGTTTCACTTTTGCAACTTTCTTTGGTCTCCAAAGATGTGAGTGTGCAAAAATCTGAGCCCCGCGTGACTTTTTCTGAGTCTAACATGGGGTTTGCTGTATCCTGTAGTGGGGACCGGCCTCTCCCTGGACCCACGCTCTGCGGAAGGCAGGATTAGTGCGGTTTCAGGAGCGGCTCCTTCCGGGCGGAGGGTTGTGCTGCAAGGCCGGACACAGCTGCCCGCTCCCCTACACCCCAATTCATTTTAGCCACACGCACACCTGGGCTCCCAGTGGAAATTCATTGCTTTGTCTGTGGCCAGTCATGGGTGGAAAAAGGGTCAGACCATCTGACCTTGGACAAGCAGGAGGCTGGCGTGGGGCTTGGAGCACGGTGTGACTGAGTCACTCAGAAACAATCTGTGACTGTGTATCTGGCGCGATTCAGCTGGAAAATGAAAACAAAAAAGCAGGTGGCAGGCTTTTTGGGCAAAGTTGACCTCTGGACTTTAATGTAGATTTTTATTTTTAATTGAAGGGAAAAATTTGAGGTATTCCAACTTAAATGAAGAAATCTAAAAGGCCACGTTACCTGACGGATGCAGCTGACTGTCCCCACTGGTCTCGTTCACGTGCTTTTAAGACCAATTAAAGCTGGTTTTGTTTCCTTTCAGCTTAATCCTGACTATCGAGATGCCCAAAATGAAGGGAAGACTCTGGTAAGTAGAATTCTTTTCACCAGCAAATCTCAAACATACTGATTGTATTTATATGAACACTTTGAAAATCAACGTGGTCGGCTCTGAGGGGCTGTGTGTGGTTGTTGGTCAGAGAAACGGTGAAAGGGAAGAGAGGCGCAGCTCAGAATGGTCAGCCTCAGCCGGGCGCAGCTCAGAATGGTCAGCCTCAGCCGGGCGCAGCTCAGAATGGTCAGCCTCAGCCGGGCGCAGCTCAGAATGGTCAGCCTCAGCCGGGCGCAGCTCAGAATGGTCAGCCTCAGCGGGCGCAGCTCAGGAATGGTCAGCCTCAGCCGGGCGCAGCTCAGAATGGTCAGCCTCAGCCGGGCGCAGCTCAGAATGGTCAGCCTCAGCGGGCGCAGCTCAGAATGGTCAGCCTCAGCGGGCGCTTGGGGGAAATCTCCAGATTTCCTGTGGCCTGTGTCTCAGCGGACCTGAGAGCTGTGGACCCAGCATCACCCTGGGGGGCCTCTGTCTGAGTGGACACTGAGCGAGCCGAGGGAGAGGCTGGAGCATCCGAAATGTCCCCTTCCTGGGGACTTACGAGAGCCCAGCTGGGGCGTGACTGACGGTGACTCATTGGGGCCACTCGGGGAACTGCGGGTGGGGCCGTGGCACCGCCACGAGGGGCACAGCCAGGGACGCCAGAGGACATAAGGCGGGAGGGAGCCGCGGTGTGCCAGAGATCGAGACACAGTGGACAGTTGGGAGGGAGGCAGCTGGCCTGTTTTGGTCTTAGACTCATTCGCGTTTGGCCATCTTAGACATGATGGTGTACGGCGAGATGCACCCACCTGAGGCACAGAGCCCTGCCCTCACTGACATGGGAGCGGTTCTCCGTCAGCAGGAGGACCTTGCCGTGAGTGCCAGGCCTGCTGCTGGTGCCTCCAAGGCTTTGTCACTCTGTGTGTGTGTGTGTGTGTGTGTGTGTGTGTGTGTGTGTGTGTGAGAGAGAGAGAGAGAGAGAGAGAGAGAGAGAGTGAGTGAGTGAGAGAGAGAGAGACAGGACAAGACAGGACAGACAGCACAATGTGAGAGATAGAGACAAATCTCTGTGTGAGAGACAGAAAGAGACAGACAGCACCATGTGTGAGAGAGACAGATTTCTGTGTGAGAGACAGAGACAGACAGCACCATGTATGAGAGATAGACAGAAATATGGAGAAGCAGAGACAGCAATTATGTGTGTGAGAGAGCTTTCTGTGTGAGACAGCTCTCCATGAGAGAGAGACAGCAGCTTTCTGAGACAGAGACAGCTGTGAGAGACATCTCTCAGTGTGATAGAGAGAGAGCTTTCTCTCTGTGCGAGACATCTCCGTGAGATAGAGAGAGGCTTTCTCTGTGTGTGAGAGACATCTGTCTGCTCGGGAAAGAGAGAGAGAGAGAAAGAGAAAGAGCAAAAGAGAAAGAGAGAAAGAAAGAGAGAAAGAGAGAGAAAGAGAGAGAAAGAGAGAGAAAGAGAGAGAGAAAGAGAGAAAGAGAGAGAGAAGAAAGAGAGAGAAAGAGCAAAAGAGAAAGAGAGAGAGAGCGAAAGAGAGAAGGAGCTCTTCCCTGAAAGCTTCCTTGCAGTGATAATCTTGGCCTGGTGTAGGTCCACCAGAATCCGGCTTTCACATCACCGTTAGCCCGTGTGGCCTTGGTCGGCGCCAAGCGCTGCCCTGCGTCTGTTTGCTCCCTGGTGGAGTAGGGTGCCGTGCCTGCGCCTGGCTCTCGCCCATGAGCTCTGGGGCGAGCCTGCGGCTCTCAGTGGACTAACAGGAGCTGTGGCCATGCTAATGGTCTTCGCCCCTAATTTCCCCTGTTGTCTACTTCAAAGCAAGTGAATATTTTTCCTGTAATTTAGAGGAAAAATACTCGCTGCGTCGCCTCCCAGTCTCGAAGTTTCAGAGGTTAATGCATGCTGCCGCTGAGACAAGGTGCTGGAAGCCAGAGAGCGTCCATTAAGACCCAAATTGCTGCATTTACTCCACAGAGGAGGCTGTTATTTGTGATCTTACAAATGTGCGGCAGCCACGAGCCCTGCAAACACTGGAACTGTGTCAAGCACAGCTGGGAACCTGTCGGCCACGTCTGCCTCCGCTCTGAATGTCGAGCTTCAGCACCTTTGGGTGGGCTCTGCCGTGCGTTTCCCGGCCGGCCTGGCTTCTGTCCGCCTGGGGGCTTCAGCACGGCGCGGGGTGGGGGTGCTGGTGACCCCTTCTCAACTCTCAAGCGCTGCCTACATTCCCTGACCCAGAGCTCTGCGGAATCACAGGACCCTATCTGGCCCAGACCGAGAGGACAGTCCCTGACCCAGAGCTCTGCGGAATCACGGGACCCTGTCCACCGCAGCCCGAGAGGACAGTCCCTGACCCAGAGCTCTGCGGAATCATGGGACCCTGTCCAGCCCAGACCGAGAGGACAGTCCCTGACCCAGAGCTCTCCGGAATCACGGGACCCTGTCCACCGCAGCCCGAGGGGTAGCGGCAACCCAGTGCGTCCAGTAGCATCCACATGCTCCCACGTACCCCAGCGTGTCCATGCTGTGAGAAGCACCAGCCTAAGTGCGGAAATCGTCCCAGGAATCATGCATTTATTCACAGTAATTTTAGCCTGTAGACTTCGTCCTTGTGGCGGAGGTTCCAGATTCTCTAAGAGGTCGCCCGGTTTCCTCAGTTTCTGCTCTGGCCGTGGTGTCCGGCGTGAGGGGAGAGGAGAGGCGGCAGAGGGCCGGGCTAGGGCACTTGCCTTGCATGTGGCCGACCGGGTTCGATCCTTGGTCCTCTGTAGGGTCCCCTGAGGCTGCCAGGAGTGATCCTTGACCGCAGAGCCAGGAGGAAGCCCTGAGCACTGCTGGGCGTGGCCTAAGGTAGACAAAGGCGAGAAAAGGAAAGGGAAGAGGTTTTCAGGGTGTGCTGGGGGGCCCTGCAGGTCATGTAGGCAGGAGAAGTGTGTTCTGCGGCGAACAGAATCTGGGGGGGCCAGAACCCTAGGCCGCACCACACCCTGCTGCCGGGGAGCAGGGAGTGTGTGGGTTGCAGCAGCCTGCAGAAACCAGACTTCTTCCAGAATCTTCCAGATCCTTCTTTCTGGAGGAGTCCCTACATCAGAGACATCAGTATGTCTCTGCTCAAAAGTTCAGGGGCCGGAGGCGATAGCACAGCGGGGCGTTGCCTTGCACGCGGCCGACCCAGGTTCAATCCCCGGCATCCCATATGGTCCCCTGTGCACTGCCAGGAGTAATTCCTGAGTTCTGAGCCAGGAGTAGCCCCTGAGCATTGCCGGGTGTGACCCAAAAAAGAAAAAAAAACGTTCAGTGACTCCCAAGTGAGTCAGCAGAAAGCAGGGAGCAGGTGCCTGTGGGCTGGCGCCCCCAAGAGGCAGGAGTCGATGCTAGAGTCGGGTCGGTGCCCCCGAGGGCCAGGAGCACCCAGGCTGGCTGTGTTTGGGCTTGTCTTACTGGAGAGACTGTGCCTGTGCCGGTCACCCACAGAGAGCGCCGGCTCCTTGGCCTGACTGGGGCTCCCCAGCCTGAGGCTCTCGGGTCCCTCGCCCAGAGCTTTGCACCTGCAGAGGCTCACGTATCCCCGTTGGCAGCTGC
This sequence comes from Cryptotis parvus, assembly GCA_021461705.1. Lineage (NCBI taxonomy): Eukaryota > Metazoa > Chordata > Mammalia > Eulipotyphla > Soricidae > Cryptotis > Cryptotis parvus. Next base: position 234,894 of record JAJIBD010001564.1, on the reverse strand, counting down.
ACGTTGCCTCCTGCTTGCGTTGGATGCCAGCGAGGGTTCAGTGCTCCCTGCGGGTCTGTGAGGGATTGTGGCCTCGGGGGCATGTTTCCTACCTCGAGGGGACGTGAGTGGGTGTGTTTGGGGCCACCCCTGTGGTGCTCGGACTGGATTTACTGCTGGGCTGCCACGCCAGGTCCGTCCACATGTAAGACAAGTGCCTCGACCCTGTAACCCTGCCACGCCAGGTGCCGTCTGCGTGTAGGCCAAGTCCTCAGCTCTGTAACCCTGCCACGCCAGGGCCGTTTGCGTGTGGACAAGTGCCTCAGCCCAGAACTCTCTGCCACGCCAAGTCTCGTGGACTGTAACACGGAGCTTCGTTCACAATGTAGTATCAGAACTGACTCGCCCTGTCTCTCAGCCCCGCTCCAAGGCTCTTCCCACTGTCCCCAGGCTCTGCTTTTCCTGAAAGGCCCGCAGCGGGCATCAGACAGAAAGCCGTGGCTTCCGGAAAGCCTCTCAGCCGCGACTGGACTCCCCCTCCGGGCCCTGCAGAGCTTGGCCACTCATTTCTTTCTCCTCTACTTTGTATTTAGCTTCTTTCTTTCCACTTCTGATACCTTATTTTTTAATGTCTTATTTTTCTAATAAGGTATTTTCCTAATATCTTTTTTTTCCTCTTCCAATTAAACTGTGGTTATTATTGTAAAAGAACTTTCAGGACCATTGAGAATAGTAGTGGCAAGTGTGAAAGCGCATCTTCGGTGAAAGCATCCGGTGCTTCGCCGTGAGGGGTGATAGAGCAGCTCATTTCTTTAGCACTTTGAAGATTATTCCGACGTCTGGATGTCCTGCCTGGAGTGTTATAAAGAAGTCCATCACCTGCTGAAGAATATCCTTTGCTTCCCAGTTTCATTTGTTGAAAATAAAAGTCGCTGGACATAGCTGTGGGCAGGGTTTTGTGTGGCCTTCGCTGCCCAGCCCTGCCGGTGGGTACCCAGGAATGGCACTGCAGGGGTCCCAGGAACAGCACTGCGGGGTCCCTGCTGGGAAGAGGACGTTGGTCTCTGAGAGGAGTCTGCGTGCTGCTTCCAGAGAGACTCACAGGCTTGTCTGAGAGCCCTGGTCCCAGCATTTGGGCAGGGGCGTTGCTTTCTGGCGTTCTCGCTCTGATGGCACCGGGTGGCCTCCTGCTGTGCCGCTTGCCCCTAAGGGAACCCGCAGCAGTTACCGTGTGCCGATGTTGGGCACCGCTTCATTCATGTTGCTGCCTTCATTCATGTTGCTACCTTCCCCATCTGAAAAGGCCGGTTGGTTTCTTAGTACTGAGTGTGATCGTTTGGGTTCTTATTGTTTTACACTGCTGGAGCACGAGCCCGTCAGCTGTGAGCTTTGCACACCTTCTCTCCCAGCTCTGCCCACCTTCGCATTCTCTCCGCAGTCCTCTACAGACCTTTTCATTTTAATTTTCAGGAAAATGGCTTTATGAATGAGTTCTCTCATGAACGGCACCTCTGGCATTATATCCACGCCTCCTGTCATTCTAAGTATCTTCTGGGGAATTCTGTACTTTTTGTGTTGGACGTGTAGGGCCGAGAGCCACACTGTTAATTTTGGGAAGGTGTCCAGGCCTGTCCAGCTTGCTTTCTTTCTGATGTGCTTGTTCCAGTGCCACTTGTTGGAAAGACTGTCATGGTAGCTCCGCTGTATTGATGTTCTGGCTTCTTTGTCAGAAGTCTCTGTGGGGTCTGTTTCTGGACTCTTGTGATGTATTGATCGGTTTGGTAATTGTTGCACCAAGGCCATACTGTTTTGATTGCTGTAGCTTTACAGTCAGTCTTGAAGTCTGGTTCATCAGGTCTACTTCGGCTTCCTCAATATTGTTTGGTTCTTTTTTTTCCATTATACATTGTTTTACTTAATTTCATTCTTTTTTTCATCTTATTTTTACAAAGTTTTTCATGATGATTTGTTATAGACATTCAATATTGCAATATTGCAGTACAATCACTGCACCTTCCCACCACCATTATTTCCAATTTTCTCAGCCACCCTTTAGGTATACCCTATCGCAGACCCTCATTAATTTATTTTATATTGCTGGTTGTTAGTAAATTTTTTATTATACCACCTTAAGCTATCCAGTTACAAAAGTGTTGATATTTGGATTTCTTTCATACAGTGTTCCAGCACCCATCCCTCCACCAGTGTCTCATAATTTTGTTTGGTTCTTATGGGTCTTTCCGTATGAACTTTAGAATCTTTCATAGATTTCGAAAAATTTAGTGGCTGGGATTTTGACTGAGATCGCTTTGAATCTAGGTCAGTTTGGGAAAATCTGGCAGCCAGACGTGTTTGAGGCCTCTCTCATTTGAACATTGGTTTTTTACAGGCATTTAAAAATATAGATCTTTCACAGATTTTGTTTTATATCTATGTGTATTTTTTTTTGGTGCTAATGTAGATGGTATTATGCATTCAATTTTCCCCCAAATTTTATTACACCACTTTTAGACATACAATTGCAAGATGCTCATGTAGAGTTTTGGTTCTACAGTGTTCCAACACCCATCCCTCCACCCGAACCCATCTCCCATCACCAGTGTCCCCATCTCCCTCCCCTTCCCACACCTCAAGTACTTGGCGGGTTCTGTATGTCTCTTCTCTCCTCTCTATCTCTCCCTCCTGCCTAACTTTCCTACACATCGTAGAATGCAGTACACTAGAGGACATAACTGTTTCCACTAGTTTGATGGATCGCACAGCCGCAAGCAACCACGTGACTTAGGGGCCTCAAAGTCAGCAACTGGACAGCGAGGTGGCGGCTAGTGTGGTGGACGAGTCTCATCCGGCTGCTTCCGGGCCCCCATTGGTGATAGGCCCACTCCCAAAACCCATCTGTCCTCCTGGGAGCCCCATGGTCAGCTGAGCCTGGGGAGAGCCGAGTTCTAGCTTCCCCAGCCTATGCATTCAATTTTGAATGTTTCTTTTCTTTTGCTAAAGAGTAACAATCTAGACTTTTAGAAAGACTTTTTTGGGGGGCGGTGTTGGGTCACACTCTGGTGGGGATCTGGGGACCATGTGGGGTGCTGGGCGTCGAACCCAGGTTGACTGTGTACAAGGCAAGTGCCATACCCACTGTATTAGCATTTTAGCCACCCCCCATTGACTTTTTAAATCAGCACAATTTTTCTCGACTCAATTATTTTTCTAGACTCAATTCTGGATTTTCGTGTTCTTAAAAGAATTTTCCACAGAGAAAACTCTGCCGTTTCAGACAGCGGCAGTTTTTATTCTTCCCAGCCCCATTTGCATTTACCTTCTTTCATGACTGCATTTGCTGGGACTTCCTTGTGGTTTTGAGGAAGGAATTGAGGGAATGGGCGTTCTTGCCATTTGCTCATGGAGGGAAAGTTTCAGCGTCTCTTCAGAGGCTGGATGTAACTGAAGATGTCTCTGTCATGCTATTACATCATATTGAGGAAATTTTTTCTCTGTTCCTATTTTTCCTTTCTCTTTTTTGAGTAATTCCTTTGGTGTTTGCTTTTTGGGTCACACCTGGCAATGCTCAGAGGTTACTCCTGGCTCTGCACTCAGGAATTACTCCTAGTGGTGCTCGGGGCCCATATGGGATGCCAGGGATCGAACTCAGGTTGGCTGCCTGCCAGGCAAACACCCTATTCCTATTTTTCCTTAAGATAAAAAACTTTGTGATGAATGGATTATAACGAGTGGATATTAGATGTTATCAAATCCTTTTCTCACCATATGGTTAGGAATTCTTTCTTCCCTCGTCCTGTTGGTGCGTTGATATTCCACTCCCGACCCAGCCTTCTATACCTGGGGAGGAAATTCACACTTGGTTGGATAATATATTTTTTCCTTTGGCTTCTCAAGTGCTGTTTAGGCTACATGGGGTCACTCCCCCATGAGTCACCAGCTGACTGGGTCTGGAGAGCTCAGTACTGGGGTCTGAGGGTGCCGTGCTTTGTGGTGCTGGGGACCACCAGGGCCCCTTGAGCTTGATTTGGAGGGGTCTTCACGGGTACACCATCAGTGCTTGGCAGGAGCAGGGGGGTTCTGGGAGTTCAGCAGGGGTCGAGTGGGCCCTGAGTCCCCGAACTATCTTTCCAGCCCGTCTTTTCCTTTTTGGTTTTGAGGCCTGCCTCAGCGGTCCTCAGCCCTGACTCCTGGCTCTGTGCTCGGGATCACTCCCTGGCAGGGCTAAGGGCTCCGTAAGAGGTGCTGCAGGTGGAACCTGCGTCAGCGAGATGCGAGGAAGGGCCCGACCTGCTGTATTGTTGCTCCACCTCACGCTTTGCTTCTTTTGTCTTAAGAGTTCCATAGTTTCAGCTCTTCTGTTGAGTGGTATCTGATTTGGTTTGTTCTTAGAGCTCGATCTCTGCTTCTCACACTCTGCAGAAAGGTGGGTTCTTCCCCTGACAAGGAGCCATGTTGCCTGGCTCACTGGGATGAAACAGAACTCTACAGAGCAGAGGCCAAGGCGGGAGTCAGCCCCCTGCTATCCGCTAGCTGCTGGGTTCTGGGCTGCCCGTGATGGTGGTGACAGGCTGAGAGGGGATGGAGGCTCCCCGCGGACTGGAGCCCACCCAGGTGCTCATTATATGCACTTGGTCCCTGGACTCTTATTTCTTCCTTTATTCCATGGAAGGACATGGAGCGGGCCGCTCTGGTTCACCGGGCTCAGGACCAGACCACAGGGCAGTGGACAGGTGCTCACCCACCTGTGGCCAGCCCAGGTTGGATCCCTGACACCCCTAGGACCCTGAACCTCACCAGGAGTCATCCCTGAGCAGAGGGCCAGGAGTAAGCCCTGAGTACCACTGGGGCGTGGCCCCAACAAAACCCACACAAATAAAAACACGTAAAAAGAAGCCCCTAGGACTCCGCCAATTCTCACTGCACGTGTCCTTTCACCCCATAGGAGCCGTCAGTAGGTCGGCCTCTAAGAGCCAAGGGCCCAAGAGTCCAGAGGGCTCGGGGTGGAGCCTTTCATCGCTGCTGATGGTGCCATGCAGTTGTATTCTTTCATCTTCAGATTGTATTCATTTTAGTAAATATGTTTAATTGTGTTTATATAAAGTTTACATCCCGGTTTCCTGTTGCCATTGAGTTTCTTGTGCATCAAATTCTCCCGTAGGGTGTTGGGAGTTGGGATGTTGAAGGGAAGTTCTGTGACCGTGGCGCGTGCGTGGCCTGTTGGCATGAGAGGAAGGACTTGTTGGGCTTCCCCTTCTGAGCAGCGCTTCTCTCTGCGTGCGGTTAGCCTGGGTGGACGCAGGAGCTTAGTGGACCTTGTTGATCCTTTTATTTCCTGGGAACATCTAATTATGTGGTGGAGGTGCACTCGGGAATGCTACCACACCCTTTGATGTTGGGAATCCGTAAGATCAGTGTACCATTTCTCTGTTTGTTTCAAATGTAGAATCCTCAAAACTCCAGTTGTATTAGATTCAAAGGAAGGACCCTCGCTTTGGTGACAATCAGCTCCCCTTGACTGAGCTCAGGTCAAGCCGTTGCCCCTGCCCTCTGCCTGCGAGGGCAGATGATGTGTCAGTTGGTAATAGTAAAACGCGAAGGCTGCTCTTCAGGATTCTGTGCCATGGCCTCGCGCTCGTTCAGTGATGAAGTACTCGTGCACGTGTATATAATAACGTGCCTTCCAGCTCGTCGGAGAGTTTAGGAAGAGACCAATGAAAGTGACCTTGTGCCTCTTCACAGAGAGACGGAGAAGAGCCAGCTTCAAGGCGGAAGCCGCCGCGGGGGGAGAAGATCATGTACACGCTGGTGTCCGTCCCCCACGGCAACGACATCGGCGTCCCTCTTTGAACTGGACGCTACGACGCTTCAGAGAGCTGATTGCCTGGTTCGAGGTAGAAACAAAGGATGGGGAGAGAAGGGATGGCGAGAGGGCAGGGCTCAAGGCTGCCACCTGCGTGCCGGTGATCCTGGTTGATCATGTGTGCCCTGAGCATTGCTGGTGCAGTCGCGGAGGCCCGAGGACTGCTGGGGAGGGGTGCAGGGAGCCCCAGCCCCACGGGCTCTCGGCAGTGCTGCATTATCGGCCCAGACTGGACCCCCCTGCACCCTGGGGCCCTGAGTACTGATGAGGCCCCAGCCCCAAAGGGAAGATAGTGGGTTTTGAATGACTTTACTGGTAGGTAAAGAGCTAAAACCTTAACATCATTTGTGATTCAAGTGTAAGCAGAGACGAGTCTGTCGAGATTCTCTGGCAGCCGTGGCCTTCATTGCTTCTCCTAGGGGAAGGGATTGCGAGTGGGCGGCTCTGGTCTTGGGACCCCCCCATTGCCTTTCCCGGGAAAGGGATCGCGAGTGGGCGCTTTAGCTCGGGGACCCGTCTCGGTCCTGCTCTGCATGGTTTGAAGCAGCTTCATTTCCAAATTTTACCTCTGTGGCAGCAGCAAAGCGCATTGGTATCCTGGGTGCTTGCCTGTGCGGCGCTTTGTCCCCGGTGCTGCTGTGTGGCCGTGCTAACTGTGGTGGTGTTTCCACACTCTCTCTGCTTCAGGAACTTCGTATGTCCGGCTGAGGCATCTGTGCACCAACACGTGGGTGACCAGCACCAGCATCCCCATAGACACGGACGAAGAGAGACCTGTGATGCTGAAGGTGAGCGTGGCCCAGGTCGGCCAAGCGGCCGTGAGTCACGTGGGCAGTGGGCCCGGCCTCTCAGTCCTGAGGTCCGCACTGCTCACTTGGCCAGTGCAGCCTGCGGCAGTCGGGGCAGGGGCGGCAGGTGCCGGGAGGAGCAGGGAGAGATGCTTCCAGAGCTTTCTTCTGTTCTGTTGGAACCGAGCCACGAGCCAGCATGAAAAGGGTGGTTCCAAGATGGCGTCTGGGCACAGGTTGGACGCTGGCATGGGAGCTGGTGTCTCGTGTGTCACAGGCAGCCGAGCCCCGTGTGGCGGGGGCGGACTGTCCGCGACTCCTCCTCGGGTCCTGCGTGTCGCCGACAGTGCCCAGACATGTCAGTGCCTGGTGCCGGCCCTCGCATGCTGGCGGCCCTCTCAGGGCAATCTCCTTGCAGATCGGAACTTGCCAGACCAAGGAAGACAAGGAGGCCTTCGCCATCGTGTCCGTGCCGCTGTCCGAGGTCCGGGACCTAGACTTTGCCAATGATGCGAATAAGGTGCTAGCGGCGGCCGTGAGGAAGCTGGAGAATGGCAGCATCACTCAGAATGAGAGGAGGTCAGTGGTCGTGCCGTGGCCCTCACGGAGGTCAGTGGTTGTGCTGTGGCCCTCACAGAGGTCAGTGGCCGTGCCGTGGCCTCATGGAGGTCAGTGGCCGTGCCGTGGCCCTCACGGAGGTCAGTGGTCGTGCCGTGGCCTTCACGGATGTCAGTGGTCATGCTGTAGCCCTCAAGGAGGTCAGTGGTCGTGCCTTGGCCCTCACGGAGGTCAGTGGCCATGCTGTGGCCCCTCATGGAGGTCAGTGGCCATGCCAAAGCCCTCAAAGAGGTCAGTGACCATGCTGTGGTCCTCACGGAGGTTAGTGGTTGTGCTGTGGCCCTCACGGAGGTCAGTGGCCATGCCGTGGCCCTCATGGAGGTCAGTGGCTGTGCTATGACCCTCATGGAGGTCAGTGGCTGTGCTTTGTGGCCCTCGCAGAGGTCAGTGGCTGTGCTCTGTGGCCCTTAGTCAGTGACTGTGCTATGACCCTCATGGAGGTCAGTGGCTATGCTCTGTGGCCCTCACGGAGGTCAGTGGCCGTGCTCTGTGGCCCTCACAGCCCAGTGCGTACTCAGGACTGCAGGGAACTGGGAGGCGGAGGGCTTATGTGAAATATCAGGGACATTCTTCAGGGCTGGTGTGGAATCTCGGGACATTCTCCAGGGCTGGTGCGGAATCTCGGGAACATTCTCCAGCACGGCACGGCTGTTTCTGGGAGCAGCTCCTGACTAGAGGACAGCAACGGCACAGCCAGGCCCGGGGCGTCTTCCGTTTTCATCTTAGCTTGGCTTGAAACAGTCGGTGCTTAGTTACTCTCTGTCCTCCCCTTTGAACTGTTTCACGACGGGTTTGCACAACCTTTTCCTGCGCTCATTTGGTGTTTGGGCTTAGAATTCTGCAAGTCCTGAAGGGATTTTTTAATGTGTGTTTGTTCTTATTTGTTCGAGACACATTTCACGGCTGGGCCACCGCTGACAAAACCAAGCGTATCCGCAGAGCTTGGTCCTCAGGGTACTTTGTCCTTGGGGGAGCGGGGCCTGGGTTCTTCAACCTGGCTTCGGAAGTCCGTGAGAAAGAGAACGATTCTCTTAGGGTCTGGTCCTTTCATCCTTATTTGGGTCCTGTGTGATCTTCGTGACCGTGTTTCACCCTGTACTTCAGGCAGCCCTGGCAGAGGTTACTCCCAGGTTCCACAGAGAAATTGGAGGAAGCGGCGTGTCGCAAGGGATGCGGCGTCTGCGCAGGGTTTCGGACCCGTGATGCCGCGCCAGAACCAAGTACATTCCGTTTCTCCTCAAGGTCTGCTGCTGCTCGTATATGTGAATTATAAAAATCTTTTCACTGATTTTCCAGGTATTTATAGATTAAAAATCATACGTAATTAAAGTGATGATTGGTAAAAGCACTTTGGATGGTAGTTTGCCAGTAGCTCACTATGGAAGAGAAGCAGAAACCCCTTATGTTGGTGGGCTCTGCTCTGCCAGACTGGCTGGGTCTGGCTGAGACCAGTTGGGACCGACTAGGACTGGCTGGGACGGGCTGACACGTCTCAACACAGTGTCTTCTGGGTTCTTGACGTGGCTGTGAGTGACAGGTTTCCTGCTTTCTTAGCTCACTTGCATTCTGTTGTTTGGATATAATCCGGCGTGTTGCGGAGTGGTGTTTGGTCCACCATGGACCCCACCAAGTCTGACCTTCTCACCTGGTGTGTGACCAGCTGACATCGTGTGGGTCTGTGTGCTTGTACCGAGTCATATGCACACAGCGACGCCATCCCCTGGTGGGTCTGTGTGCTTGTACTGGGTCACGTGCACACAACAGTGCCCTTTGGAGAGCAAGCGATGCCTTTTATTTTGGCCTGTTTGGGAGTTTGTTCCTCCATTGGCCATTGCCCACATGTTGCAGAATGGCTCCTGGAGCCGAGATGGGAAGGCAGCTTGCCAGGCTCTGCCATGTGAGTGAGATATTCTCTGTAGTAAGGGCCCTCAGTTCGTTCATTTACTGATGAATATATGTGAAACATTATATACACGTATACTCATAAGTTTTGGGGCCACCCCCAGTGATGCTCAGGGATCCCAGTTGCTGGAGCCCAGGGAACCGCGTGGTTTTCCAGGGCCTAAGCCTGAGTTGGCCGCGTGTCGCTCACGGCAGCCCAGCACGTGGCACCATCTCGCTTTCGCAGAGTCACTTTCTTGTCTGAGACTAGTTGACGTGAGCTGTGGTTCTGGTGTGTCCTTTTTATTTTAAAGCTGCGTTGTCATTTATCCGTTCCACAGTAAGGACTAAGGACACCACATAGATCACGATGTGCTTCCTGGTGAGTGAAGACTGTTCTGGAATCATGTTCATTCCCAGGTGTGTTTACTGACCTAGCTTACCTCTCCTGGGGCCTTTGTGTCCCGCCTCTAGTGCCTTCGTTCTCGGCTTTCTTTATCCTTAAGTCCAGTGTTGCCCAACATGGACAATACCGACTGCCCACCAGGGGGCATGGCTGGATGAATCCAGGCTTGGTAGCAGGCTCAGATGCAACTGCAGTCGTGTCTCTTTGCTCGGGAAGGCGCTTTCCCGGAGCTGCCGAAGTGCCCTTGTTTCTGGGAAGGCTGTTGGCCAGACAGCTCGGGGAACTTTGGTCTAACCATGTCTTTGGCGGCGTCCATACGTGGCAGTCTATATGTCTTTATTTTAACTCCGCTCTTAACTCATCCTTTCTATGTATAGTGTTTGATTGACAGTCGGCTCCTTTAGGACTTTAAATGTGTAATGTAATTCTTTTATGGAATTTTTTGGTTGCCATTAAGTGGCTAGATTGGTAGCGGATATGCTGTTATGAACGCAGATTTGCACTGAGGTTTTTGAATTGGTGTTTGTGTTCTCGGGTAGACGCCAAGAGTGTGCTGGCCAGGCCCCAGGAAACCCCAGTTTTTGTTGAGAAATAGCCACCTGCTGTTTCCCATCGAGGCCGAACTAGACGATGGTCCTTGATCTCTAGCCGCACTATTTGCTTCCGGATCTTTACTGCACACCATTCTAACTGGTGGGAGGCGACACCTCAGTGTTGGGGTTTGCATTTCTCTGGCTATCAGGATGACCTCTGCTTCACACGTCTGCTGACCGTCTGTGTCTTCTTTGAGGAAGTGTTTGTTCCACTCCCGTCACTGTTCTTGGATGGAGTTGTTTGATTTGTTGTTATTGGGTTGTTTCTCTCTTAGCCCGCAAATATTCTGGCTCCACCCACTTTCAGGTGTCTTGTGTTTCAGGTATCTTGTGTTTCAAGGAAGCAGGTTGCTTCCTTGGCGGCTGTGAGGGCCGGGGGCACTGACCAAGGAGCCGCTGAGATCCAGCTGTTGCTTGAGTTTTGTTGGTGATGGTTTGGCCTTTGGGTTTTCAGCATCAAAGGGAATTCCCCGTGTTGGTTGACTCTTCCAGAGATTTTTGCCTTTTCTCTCTCACCATTCTTTTATCTTCTCTCTGAGTCCCGCCCCTTTTTTGGGTCATGCCCAGTGATACTCAGAGGTTCCTCCTGGCTCTGCGCTCAGGAATTACTCCTGCCATTACTCAGGGACCATATGGGATGCCGGGATTGAACTCAGGTCAGCCGTGTGCAAGGCAAACACCCTCCCCACTGTTCTGTTGCTCTGGCCCTATAGAGTATTAATGAATTCCTTTCTATCGATAACAGGTTTGTTACCAAATTATTGGAAGATCTCATCTTCTTTGTTGCTGATGTACTGAATAATGGACAAGAAGTTCTGGACGTGGTCATCACGAAGCCAAACCGAGAGCGCCAGAAATTAATGCGTGAACAAAACATATTGGCACAGGTGAAGGTTTTTCTGTATTAAACTTACTTCTTGCTTTCCGGAGTCAAAACAGGTGCAGTCCCGCCTCTTGGGCCCCGGGGGCTGGCGGGAGATGCAGCTATAGCTCTCGGGCCACAAGGCCCTCGGGATGTGCCAGGAGGACTCGGGCAGTGCTGCCCTGCCAGCCTTGTCCTGCCCTTGCCCAGGAAGCAGCCTCTCTGGGGAACATTCCAGTTTGTTCCCTGAAGATGGTCTGTACCCGTGCTCGTGTCGTGGGTGAAATGGCCCAGAGCCTGTCACCAGGCGAGCCCTTTCCTTGTCGGACATGCACTGGGCGCACGCCTACCTTCCTGTTTCCTAGTCACCTTCTTTGCCGTGAAGCTATAGGACTTTGCATGAGTTAAACAGGGACCCCAGGACGTGCCATTCGAGTAGGTGTTTCCATGGGTTGGAAAAAGCGCACACGTGTTCCCGGGAGTATCCTGAGACCCGCTGAATAGGGAGAAATCAACGTTTTGTCAATCTGTAATGAGGCAGTGTTTGCTGACGCCAGCATTTGTTTGGGTTTATATATTTGATTTCAAGAACTTGTAGGGCCTGGATGGATTGCTCGTGTTCCAGCCAGCCTGTCTCAAGTCCTCGGCATCATGAGAGTTAACGCCGAGGCTTAGTGGGCCCAGGCTGAAGGCTGCTTGGATCGTGCCACGTTTCCTCCGGTGGAGCTGCTCTGCACATGCTCCCCCGGTGCCCCGCCACGGGCCGCGCTTGAAAATCCTCTCACCCTATGAATGCCCTCTATCTACTCCCCAGCTGCCACCTGTCACACGGACACCAGGCACTGGCCACCCCGGTGACCCTCCCTGATTTGCTTGACAGTTGGAAACCCACGCATTTGGTCTCCCTGTACTAGGAATGAGGTGTGGACACGCAGAGCGGCCGAGAAGCCACGTTTGGGGGCAAATCGCTGATTTCAGCATTGGCTACTTAAAAACAGTTTCCTGTATGTTCTTTTGAATTTATAAAGTTATAGAAAGGAATAGAAGTAGTTACAGAGTCTGTGGAAACCAGCCTTATTGTATTTGCTCGAGGGTTTACGTAACTTCGGTATAGCGTAGCAGCCTACTCTTTTCTTGTACCTTCCTATGTTGGCCGGGACCCCAATTCTTTCCACTCCCAACTCCCCCTCTCCTCCCACACTCCTCCCCTCCCTCCCTCAGTGCTCAGTGCTCAGGAGTGTGCCCTGGTGGTGCTCAGCAGATGATATGTGGTACTGGATTTGAACCCGCGCCACCGCCGCACACAAGGCCACCGCCTTCCCTCCAGTCCCGAGCCCCTGGGCGCCTCTGTATTACTCCTGTACAGAAATGGGGTAAGGGTGTTGGCGTAAGAGCGTGGCCTCTTGCACACAGCAGCCAACCCTGGGTCTTCATTCATTATTGCCACCAGGTATTCGGGATTCTGAAAGCGCCCGTTTAAGGAGAAGGCAGGAGAAGGGCCGATGCTGAGGCTGGAGGACCTGGGGGACCAGAGATACGCTCCCTACAAGCACCTGCTGCGCCTCTGCTACCGCGTGCTGCGCCACTTCCCAGCGACTACCGCAAGAACCAGGTACGGGTCGCTGGGCCACTCCCAGCGGGGCTCCCGCCGAGACCAGGTGCGGGGTCATCCCCCGAGTACTCCCAGCGGGGCTCCCGCCAGGACCAGGTACAGGGGTCATCCCAGAGTACTCCCAGCGGGCTCCCACGGGGACCAGGTACAGGGTCATCCCCGAGTACTCCCAGCGGGCTCCTCCAGGACCAGGTACGGGGTCATCCCCGAGTACTCCCAGTGGGGCTCCTCCAGGACCAGGTACGGGGTCATCCCAGAGTACTCCCAGCGGGCTCCCACCGAGACCAGGTACGGGGTCATCCCCGAGTACTCCCAGCGAGGGCTCCCACCAGGACCAGGTACGGGGTCATCCCCGAGTACTCCCAGCAGGGCTCCCGCCAGGACCAGGTACTGGGTCATCCCTGAGTACTCCCAGCGGGCTCCCACCAGGACCAGGTACGGGGTCATCCCCGAGTACTCCCAGCGGCTCCCGCCAGGACCAGGTACGGGGTCATCCCCGAGTCACTCCCAGCCGGGCTACCACCTTGCTGCTGTTCACAGTGGAAAGGCCTCAGCGAAGTGGAAGAGTCAACAGTGGTTCTTTTCCTTTTTGGTCACGCCTGGTGATGCTCAGGGGTTACTCCTGGCTCTGCACTCAGGAATTACTCCTGGTGGTGCTCGGGGGACCCTATGGGATGCTGGGGGATTGGACCAGGGTTGGCTGTGTGCAAGGCAAACGCCCTCCCTGTTTTTACTGTTGTTCCAGTCCAGAAAGCTGTTATTTTGGCTTGGTTGAGTTTTGTATTTCCCACCGAGGGAAAGAAGCAATCTCATTGAGAATCATTTCTAGGTACATAATTTTCCGTTATGCTGGAAGTTAAGTGCATCCTAATGGGTCTCATAGGTCTTCCCTTCCTCCTTCCACACCCTCACCGTGGAAGAACTATCTCATGCACGTTGGGCTGCAGTGCTCACGAGTGCCTGCTCCTGTGTTGGCACGTCTCTCACAGCCTTTCTGCCTCGCAGGAATACATCGCCAAGAACTTCTGTGTCATGCAGTCCCAGATTGGCTATGATATTTTGGCAGAAGATACCATCACAGCTTTGTTGCACAACAACAGAAAGCTCCTCGAGAAACACATCACGGCGAAGGAAATAGAGACGTTCGTCAGCTTACTGCGGAGGAACCGCGAGCCAAGGTCTGAGCGCCTGCGGCGCTTTCCCACGGGCGACTGCGGCTTTGGCCTTTATTCTCAGAACTTCGCTCTTTCACTTTTTACTTGGAGGGGAGGAGGCTTTGGGTTACACCCTGTGGCACTCAGGGCTGACTCGGACTCTGTGCTCAGGGCTGACTCCGGGCTCTGTGCTCAGGGATCACTCCTGGTGGTCCTCGGAGAACCATATGTGGTGCCAGGGATAGATCTGCAAGCCCACCTTAACCCTTGTACTCCCTCCTTGTGGGAAACCTTTTGGCATCCCAGCAGTATCAGGGAGCAGGATTCCCTTCTTCCAAAGGGCTGGCGGCCGGCTGATGGATGAAATTCACACACCCAGCAAAGTTCCAAAAAGCTTTACTTGAATAAGTTATGTCAGTGCAATCCAAGGTCAGGAAAACCCGAAACTTCCAGTCCATAGTTGGACCCAGACCACGTGCTTGGATCAGGATGTTGGTAGACTCGAGCCAAGATGGCTGGTAGACTCGAACCATGTGCTCAGGCCAGAACCAAGGCCCAGAAGGAAATGGATGACAGGGAGAGAGCTGAGGCGGCATAGGCAGGGAGAAGGAGCCGAGCAGGCAGGGAGGAAAGAGGAGGAGCCGAGCAGGCAGGGAGGAGAGAGGAGGAGCCGAGCAGGCAGGGAGGAGAGAGGAGGAGCTGAGGCGGGCAGGGAGGAGAGAGGAGGAGCCCTGTGGCAGGGAGAAGAGAGGAGATACCGAGCAGGCAGGGAGGAGAGAGGAGGAGCTGAGCGGGCAGGGAGGAGAGAGGAGGAGCCCTGTGGCAGGGAGAAGAGACTAGATGCCTAGCAGGCAGGGAGGAGAAATGAGGAGCTGAGCGGGCAGGGAGGAGAGAGGAGGAGCTGAGTGGGCAGGGGGAGAGAGGAGGAGAGCCTCTCCTTTTATATCCCCTTTGCTCCAGCCTGGCCCAGAAGGATGGTCTTAGGGTCTTAGTCAATCACTCCCAGGCACGCACCTGCCCAGGCCTTTCAAATGCTAATTCACCAGAGCCGGGTCTTGCCTTCATTTTTCCTACAAAGACGCTTGTAGAGGTGGGGAGGGCACCTGAGATGAACTGTAGCTCAGGATTTAGTTTATGGAGAAGAGCATTAATACTTACCGTGAACACATATCTTGCCATTGCCAGCATATCTCTAAACCTCCACTAAGGTCCAGAATCTGTCCGAATAATATTGCTTACTTTGCCGTTAGGATTGCAGAGCCACGTTGGTTTGCAAAAAGGCAAACCCTCATGTCTCTTTGACCTAGCAGGATCATTTATAATGATTTATAATGGTGGCTCCAAACATCGCCAAGTGATCTCTTGGAAAAAAACGACATGTGTGTGTCCCCGTGGTGACCCGTGGGGTTAAGAAAGTTGCACTGAAGCTGGCAAGACCCATGATAAGAATATTCTGCCATGCAAAGTTATAAAATGAAACGTCCCTTGCAGTCCTGCCCCCAGTCTACCAGCGTGACCTAAGGGAGTTTCAGGCAGAGGCAGCTGGTTCTCGCAGGTGTGAGGTGCAGCGAGCTGGGACCCGGAGCCCGTCTGGGCTGTCCTCCAACACTCCCTATCCTGCGTATTCCAGCCCGATTTTCAGAACTTTTTAAGTTTCAGAACTTTTATGCCACTAAATTTTATGGCCAGAAGCCTGTTGGGCTGAACCGCGTCTCTAGTTACGTGCAATAGTCACTGCCTTATTGGAGGTCAGTCTTTATAGCCTTAAACAGACCAGAGCCTTCGCTCTGATTGGGCGTGCTTTTATATTACTGTGTGCTGTTTCAGAACATCTTATATACCTTTCTCATTTAAGTCCCTGTCCATTACTGGGAAGTCCACTGGCCCTGTAGTGTTACTCGCATTCAGAAACGAGAGGAAGGAAGCAGCTTACCCAGCTCTCTGTAGACAGACGTGATCGCAGGCACACCGAACTTCCACACACCAAATTCTTTTTCTCTCGCACTGTTGCCTTTTTTTCTTGTGGGGGAGGGTGGAGGTACTGAGCAGTGGAGACGATGGGCAGTGTTTTCCTTTTCCCTTTTCTGGGGTGGAGGCTCCTGCTGGCAGCGCCGGGCCTGTCCTGTGTGTGCGGCAGACCAGAGCCCCCAGCTGGTGCAGAGCCCCTCAGACGAGACTCCACCCAGGTCAGCCGCTCACCCTCCCAGCCATGCTCACTCTGTGTCTGTGTACAATTTATTTTTAATTAATTAATTTTAATTGGCTACGCCATTGCAGGGGTTGGGTTTCAGTCGTGCAATGTTTCAACACCCGACCCTTCACCAGTGTGTTTCCTCTCAATGTCCTCAGTTTCCCGGCCGCCTGCCCCACCCACACCCTGCCTCTGTGGCAGACATTTCTCTCTCCCTCTCTCTCCCTCTTTCACTCCCCTCTCTCTTTCTCCTCTCTCTCCCTCTCTCCCTTCTCTCCCTCTCTCTCTGTCTCTGCCTCTCTTTGTCTCTTTCTATCTCTGTCTCTGCCTCTCTGTCTCTGCCTCTGTATCTCTGTTTCTGTCTCTCTCTCTGTGCCTCTCTCTGTCTCTCTCTGCCTCTATATCTCTGTCGTCTGTCTCTCTCTGCATGTTTTCACACAGTGCAGCATCACCTTCTATCTGCTTTAGCTTCGCATCAGAGCAGGGTCCTAGTTCCGGTGGTGGATGATTTTCTGCCCATTAGAAGCCATTTCTGGGATGGCAATTAGCAAAGGAGGAGAAGCAGAATTACAGCATGTTTTGAAGCAAAGTTTGTGATGGCTACAGAGTGGGATGGTCAGAGCTTTATTTCCTGGAAATAAAGCTCAAAACCTGTGGGGGACCCTGGTGCCCGCTGCTGCTTCCTGGCTCCCTGCGTCCGCCTGGATTCTGGTGGCGCCACTACGTTTGGGACACACCTGGCAAAAACTCACAGCTTCCTCCAGGCTGTGCGCAAGGATCCCTCCAGGTGGAGACTGGGGACCAGATGTGGGCCGGGCGCAAGCTCAGGTGGTCACACGCAGGACAAGCCACGCCCACTGTCTTGTCTCTCTGGCCTGTCCACGACAAGCTTTTGCTAATACTGAATTGATTATCTTTTCTGTCTTGGCAGGTTTTTGGATTATTTGTCAGATCTGTGTGTATCCAACACCACCGCTATACCGGGTCACCCAGGAGCTCATCTGTAAATTCATGCTGAGCCCAGGGAACGCCGACATACTCATCCAGACCAAGTGAGGCCCGCGCGGCGTGCGTGCGTGTATGTATGTGTGCGTGTTTGCGTGTTCATGCACGTGTGTGCGTGCATGTGTTTGCATGTGTGTGCAGTGCGCACGTATGTGTTCCTTCTCTGTGAGGCCTACTCCCCCTGAATAAGCCTCCTGTGCCGTGGGCGTTGCCAGGCTGGTGTCCATGCAAATGGACAACCCCATGGAGAACTCCGTCCTGGCCGACGACGTGGACGAGGACGCAGGTCTGGCTCTACTGGATCGACAGCAACAAGGGAGCCCCACGGCAAGGCCATCAGGCACCTCGCCCAGGAGGCCAAGGAGGGCACCAAGGCGGACCTGGAGGTGCTCACCTACTACAGGTAGCCTTGGGGCACCCGCCCTGACTCTGTCCCACCGAGGGGCTTCTCTGGTGCCCTCCGAAGTCTGCCGTTGAGTGTGTGAAGGGACTCACGGTCAGGCTGAACACTGCAGCTCCTGGCTCCCATCTGCCTTTGCACAGACACTGCTGGCAGGTCTGGGTCTTCGTGTATTGGGGTGGTTTTCCATGAGACACAGGTGAAGACTTGGAGGGAGAGAAAAGGAGCTGGTGGGGCAGACATGGAGAAGGCCTCAGAGGGAGGCAGAGACGGCAGTGTTCTGGGGGGCGGAGAGAGGAGCAGAGACAGAAAAGAGATAAGAGGAAGACAGGAGAGAGGGAAAGAGGAGATAAGGAGAAGAGAGGAGAGGAGGGGGAAGGGAGGGAGGAGAGACGGGAGAGTTTCGTGGGTCCAGGGGTAGCATTATGGCGGCTCTTAGCCCAGTGGCCAGAATCCTGGCCGGGCTCCAGCTGGGTTGAGGGTAGAAGCCCGCGGAGGAGCCAGCAGGCTCGTGCGGGCAGAGTTGCTCTGGTTCAGATGTCCATGGCCTCCGCTGGTTTGTGAGCTCAGGGACGAAGCGTGCCCAGGCGTGGATGCCACTAGTGGGTCACTGTCAACCTGGGGTGGCGTGGGGGGGGCAGAGCACTGAGATCTGAGCTCTAGGCTCAGGAAGGGATGGGGAGAAGGTTGGGGACATTCAGCGCCTCAGTCTCCCTACAGTTGCGATTGTGAGAACAAGCGCTGAGAATCCAAGGCTACCCGAGTCCCTCCTCAGCACACGGACACACACGGACACACACAGACACACACGGGCACACACGGACACACACGGACAGAACACACCTGGTGCTGCCTGAGCGGTGCCGGGTGTGGCCGTGCTGATGGACACTCTGTCGCCTCTGTGGAGTTGACTGACCATGTGCCGTGACACTGACCACTTCACCTTTGGGAAGGTGGGACTCACCCAGGCCCACCCTGACGGCTTCCCAGCACCAGACGGTGTCCCCAGGGGCCGGACAGTGTCCCTAGGGCGGCCTGGCGTGACCCGCCTCTCCCGGCAGGTTCCAGCTGAACCTGTTTGCGCGCATGTGCCTGGACCGCCAGTACCTGGCCATCGACCAGATCTCGGGCAGCTGTCGGTGGGGCTGCTGCTGCGCTGCATGGCGGACGAGGCCCTGCCCTTCGCCCCTGCGCGCCTCCTTCTGCCGCCTTATGCTGCACATGCACGTGGACCGCGACCCCCAGGAGCCCGTGGGGTGCCCGTGCGCTACGCCCCGGCTCTGAACGAG
This sequence comes from Cryptotis parvus, assembly GCA_021461705.1. Lineage (NCBI taxonomy): Eukaryota > Metazoa > Chordata > Mammalia > Eulipotyphla > Soricidae > Cryptotis > Cryptotis parvus. The sequence continues at coordinate 216,256 of JAJIBD010001564.1, read as the reverse complement.
ATCCCCACCAAGATCACCATCCACGCAGTACGTGCTTCAGGGTGTGCTGGGAGGTCGCGGTGGCTGGCCCCGGGAGTGCCATCGCCCGTGGGATGTGGCGGGAAAGAGCGACCCCAGCTGACCGGGCCAGAGGGGGCCGGTGTGTCTGTCTGGCGAGTGGCCGCCTCTTCCCCGGGCCGTATCTGCTTGCTTTCCAGATACGATTCCATCACAGACTCCTCCAGAAACGATATGAAGAGGAAGTTTGCACTCACCATGGAATTCGTCGAGGAGTACTTGAAGGAAGTTGTGAACCAGCCCTTTCCTTTCGGAGACAAAGAGAAGAATAAGCTCACTTTCGAGGTATGTCGGCGTTCACCGGGCGGTTGGCGTTTCTCGTCAAGAGTGAGCTGCCCCGAGTGTTACGAGTGTTGCTCCGCATCTGGGACTTTGTCGTCTCCGGGAGGAGGTCCGGGTCCCACTGCCACGGAGCCAAAGATGGCTTTGAGGCGACCCTTACACTTGGTCTGCGGTGCGGAGCATTTTGTTGGTAATTGTCAGCTAGCTCCAGTTGGCTTCCCCCACTCGTTGGTGTAGACTTTATTGCCTTCAGTGAACAAAGCCGGCTTTGCATTCTTCATGTTTCGACTCTGCCTTTCCCCCTCTGAGGAACTGAGATTTCTAGCTTCACTGACCTGAGTTGAAATATTCCCCGTCACAACATCACCGAGGGCCATGGGGACAAAACTCCAGCCTGGGCTGTGAGCTGCTTCCTGACAGGGGACAGACAGGTCTGGGGTGTTCGTGAGGTGCCTCTGCTGAGGGTCTGCCATGGCGGTGACCACACTGTGGTGGAGCCCTGGGGCGAGAGCACTTGAGAGCACTTCTGGGCATGCGCATTGACCGACATTCAAGGATCTTTCATGTGCGTGTGTGTGTGCACACGTGTGTGTGTGAAAGAGAGAGAGCGAGAGGCAGGCAGGCTTCAGTCTTCCCTCAGTGTGTCTTGGTGGTGACTGGCCTCTTCTGGTCCATTCCATTGGTCCCTCAGACCTTCCCTGATCCGTGGGTGGAAGGGACTGTCCTATCAGGTCCTCTCACACTGGCTCTGCCCTGTGGAATCCAGAGGAAAGAATGTCAGGAGACGTCATTTCTTCATGCGAACTGGTCACTCACGGGAGGCGTGCATGTCGTGTTCAGGAGCGCATCCTGCTGCCCACAGCCCTTCATTAGCTGTCTCTCTAATATGCACTGGGCCTGCCTGACCCTCCGCAGCGCCCTCTGCCACATCTGGGGTGTGTTGACCAGTTGCCACCTTCTTGTCACTTGGGCCTTGGATAGGTTGATGGACTGATATTATTTGGGTTAAAAAATTTTTTTTTTTGAGTAAGTCAGAGTTGAAGTGGTTGCTTTCTTGGGTATCTTAGTTCCTTGGTGTTAAAGGAAGTTTCAAAACACTGATTTTGGGGATCAAAGAGCCATCAGTGTTTATTCTCGTTCCTAACGTTTTCTTTCCGCCCCGCCCTGTCCCGCTCTTCAACTCCAGGTGGTTCACTTGGCCCGGAACCTCATCTACGGCTTCTACAGCTTCAGCGAGTTGCTGAGGCTGACTCGGACTCTGCTGGCCATCCTGGACATTGTCCAGGTGCCCGTGTCATCGTATCTGGAGAGACTCAGCAAATTCCAAGACGGAGGTAGGGCTTTGTGGGAGCTGCTGGCGGGGACGATAGTCCTTGGTGCTTCCTGGCGGGCGGCGTGCTGGAGCAGGCAGAAGCCACCCTGAGCCGCAGGTGTCAGGACCCGGCTCTGTCCCAGCTCCCGCACCAAGCCCTGCGTGTCCGGGCCCCGCTTGGCTCTTGGCGCTGTCTCGGCCTTGAAGATGAGGGTATCAGTTCAGAGCTTGCTTCTGAGCCTCACGGGACCTGTGACACAGCCGTGATGCGGCCTCCAGTGTTGCGCCTACATGCAGTGGGGACAGTCTTTGGGTTGAGTCCCCTGCAGATACCTGGGGACGGAGACTCGTGTGTGGATGGTGCACAGGGCATTCAGAGCACAGAGGGTCAGGAAGGAGGGACAGCCCTGACCGCCCCTGCGCTCACAGGCTCAGCTGCTCGCCCAGCTCTGGACAGGGGCAGGCTCTGGCGTTGCCTGGGGGCAGCAGTGGTCAGTCTCTGTATCCAGCGTCAGCTGGCAGAGGCCGGTGCCTTCCCATGGTGGTCACAGGGGCACCGTAGTGTAGGGAAGGCAGTGCCCTGTGTCCAGTGGTCACTGGGTCACGCAGTAGCTGTGACGCCCAGCCATGGTGGAGAGCATTTTCACTCCACAGGGCATGTGGGGAGCCAGTGGCCCCCCACTGGCTGGTCTCGGGGTGTTGGGTCTCGTTGGGTCTCGTGTTGGGTCTCGGGTGTTGGTCTCGGGGTGTTGGGTCTCGGGGTGTTGGTCTCGGGGGTGTTGGTCTCGGGGTGTTGGGTCTCGGGGTGTTGGGTCTCGGGGGTGTTGGGTCTCGGGGTGTTGGGTCTCGGGTGTTGGAGTCTCGGGGTGTTGGGTCTCGGGGGTGTTGGGTCCTCGGGGGTGTTGGGTCTCGGGGGTGTTGAGTCTCGGGGTATTGGGTCCGGGGTGTTGGGTCTCGAGGGGTGTTGGGTCTCGGGGGTGTTGGGTCTCGGGGTATTGGGTCTCGGGGTGTTGGGTCTCGGGGGTGTTGGGTCTCGGGGGTGTTGGGTCTCGGGGTGTTGGGTCTCGGGGTGTTGGGTCCCCGGGGTGTTGGGTCTCGGGGTGTTGGGTCTCGTGCGGGTGTCGGGGTGTGGGTGTCGGGATGTGGGTGTCGGGATCCGGGTCTCAGGGTGTGGGTCTCAGGGGTGTTGGGTGTCGAAAGTGCGGGTGTCGGGGTTTGGGATCGGGTGCGGGGGTTGGGGTGTGGGTCTCGGGTGCGGGTGTCGGGGTGCAGGTGTCGGGGTGCGGGTCTCAGGGGTGTTGGTGTCGGGTGCGGGTGTCGGGTGCGAGTGTTGGGGTGCGGGGGTCGGGGTGTCGGGTGTGTGGGTGTCGGGGTGTGGGTGTCGGTGCGGGTGTCGGGGTTTGGGGGTCGGGGTGCGGGGTCGCGGGTCTCGGGGCGCTGGGTCTCAGTGTCACTGCTGCCCTCCCAGCCTCTCAGCATGGCCTGGGCTGTGCAGGTGACCCGAGCCGCGCTGCAGCTCCAAGGCCAGGCTCAAACCCTGCCCCCAGGAAGGCCAGATGTGGCCCCTGGGCCCCAGAGCAGCTGTGGAGACACATTGGTTCTTTGGATAGACAGAGTGAACCAGAGAGAGACGCCCCTCTGGAATTGTGGTGGTGGGGAAAAATAAGCAAGTTACTGAGGTCCTGAGTGCTGCAGGTAAGAATCATCTGAGGAATGTTTGTGTTCCGCTTCCCTGCTCCAGCAGGAGAGGGCGCTCTGGGCCCAGCCTGCTCAGTGCGCCTTGGTCATGGAATGCAGGGAGGCCAGAGCCTTCATCGGTGCGAGGTCAGAAAGGACAGAGACACGGAGGCCAGCAGCCTTCATCAGTGCGAGGTGATGCTCAGAACAGAGATGCCACGCACCAGCATATGGAAATTCCTCTCCAAAAAGCAACCGCACGGCAGAGTAAATTGTCTCCCCAGCCTCTCTCCGCTGGCCTAAACGTCTTCACAGAGACATCAGGCTATGAAACGCCTCAGGCCTGAAGCTTAGGTTAGGAATGGACCAGAGTAACACAATAAATGAAAGTTGGCCGACTCAGGAAAGGAATAGAATAAAATGACAGACTGTTCGCTTACTTGCTTTAGAAATACAGACTTAGTGACAAGGTTTTGAAGGGAGATCATGTAACACACAGACATGTGCATACACATGCACACATGCTCACACAGACACATGCGCACGTATGACATGCCCACACACATGCCCACACATGACATGCCCACACACATGCCCACACATGACATGTCCACACACGCCTACAGATACGTGTACACACAAACACACATGCTCACACATACACATGCACACATGCCCACAGACACGTGTACACACAAACACACATGCTCACACATACACATGCACACATGCTCACATGTACACACATGCTCACACATGCACGCACTCACTCAGGCATGTGTGCACACATGACATGCCCACACATGCACACACGACATGCCCCCACATGCACACACAGGCGCAGTGTTCGAGCACGCTGGGGCATGTGAGCTGCTAGTCAGAGCAGAGCAGAGGAGCCAGAAGAGGCATCTGGGGCGAAGGCAGCCAGTTTCCAGCATCGCTCACCTCTCGGTGCCACCCCATGCACTCACTGTGCACGTGTGCTCCGAGAATCCTACGGTTTCGTGTCAAATGGGTGCGGGTCCCGGATCTCTCCTGTTTGCCTCCTTCCGGACAGTGTGGCCGAGCTCTGCGTGGGTCTTTGTCCCTGCCTGCCGCGGCTGCCCGGCGCTTTTCTCAGTGGCGTGCTCACGAGCCAGTTCTGTGTCCATGAGGGGGTTCACTCAGACCCGGTCCCGACCCTGGGCGGGCTATCGGAGAGCAGCTCCCGTCCCAGCTGGCCCTGCACGTGGGAGAAGAAACGCTGTTCCCGACAGCGTGTTCACTCCACAGCGGGCCCTTGCTGGCGCTGGATTTGTTTGCCTTAATACCTATCATTTGCGCCAGCAGTTCACAGCCTGCCAGCGCCCATTCGCCGTAATGGATCCTTTCGAACGGGCTCTGTCCAGGCTGGCTCTTAGTCACGCACAGGAGTGAAGGATGCTGTGAGCGGAGTGTCCGCTGCAGACCCCACAGCCCTCCCCTGAGTCACCCTCTCCCTCTTGGCGTGCGCCCAGGAGCGTGTGTGATCTCCGCTTGTCTCCGGGTGCTGCAGCTGGCTTCCGGGGCAGGGGGCTGCGCCTGGTTCTGCAGGGGCTTCTGGGCGGCCGGGACACGCGTGGGCCCTCCCTTCTCCTTTTGCTCCTGACGGTGTCTTGTATGGGGCTCGCTGGGGAGGGGGCGACCTCCCAGGGCTCTCCTCGGATGGCCGAGCTGCTGCTGTCCTGGTCTCTTGCCATTTGCTCCACTAGCCTCTTCATCATTCAAAGGGGGCTGGTGTTAAAGCTCCCCTGCCCTGGGAGAGAGCACTGGAGCACGGGTTCTCTACCCTGGAGCTCCGCTAGCCATCACCTCCTCACAGCCCTGGCGGTGGCCCCGGTGGTCGTCCGGCAGCACTGAGTGATCAGGCTTGACCCCTGGAACCCAGGCACTGGGGTGACTCCGGCCCCTGTCACCACTGCGGAAGTGACTCCCCCTCCAAAGCATAAAGGGAAATACTAAAATGCAAACAGCCAGCACAGTCCTCAGTGCACCGTGCCTGTGACTCACACCTTCAGGCCCAGGCAAGGTGCTGACCCCAGGTGCTGTGTCTGAGGACTGGCCCCGTGGGCTGGAGGGATGGCGCAGCAGAGAGGGCATTTGTCATATGCTGCCAACCCAGCGTTGACTCCTGGCACCCCATCTAGTTCCCTGAGCATTGCCAGTTGTACCCGCCCCAGCTCCCCAAAAAATACCTCCACCCCTTGAAAGCCATTGTAGCAGGAAACAACTGCAGGCCATACAAGAACTGGACAGTTTCTCTGGTCTGTCGAGTGTTGGACAGTGCAGATCTGGGAAGTTTCCACAGCCCAGCAATGCTGGGCTGCCCTGTTGGTGGCCAGGCTATCTGCTGGTTGGTGCGGCTCTGTCAGGGCTGGTAATGGGCAGTTGGGCAGGCATGTGGCTCTTGGGGAGCCTGTACCTTGAATGTGCCCTGTCCACTGTTGAGAGAGCCTCCAATAAAAGAAAACGAGAAACCATTGAAAAAAAATCAGCTCCCTAAGCTTTCAGGTTTGGAGCAAAAGCATCTTCCTCACTCTTGGAGACGATGACAGAACCTCCACAGCCTAACAGGACTCTTCACTCTCAGAGAAGATGCTGGGATCTCCACAGCCTCTCAGGACTCTTCACTCTCAGAGAAGATGCTGGGACCTCCACAGCCCCTCAGGATTCGCCACTCAGAGAAGATGCTGGAACCTCCACAGCCTGACAGGATTCTTCACTCTTTGAGAAGATGCCAGGATCTCCACAGCCTGACAGGATTTGTCACTCTCAGGGAAGGTGCCAGTACCTCCACAGCCTCTCAGGATTCTTTATTGTCAGAAAAGACGCTGGAATCTCCACAGCCTGACAGGGCTCTTCACTCAGAGAAGGTGCCAGGACCTCCACAGCCTCTCAGGATTCTTCACTCTCAGAGAAGATGCTAGAACCTCCACAGCCTCTCAGGATTCTTCACTCTCAGAGAAGATGCTAGAACCTCCACAGCCTCTCAGGATTCTTCACTCTCAGAGAAGATGCTAGAACCTCCACAGCCTCTCAGGATTCTTCACTCTCAGAGAAGATGCTAGAACCTCCACAGCCTCTCAGGATTCTTCACTCTCAGAGAAGATGCTAGAACCTCCACAGCCTCTCAGGATTCTTCACTCTCAGGGAAGGTGCCAGGACCTCCACAGCCTCTCAGGATTCTTCACTGTCAGAGAAGACGCTGGAATCTCCACAGCCTGACAGGACTCTTCACTCTCAGAGAAGGTGCCAGGACCTCCACAGCCTCTCAGGATTCTTCACTGTCAGAGAAGACGCTGGAATCTCCACAGCCTGACAGGACTCTTCACTCTCAGAGAAGGTGCTGGAATCTCCACAGCCTGACAGGATTCTTCACTCTCAGAGAAGGTGCCGGGACCGCCACAGCCTGGAAGGATCGCCTTGCCCTACACCCTGGCCTACACTGGGTAGCCTCTAGCCCTGAGGACTCCACTCAGGGTGAGGAAAGGGGGGGTGGGGAGATGCTCTTTGGGGTCTCAGTCTCCGTGCAGGGGTGCAGGAGCAGCAGTGCAGGAGGTGCAGGGGAGAGAGCGGCGCGACCGTCTCCCGCCAGGGACCAGCCGCGGCCTCTGTGGAGCCTCCGTCCTTCTGTTGGCTTGGCAGATGCTTCCCGGCTCCGCCTTGAAGTGCTTTTGCCTGGCAGTGCAGCGGCTCCTTCACCAGAGCAGGGAAGTGGCGGCAGGAGGTGGATCGAGACGCTGTGATCCTGTTGGATGGGCCGCAAAGGAAGATGATGTTTGCAGCCGTAGGGGCTACCAGAAGACACGTTTTTCCTTTGGAAGGCGAGAAGGTTCCTCAGAACGTCACAGCTTGTCACGTCCACACTGTAATTCCGTGACGGTTGGCGTGCAGACCCTGAGCCCAAGGCATGGGAGACAGAAGCGGCCCCTCGGTGGGGTGTGGGGCAGGACACGGGATCAGCCACAGTATTGCGGGTCGCGCCTCAAATGACCGGAGAGCGGGCTGAGGGGGAGCCCATGGCCTCCCACACTCCCTCGGCGGGGTCCCAGCCTGCAGCGGGCAGCGCCTCGGTCTTGATTAGGGAGACGCCGGCCAAGGGCAGAGGCTGAGCCCTGGGCCCCGGCCAGCACCACCTCCTCTGTGGGCTGTGCCTGACCGCCAGGCTCCGTGTCCCCGCTGTCCTTCCGGCTCGGCGTCCTCCCCCTCCCTTCCCCCACTTTTTTTATTTTTGTTTTTTGGATCCCATCCAGCAGTGCTCAGGCAGGGCTTACTCCTGGTTCTGCACTCAGGGCTCACTCCTGCTGTTGCTCGGGGACCGTACGGGGACCGTAAACCAGATCAGCTGTGTGCCAGGCCAATGCCTCCCTGTGTGCTCTCTCGCTGGCCCCAGTGGTCCTCAGACAGCTCCGTTGGGGTCCAAATCTCAGAGGTGCCTGGGCCAGAGCAGCTGTGTCTCCGCCCCTGCTTGGGGGCACCGTCTGGCCACAAGCATTTTCCCGAGAATTTGGGATGGTTCGTGCCGGGCAGGGTCTCGGCATGTTCTCACCGGTCCTCAGAGCAGTGATTCCCAACCTTTATCCCGGGGGCCCTTCCTACCTTATTCCTATCCTACCCGTTGGCCCCAGTCTTTACCACGTGGCCCCGGGTGAGAGGTGTTGCTGCCCATCATGCCGTTACTCTCCAGCCGCTGGGACTGGGGTGCAAGAGCAGGTATTTACAGTGGCCCTTTGACCTTGCTGGATCCTTCACTCCATTAGTTTGCCACCCGTTGGTGCCATTTGGGGTCTGTTGGAGTCGCTCTCTGCATCAGTGCTTCCGCTTAGTTTCCGAGTCCCTTTGCTGTTGAGAAACAGCAGCTTTCTCTCCACACACCTCCAGTCCCTGATGGAGCTAGTCACCTGGTCTCACATCCGAGCAGCAGTGACCTCAAGACTCCTGGGCATCCTGGCACTGAGCGACAAACTAGGTCCCTCCAGCTCGACTGTTTTACTGAAGCCCTGCCTGGCGTCTGGCCGTTCCCGGTGTGTGTCCAGAGTGGGGAACAGGTGAGGGCTGTGGTGTGAGGAGAGGCAGGAGCAGTGACCACATCTGGTGACACGCCCTTGTCAAAACTGCAGCCACCTCCCGCTGGAGGCTCTGCTTTCACTGTGTTTAAATCACAGCTCAATTATACAATTAGTATGTAAATTCGTTTTCTGCTCGAATTACAACGGTTAGGAATTAGAGCTCAGTCTTGCAATTTAAGACCTTGAAATTCTGTCTGAGCGTCTGACAGTGAAGGAATCCAAATACAGTGTAGAATTCCCTCACTGTGTAAGTTGCTCTTTCAACTCCTCCTCGGGATAACCCTTCTGTAGGACATGGGGTGGGAAGAATTCTCTTTCGCACAGAGGGTTTGAGATTCAGAGATAGATGGTAAATAACGTTGCTTGGTTTCGGTTCCGTGTTTCGAGTAGGTTTGGCTTTGCTTGTTTTCCCAAGCTCCGAAACTCGGACTCTGATTAGGTGAGCAGTAACTGCATTCAGTGAATGTTTATTTAGAGCAAGAAAATTGGGTGTCATCTGATCTGCTTTGTTGAGTACTTTATTTGTAAAGTTTGCTTGAGGCAGGGTGATTTTCAGCTCTCTGTGGTGGGCTTCATGCCTAGAGTGTCCCCGCAGGCACACAAGTGCCGGCTTCATGCCTAGAGTGTCCCCGCATGCACACAAGTGCCGGCTTCATGCCTAGAGTGTCCCCCGCATGCACACAAGTGCCGGCTTCATGCCTAGGAGTGTCCCCGCAGGCACACAAGTGCCGGCTTCCCCTCGCTGTGGTTCTGTCGTTCCTGCACCGTCCTCTCCAGAGCCTTCCAGGTGGAGCAGATGGCATGGTACCATCTCACAGCTGAGTAGTGTCCCCTCGTGTCCCTGACCCATCGCTTCTTTATCCGTCGTCTGTTCTTGGACGTGGGATTGGTTCCGGAGTTTGGTTATTGCGTGCTGGGCTGCACTGACAGAGTGTAATGTCTTTTCTAAGTAGATGTCTTTCCCTCTTGGGATTGGAGTTGCTGGGCCATATTCCAATTCCTGGTCTTTGAGGAGTCTGTCTTCTTTTCCAAACCATTCCCGCCAGCAGTGAGTGGGTCCCTTTCCCACATTCCCGCCAGCAGTGAGTGGGTCCCTTTCCCACATTCCATGCTAGCACTGATTGCTCCGGCTTTGTTTTTTGTGGTGTGTTTAGTCTCTCTGGTGGGAGGTAAGATTCCAAAACATTGTTGATTTGGAATCTCCTGTTTAGTGATACGGAGCATTTCCCACATACTGTCTGGCCATTCTCTGAGGAAGTTTTTTTCCCTTTTATTTGGGGCCTCACAGGTAGTGCTCGGGGTTGCTCCTATCTCTGCACTCAGGGATCACTCCCTTGCAGTGCCCAGGACTGTATGGGGTGCTGGAGATCAAAAGCAAGTGCCTTACCTGCCGTATTAGCACTCTGGTCTCTCTTGCTGTCATTTTTTTGGATTGGTTATTTTCTTGTAAGGTTCTATCAGTGCTTAATACGTCTTGGACATTAACCCTTCATTAGGCTGTTGGGGGGCTAATATACTCTTTTAGTCTTTAGGTGTTTTTTAATTCCGGTCCTCATTTCCTTTGTGGTACAGACGCTTCTGTCTGATGTGGTCCCGTGGTGTGTGTCACAGTTTTTTGTGGGGCTCACAGCGGGCCCAGAGCATTATGTTCTAGAGCGGGCAGCTTTGAGGCACTAAGAGCAGGGAAGGCTGAGGAGAGCAGGAAGAAGAGCCGCTGCCATTGTGGGGACGAGCGCCCACAACCTCTACCTCGTCTTGGCAGAAACCTTTCTGGGAACAGGCGAACGGAGATTCATGCCATCAGCAACTACATGGGGTTTGACTGGGGTTTGTTTCTTTTTATTTTTTGGTTATATGGGATGTCAGGGATCGAACCTGGGCTGGCTGCGCCCAAGGCAAACACCCTACCACTATACTGTGTTTTTAGAGCCATAATAGTCCACAGTCCAAACCTTCTTGCTGTCCCCACCCAGCCCAGGAGTAGGGTCTCCTGTCTGGCTTGGCTGTCCATGGAGCTGCTCAGCTGACCATGTGCCGTGGGCATGTACAGGTGTAGCACAGCTGGGTGGGCCCCGCGCCAGCGACAACATATGTTTGGAATTGCCATGGTTCGGGTGCTCCTTTAATCGCTTGGTGACAGGGTCTATATTTGGGGAAAGGCTTTGTCTGGCTGGCTCTCCATGCAACAGTCACTGGGGTTGAATGATGGCTTCCCGTGCGGATGTAAATTAGATGCAGGCGTGTGGGGGGGTGCTTGCTGAGTGGGTCGGGGTGAACCACAGGGGAGCCTGTTGTGTGTCCGTGCCGGACAGCCTCACCGCTTACTCACGCACGCTGGAACCATGGTGTGAGTGAAATGTTTGCCTCAGACAGCTCCAGCCGTTGCCAGCAGACTGATGTTTGCCCGGCCAATCCTTGGAGCAGGAGGCCTGGGACGTGGGGCTTCCCAGAGGCCGTGGCTAGGGAACCACAGAGCAGCATCAGCCTGGAGGTTGCCCCCCAGAGGTCGAGCTGGCTCCAGGCCCGGAGCTTGGCCTTGTGTGCATGTGGAGGCGTCGTTGCTCTGTGTTTCCTGCACTCCCTCCTGCTCTAGTTGGTTTTTGCACGTAGTGTTTGCTGAGAGGTCCTTGACTCTCCATCAGAGCCCTGAGCTAATTTCTGCCCTTAGGAAGCACATGAAGAATAAAACAATCAGGACTTTTGGGCACGGGCAGGAGGGCTCTGTGCTGTCGCGGGATCTGGGGTAAGACAGTGCGTGAGTGTGACGAGCGTTTGCCCTCCAGGGCGGCGAGAGGGCACCCAGGACGCAGGCTTCTTTTCCGTATCTTCCTCCTCTCCCCTCCGTCTGCCTTCACAGCCCGCTGCTCTCCACAGAGAGCACATTCTTCACTCAGAGCTCAGAGATTTTATCTAACCCACCTTCTCTCCATTTCCTTTCCTCGTGGTTCCTACCTGCCTGCGCCACGTTCCTGGGCTCTGCTTGAGGCCCCACGAACACCCACAAAGCAGAGCCCAGAGGCAGCGGCTGGGTGACGGCCGAGGAGGAGAGACCTTCGGTGCCGCAGGGCCGAGAGGGAGCGCACAGGCAGGAAGGCTTTGGGCGAGGAGCGTGGAGGCGGCGGGGAGAGGGCGGGGCAGCGGCCGTGGTGTCAGGCCCAGCCGCGCTGCTTGGCTTCTGCGGGGACCCCAGCACGCTCGGCTTCTCTTGCTTTTCGGACAATGATTTTCTGAGCCCAGAGCCGGGGCGAGCAGGAAACGTGCTGGCCAGAGCGAGGAAGAAGAGGCCGTTCCCGCTGTCCTCACCCTGTTTCGTGCCCTGCTGGATGGAGGCACCCACACCACATTTGGGCGCCGGGTCTGGGGCTGGGCGGAGGCCGCTGGTCCCATGCAGTGTTTGCACAGGCTCTCTGGCCCAGCCTGAGACTGGGACCTGGCACACCGCCGTCTCTGTGCGGCGCGGCCCTGAAAAAGTGTCTCCTGAGAATCCGCAACTTGCATTTTGAATATCTGACCTTCGGCACCTGGCAGCCACTGCTTTGGTTTCGTCCCATTTGGGGCCACATCTGGCCCGTGTTCAGTGCTCGGGCTCGGCCTCTGCCCATGTGTGGGGCATGTGCCAGCCCGTTGGGCGCCGCCCCACCCCCCAGCCCCCGGGGACTCTGGCCAGCCATGCGGGTGGTGCTGCATGGAGCCGGGCCTGGGCTTTTGGGGCTACACCCAGTTGTGCAAGGGGACCGTGTGGTGCCCGGGATGGACCCAGACCCGGCCACTCACAGGCAGGTGTCCTAAAGGCTGTTCCATCTCTGCTGCCCTGGCCGGTGTCGAGCAGGGCCGCTGTCCTGGCTGGCCTTGGGGCCCTATGTTCTGGAGTGCGGGTGCTGCGGCCTTGTGTGTGGAGCGTCTATGCCGGGTGCGGTTGTGTGTGGAGTGTCTGTGCTGGGTGTGGTTGTGTGTGGAGCGCCTGTGTTGGGTGCTGTTGTGTGTGTGAGCATCTGTTCTGGGTGCGGTTGTGTGTGAGCCTGTGCCGGGTGCGGTTGTGTGTGGAGTGTCTGTGCCGGGTGCGGTTGTGTGTGGAGCATCTGTGCTGGGTGCGGTTGTGTGTGGAGCGCCTATGCCGGGTGTGGTTGTGTGTGGAGCGCCTATGCCGGGTGTGGTTGTGTGTGCGAGCATCTGTGCTGGGTGTGGTTGTGTGTGGAGCGCCTGTGCCGGGTGCGGTTGTGTGTGGAGCCGCCTGTGCCGGGTGTGGTTGTGTGTGTGGAGTGTCTATGCTGGGTGTGGTTGTGTGTGGAGCCGTCTGTGCCGGGTGTGGTTGTGTGTGGAGCCGCCTATGCTGGGTGCGGTTGTGTGTGGAGCATCTGTGCCGGGTGCGGTTATGTGTGGAGCCGCCTGTGCCGGGTGCGGTTGTGTGTGGAGCGCCTGTGCCGGGTGCGGTTGTGTGTGGAGCCGCCTGTGCCAGGTGTGGTTGTGTGTGGAGCCGTCTGTGCCGGGTGTGGTTGTGTGTGGAGCGCCTGTGCCGGGTGCGGTTGTGTGTGTGAGCCGTCTGTGCCGGGAGTGGTTGTGTGTGCGAGCGCCTGTGCCGGGTGCGGTTGTGTGTGGAGCCGCCTGTGCCGGGTGCGGTTGTGTGTGGAGCATCTGTGCCGGGTGCGGTTGTGTGTGGAGCGTCCTGTGCCGGGTGCGGTTGTGTGTGGAGCGCCTGTGCCGGGTGCGGGGCTTCTGTGCCATGTGTTCCGAGTGGGGCCTTTTGACTTCTCCCTGCAGGAAACAACGTCATGAGAACCATCCACGGCGTGGGGGAGATGATGACGCAGATGGTGCTCAGCCGCGCCCTCTTCCCCTGTGGGCCTCCCTGACGTGCCGCCCAGCCGCCCTCCGCGGCAGGCTGGCCGGCGGCACCGAGCAGGAGGACGTGACGGTGATGGACACCAAGCTGAAAATCATCGAGATCCTCCAGGTGTGTGGCCCTGCGGGTGGGACCAGCCCTGAGCCTGGCCCAGGTAGTGGGATGGTTCCGGGGCCGCATCTCTCTGCACCTCACCCGCCCACCCGTGTTCCTGCAGCCGAGAGTGTGGCCGGGTCAGCATCGCTCCTCCTGACCGTCATACTGAGGTGCCATCTGGTGTCAGGGCTGCTTTGGGGTTGACAGGCCCCTCCCCCAACTCCCCCAGCCCCCACGTGTGGGCCTCAGCAGCACACCCCGGGAGAAGCAGCGCCTCCGAAGCCAGGTTGTGGCCCGGAGTGGCTCACTGTGGCCTGGTGTGGCCGTGGCAGCAGCTGACCTGTGCTCCAGACTCATGTGTGGGTGTTGTGGCTTAGCCCACACCCTGGCCGCCTGTGGAGCGAGCGGGGACCTTTTCTTGCCACTCAGGGCTCAAATGTGGGTCAGCTCAACATTTCCCTGGAACCAAGTGCTCAGAGAATTGTATCAGACCGGCGTGATTCCACCAGGATGGTTCAGGCACCCCCAGATTTCAGGGGTTCAGCCAGGTGTGATTCCACCACGACAGTTCAGGCACCCCCCAGGTTTCGGGACTTCTGCTATCCACACTTGCTTCAGCGGGCTACACTGTGTTCCCAGTCTGGTGGAAGAAGGCGTAGTCAGAGGAGGGAGGGCCCGCGGGGTCCGGGGGCATGCGGCCGCACGTGCTGGTGGCCCAGGGCTCCCGCCCTAAGGAAGCGCCCGGTCCTGCAGTTCATCCTGAGCGCCAGGCTCGACTACAGGGTCTCGCATGCTGTCCGTGATACAAGAAGGAGTTCGGCGAGCAGCGAGAACGCCGAGGCCTCCCCCAGCGGCACCCGGATATGCTCCCTGCCCTCAGGTATGTCCTTGGGCCCTGCTTTGGGGGTGCAGGAGGGTGGACATCGTCTCCTGGTGATGGAAGAAGCGGAGGCCGCAAACTGCCTGGGTGGTGTTGGTGTGAGCTGTGAGCGGGCTCTCACACGCCAGCATCTCATACTCGAGGGGCGGCCTGGAAGGGGCGCAGGGGTGTACCCCCGGAGGAGTGGGGTGGCCTCTGCTCCCCGCCAGGGCCCAGACCGAGTGACGGTGTCACCCCCAGAGCAGACACAGTCGCAGCAGGGTATTAAAGGAGAACACAGCCGCGTGGGGGCTGGTAGCCAGGGAAGGGGCCTCTTCCTCGCCGTCACCCGCTGCGAAGGGCGGCTCCCCTCTGGATGTCTGGCCCGGCTGCTCTGCGGCTTTTCTGCTTCTCAGAAGTGCAGTTCCCTGAAGGCTCCTTCCAGGAACGGGCGGGCCGGGCCGTGCTGGCGGGCGCTGAGAGCTTCATCGTTACTGGCTCCAGGAGCTTGGCTCTGCCAGGGAGCTTTGCCTGCTGGGCCAGTCTGGTGCCCCCAGGAGCCCCCGGCTGTGTGTCTCCCTGGGGGTGCTCAGATGAGACACCATCTCTGCGCCGTTCTGGGACCTGGTTTGCAGCTTCTCTGGGTTCTCGGCTGTGCTCAGGGAAGGAGAAATAAGTTTGTCTCCTTCAAATGGGGTGTTTAAATAAACATAATGTCTGGAGCCGGCCGGCCGACGGTGGGGAGAGGGAGTGGCCGAGACCTTGCACAGGGCAGGTGCAGCCCGGTCCTGCTGCAGACCCTCCCGGTGGCCGAGACCCCCTGGGGCCCACAGCTGCTCTTGCGCGGCTCCCAGCAGGGTGCCCACCCTTGGTCACATGTCCCTGACAGGGACGCCCAGGCTCTGAGCACGCCATGTGGGCTCGGCCCCGAAAATGAAATGTCTGGTCCCACAGGAAAGAGGTGGGGTCTTAGAGGGGTTTCAGAAGACCATGCGTGTGTGTGTATGCATGTGTATTTGTGTATATGCATGTCTGAGTATGCACATATATGTATACATATTCACGTGTGCATATGTACATGTATGCATGCATATCATGTGTACTTGTACATGTGTTGCATGTGTTTATATGTGTGTGTATGTAAGTGTATATGTGTGAATGTATATACGTGTGTATGTGTGTAGGTATGCATATTTGTGTGTGCGCATATATATACGCATGCATATACATGTACACACGTGTATGCATGCGTATATTCGCTTATGTGTACACGGGTATGTGTGCATGTTTGTATGTGTATGTGTATGCATGTATATACGTATATGTGTGTATGTATGCATGCATGTGTGTATGTGTACACATGTGTATGCTTATATATGTGTTCGTGTGTCTGTGTATATATGTATTGTGTTATGTATGTGTTCATGTGTGCATGTGTATGCTGTACACATGAGTATTTGTATGTGTGCTTGTGTGTACGTGTGCTCATGTCTGTCGCTCCTGCCTGAGGGTGGGCCTGTGCTATGTGAGAGTACCAAGGTTCACTCTGGACGTATTTTTTCTTTGACACATTACTGCCAGGGGCAGGGGCCTGGACGGTGCTGAATGTGCTTCATGTGGCTGAGCCGGGCCCGGTCCTTGGCGCTACAGGGGGTCCCAGCCCGGCTGGCAGTGCCCTGAGCACAGCGCCAGGGGGCCACACCAGGCACCATGGGGGGGGCACGCAGTCCTCCCCTGCGCCCAGTCTGTGTCTTTATTCCTCTGTGTCTATTTGAGTTACGCACACAGGCAACTTTGGAGATAACTTTATGATCTTCAATAACATATATTAAAAATGCACACGTCACTATAAATCACTGCCATGTAAGTGGAATCATGATTTTTCTAACCTTTAATGAGTTTTGGCGGCATAAAGGAATTGAGATTGTGTGTTATAAATGTGCATGTAAAACACTCGAATACACTAGTATATATTTACATATGTTTCTGGGCCATGCCTGGGGTGCTCAGGGCTTACTCCTGGCTCTGTGCTCAGGGATCACAGACTGTTTGGTGGGGGCTGTGTGGTGCTGGGCATCAGACCCGGTGGGCTGTGTGCAGGGCCCGTGCCCGCCCGCTGTGCTGCCTCTCCAGCCCCGAGACAATATGTGTGAGTGTCCGCTGCTGTTACAAAGCCCGAGCTTCCCGCCGGATTTGGCTACAGGCAGATTTTCCCCCCTTGTCCTTGCAGCGGTGGTCCCGACATCGACGAGATCGCGGCCCAGGCGGAGACCATGTTTGCTGGAAGGTAGAGTGATGTCGTGTCTCTGCATCTTCCTGTGGTTACGGTCTTATTTGGATCTTACCGATAGTTTGTGACGCCTCACTTCCCGGAGTTAGTTTATTGTTGGAGCAACTTTGTGGCCGATACCCCCCTCCCTCCCTCCCTTCCAGAACCGAGTCTGCTGAGTGCCGAGAGCGCAGGGAGGTTGGCTTTGCCGCAGGTCAGTAAAGGATGAGATGAGGCAGTGTCTTGGGCTTTTCCCTGAATTCTTTGCTTTTGGCTCCACACCCGACGCCAGGCCTGAATGCCCTTTCGCTGCCCCCTGCCAAGATCAGCACTTAGGAACACAGCTTCCCGAATCTGAGAGCTTGGAGACCAGAAAGTCGCTTCTTTAGCATTCAGTTTATGTGTGCGAAATAGAGCTGTTTTCTGGCAGCTGGGAAGCTGCGCAGTTGAGGAGAAATGGGGGCAGGGTCCTGCTTCTCCCTATCTTTAAGCCCTTTCCCTCTGGAAAGGAGCCAGCGCCCTCAGGGAGAAAACGTGAAGCCGGTGGCTCGGGCTGCACCCAGGACTGAGGCGCCCGCTTTCCTTTCTCTTAGCAGTTTGCCACAACTAGAAAGTGTTTCAGTTCTCGGCGTGTGTCTCCTCTGGGTAGGGAAGACAAGCGAGTGAGAACTAGGGGAACGAGAAGACCCATCCCAGCGGGCTCAGCAGTGGTTTGTGTGGTACTTCACCAGTTCGACTGGAGAGAGAGAGAAGAGCGAGCGAGAGAGAGAAGAGTGAGCGAGACAGAGAGAAGAGCGAGCAAGAGAGAGAGTGAGAGAGATAAGAGTGAGCGAGCGAGAGAGAAGAGAGAGCGCAAGAGAGAGCGAGAGAGAGAGAGAGAGAACACCAGTGGGGAGATCCAGTGGAACTTTCTCTCCCTCTTAAAAGAAAGTTGGACTTTTTGATCCAGTAGCATCTTCTCTAGATCTGAGACAAGCCTAACACATATGTGTTCTCCCGATGGTTGTATGTGTGTGACCACGCACTCACACAGGTATACTTGTGCACACATGCCCATGCATGTTTGTGAACATACACACACATATGTGTGTGCACATACACATGTATGTTTGGCCAGCATGTCTGTCACCACACATGTGCGCATCCCTCTTGTATGCCTGCCCACACGTGCTTTTGATCACAGATGCACATAGGCATGTGTGTGCACTTGTACTCCGTGGACCCTAATGGACACACACACACACACGTGTACATTTGCACTGCCTTCCCTGAGCCCTCACCGCCACCTGTGTGCACCTGTAGGCTCGTGGGTAAAGCGAGTCACTGTGCACAGATAGCCGAGCCCTCCTCCTCCAGGAAGCCGGCCAGGCTTCCCCTTCCTGGCTCCATGTGTGTCCAGACGGCCAGCGCCCGTGTGTGTCGGGCCCTTCCAGAGCAGGCGCGAGACCCAGGAGGACACGGACACGCAGACTCAGGTGCGGGCGGGCTTCTGGGACCGCGATTCTCCCTGCCTCCCTTCTGCCTGCCCTAGAAAGGAGAAAACGCCCGTCCAGCTGGATGACGAAGGCGGCCGTACCTTCCTGCGGGTCCTCATCCACCTGATCATGCACGACTACCCGCCTCTGCTCTCGGGAGCCCTGCAGCTGCTGTTCAAGCACTTCAGCCAGAGGGCGGAGGTCCTGCAGGCCTTCAAGCAGGTGAGGCCTGGCCCGAGCTGCAGCCCTGACCCGGGAGAGCGTCCGGGCTGACGGTGGACCTCGCGAGACCGCGCAGCTCGTGCTGCAGAGAAGTGGCCATGTCTGAGGCCAAGACACGGGGTCCCCGTCACTGTCTCGGGTGCAAGTGACGGGTGCTGCCACGGGAAGGCCTGGGGAAGGGTGGGGGCTGTGGATACCACTCGAATTTTGTTCCCATCACTCTTATTTGGATTCCAGATCTTAGTGATGAGTCTGGTAGGACAGGGAGGAGTGTTGAAAAACGTTTGTGATGGGAAAATGTCTAAGAAAGCAACTGTTAGGGACGTGGTCTGTGCGTTGCTGCGGTCTTGGCGCTAGTAGCAAATCATTCATGTGCGCGTGTGTGTTTTATTGCTATTATTGCCTTTAATATTGCACTTAATCATGGAAGCTCTGCCAGCTTTTCCTTTCACGTTCACATCCCCACGTCTTTTCAAATCACTTGAGTGGCTCTCAGAAGAGCTTCACTTCAGCAGTGGAGTCGGAAGCAGGACAGCCGTGAGGCCCCTGTTTCCCTTCGGTGCCCTGAGGGGCTTGGCTGGGGCTGCTGTTGTGAGCCACCCTCGTGGGTGTGTGGGGGCCTGCGGTCACTCCCAGGGCAGTGCGTGGCCTGTGTGCTCGGGCCATGCCTTGTTTATGGGAATATGTTACTTTGAGGGCCCCGATCATTCCAGGGAAGTTCTCAGGATCAAGGAGCGCCTCAAAGAGCCACACGAAGTTCCTTAATATGAAGCTTCCGGGAGGAGCCGCCTTCCCGCCTGGCGGTGTGAGAGGAGTAGGAGCCGGGGTCCCTCCCCGTGCTCAGAGCCTGCGCCCCCTGTTCACAGGTGCAGCTGCTGGTGTCCAACCAGGACGTGGACAACTACAAGCAAATCAAGGCCGACTTGGATCAGCTGCGACTGACCGCCGAGAAGTCTGAGCTGTGGGTGAAGAGCAGCAGCTACGAGAGCGGAGAGATGGGCGAGGGCCAGGGGAAGGCGGCCGAGGAGCCCATGGAGGTTCGAGGGAACCGGGCGGTCGCCCCTAACTTGGTGCCCCCAGGGCAGGGCCCTGCTTTAGAGACGCCGGCAGAACAGCAGGACGCCACTGCCCGTGGCCTGGTCATTGTCCACCCTCACAGGCCCAACTTTCTCTCCCGATCCCCCATGACTGGGAATTAGGACAGTGGCGGGAGTGAGGGTAAGCAAAGGGACCTCTGTATCTCAGGAGGGCCGCGGAATAGCTAAGCTCTGTATCGCAGTCGCCATCTAAGAGGCACCTAAATATCTGTATCTGTCTTTCAGGAGGGCCACGGAATAGCTAAGCTCTGTATCGCAGTCGCCATCTAAGAGGCACCTAAATATCTGTATCTAAATATCTTAAGAGCAAAGGGTCCCTGTGTGCTCAGCAGGGAAAGCTGAACTTCCACTCTTCCCAGCCAGTGACAGCAGAGCCACTGTGTGTGTGGATCGGTCCCTTCTCCTGCTGAGGGTTTCTGGCCTGCCCCCACACAGTACAGGGGCCATATGCTCTGTCAATATGAAAATACCCAAAATCAGTGTTTCAAGAGTGATTCGATGGTACTTCTGAGGCTTCTTTTCTATGGGCCTTAGTTTTCAGTCAGTGATTGCTTTTTGCGTGTCACTGAATACATATAATCAGAAATAACTTTTGGTTTGCCTGGTGGGATGCTGTGGGGTGCACACCTGGCTATACTCAGGGCATATTCCTGACCCTGAGCTCAGGGAACGCTCTGGCAGGCTTGTGTGACCTCTTGTGGTACAGGGGATTGGACCCGGGTCAGCAGAGTGCAAGACAATCGTCTTATCCACTGTAAGTCCCTCCAGACCCTAAGCTTTAAGCAGTGTTCTAGTGTGAATGTCCAAAGAGCAGACCATTGCTAACGTTACATTTGACCAAACATTACTATTATTAATATTGTTATGTTTTTGTTGGCATATGCAGTATTTCTCAGGACTGACTTCTGGCTCTGCGCTCAGGGCTGACTTCTGGCAGGGCTCGGGGGGGAGGGGCTGCCGTAATGGGTGCTGGGGTTTGAACCTGGGCCGCTCTGCACCATAAGATCTGATCTGTCGTACCATCTCTCCGGCCCCCAGTAACACATTATTTGAGATACTTATTCAGGGAGTCTTTCGTTGCCTTAGCCTGCAGGAATGCGAACTCAGTCACAATTTTTTGTCTCAGTCTTTGCATTTGTTGGAATGTACAAGCTGTTTTGGGGGTGAAGGGCAGCGGCCAGTAACCAGAGCAATAAAGATGATGAAAGTCCCCAAGAGAAAGGTAGTAGGTGGGTTTTATCTGCTAACTGTTCTTGAGACTAATTACTGCTGATCTGTGGAGCGTTTCTTAAGATTTCAGGAAAAATTTCTGCAATTTAATAAGTTTGTAGAATGTAAGGTTTCTACCCATAGAATTTTGTTTTAGTAGCTTTCACTTTTTAGGTTTTGGGGCCACGCTCAGCATTGCTCAGGGCCTATTCCTGGCTCTGTGCTCAGGGATCATTCCTCCTGGTACTTGGGCTCTAACCTGGGTCGGCCCGTGCAGGGCAGACCTTGCCCCTTGCGCCTTCCGGGAGTGACCTCAGCGTTCCTCTCTTGGGCGTCACGCTTATCATATATTATAGTTTGTCAGTAGAGACGGTTTCCTTCAGTGCTTAGCTCGCTAGTCTTTTGTGTTTTGGTTTTTGCAGTGTCAGGATTGAGAGAGAGGCACGTGCTTTTCCCTGCGGAGGCCGGCCCTGCCCCTGTGTTATTTATTTCTTTAATTTTTTTCTTTATTTTTAACATGAAGGCCTACTGGCTTTGATCAGGAGCAGCTCAGGCATCTGGTAGATGATATTCTGGACTCTTATTCTGCTCATTTTAATAATGTGACACCTGAACGCACTGTTTGCCTCCTTGATGCGGCGGGAATCTTAGCATGAATGGATCTTGGTGATACTTTTCATGCTGCTAGATCCAGGCTGCCACGGAGGTGAATTTCTATCACCGGGATGCCGGCTTGTTCTATCACCGGGGATGCCGGCTTGTTCTATCGCCAGGGATGCCGGCTTGTTCTATCACCGGGATGCCGGCTTGTTCTACCGCCAGGGACGCTGGCTTGTTCTATCACCGGGATGCCGGCTTGTTCTACCGCCAGGGATGCCGGGTTGTTCTATTGCTGGGGATGCCGGCTTGTTCTACCGCCAGGGATGCCGGGTTGTTCTATTGCCGGGATGCCGGGCTTGTTCTATCACCGGGATGCCGGCTTGTTCTACCGCCAGGGATGCCGGCTTGTTCTATCACCGGGATGCCGGCTTGTTCTATCGCCGGGATTCCGGTTTGTTCTTCCCAGCCTGCTTCCTCCCTGTGTTGATATCAAGGGCAGATTATCCTGGAATAAAGCTGGTTGCGGCCTCTCTCCTTCGTGTAAGGCCGCAAGGCTGCGTTTGGTGGCGCCTCTGTGTGTTTGTCTGTGAAGGATTCACCTCCTGGGAAGGTTTTCATGGCAGTTCAGCAAGTGTAGGGGTGTAAAAAGGAATTTCAGAATGTATATTTTACATATATTTATTCTTAGCTTGTTGAATGAATATGCATATATCCATATTAACCTTTTCTCCTCAGTTTCTGCTGCATTTGTAGTTCCACCCTTCCTCTTTGTTCTCGTGTTGGAAACAGCAGCCTCTCTCTGGCCCTGCGCTCAGACGAGCAGGGAGTGTGGGTTTTATTCCTCCAAGATCTGGTTTGAGAGTTGTTGAGCTTCCGCACTGGTCTGCTGTGATAGTTGTTCTGTTCGTTGGCCTCTTACGGTGTCACAGGTTTGGACACACTGGTAGATTGTCACCATAACGTGCTATAAATGCCAGTAACTTAATTATTTCTCTTTTAAGTAGCAGTAATTTTTAATTTCTAATTTAATCTAGTAATTTTTAATTTTGTTCAGTATTAGGTTTTTTTCTTTATTTTTCTTCTTTGGACCACGCCTGGTTATGCTAAGAGGTTTCCCCTGGGCCTGCACTTACAGCACCTAGTGGTGCTCGGGGACTGTGTGGGTGCCGGGCATTGAACCCGCGTCTACTGCGTACAAGGCAGTGCCCTCCACTGCACTCTCTCTCCTGTCCCCTAAACATTTTCCAGCGTGATTTCTCCTCTGGCATAGGATTGGTGAGAAGTCGATGTGGAATCTTCAGACTCATGTAAATACCTTTTTTTTTTTTTTTTGCGGGGTTATTGATTTATTTTGTAACTTAGTTGTCGTGCGGCAGGAGGGTGTGGTTAGAAGGAGAGCACTTCTGAGCGTGCTGAGACCTGCTGTCCGGGGTCCGGGCCATCAGATTTTGTGAACTGTGCTTGGCCTCACAGCCTGCAGGACTTGGGTGCGGCCGGGAGGGTCGCGACGGCACTTTCCTTCCCGTTCAGGACCCGCGGGCCGTTGGCTGCGTCACTTCTCTCCTTGCTTCCATTCTTCTTGCTTTAGGTACTTTCAGGCTGTGTCTCTCTTGTCAAATGTCTATACATTAAAAATTAACTTTGCTGCAACAAAGGTCTTTTGTCAGTTGAGATTTTCTCCTGCTCCTAAGGATTCTCCTATTCCATGGATTCTTGCTTCTGTTACTGCCACTGAGACGTTGGTTGTGTGTTTGATAGTGTGACACTCTTCTTCCTGAAGCTTGACGTCATTGTGTTGAGCGTTAGTGTTCTCTTTGTGTTTGTTTATTTCCTTAGTATCTGGAGCTTTGTGCTGAGCCTCAATGACTTATTTAGAGTTTGCCATGATTAATTTTATATCAGCCTTTGTTTGCGACGGTTTTAAAATTTGGGCCATTAGACAGTTTTCAGACCTGAAGTTATCATTTTGTTTCCAATCTATTGAGTCATTTTTTGTGAACTATTATTGCTTTTGGTTCTATATGGCCGTTCATAATAATTTCAAAACCAGAAGTTGTTGAAGTTTCTTATGGTTCTCGTTCGGTGTTATGTTTATGATCATCTTTGATTGTGAGTGTAATGCTTTGTAAAGTAGATTTTTCAAAGATGGTTTAGATTTAGGAAAAAACTGCAGAAAGATCCCATTATTTCCCTTGTGTGATTTTGTGGATTTTTATTTATTTATCCATCCCTCTGTCCGTCCATCCCTCCGTCCGTCCGTCCATCCGTCCATCCGTAGGAGGTCACACAAAACTGTCTTCAGGGGCCTCCGGGCGTCTGCCTTCTCCACAGTTATTCCTGGCAGTACTCAGGGGACCGTATGTTGGTGGCAGGGATTGAACCTAGGTGGGCTGCCGTGTGCCAGGCCAGAGCCTTCCCGCTGCCCCGCCCATTGTTGAATAGTGCGTTAGTGTAGTTAATTGCTGATTCGATGACCCAGTACACTTTATTATTGATCGCAGCCCGTAATTTACATTGGGCTTCACTTTCCCTGGCTCTGTGGGGCCTGATGGGTGTCCCCGTCCCCACTAACCTCATGGACTAGCAGCTGTGCTGGCTGGAGCCACTGGTCCTTGTCCTGGGCAGCCACGGCTCTCCCTTTGCTCTTCCCAGTTCCAGAGGCTCTCCCTTGGCCTGTCACTGGACTCACACGGGCACCTTCCTTTCAGCAGTGTGTGTAGGCGCCTCCTCGGTGTTCTGTAAGGGCCGGCTCGTGTCACTTTATAGCTGAGAGTGGCCGTTGTCTGGACCTCCTGTTTGCTGACCCATTCTCCCCTGACTGGGGGGCTCAGTGGGGCAGGGCCATGGGGGGCTGGAGTGTGCCTTTCTGACCTCCCCGCCTGGCCTGTCCCCACTTGAGATTGCCTGGACCTGTGGCCAGGGGGCGCTGTGTGCCCATGGTCCTGGGGCGCCTCCCCTCAGCTGCCCGAAGGCCGGATTGGTGTCCAAGCCTGAGCCCTGATCACTGCTGCTGTCCCTGGCCCTAGAGCTGCACCACCCTTCTCTGTCGGGGACGCCCCTGGCCTCAGGCCTGGATCTCTCCTGCTTTCGAGTTGGTTTCCCTTTGGACTTGGAAGGTGTCCCGGAGTCTCCGGCTGCTCTGTGCCCTCAGCCTTATGCACTGAATCCAGCTGCTTTGTTCGGGGCACCCATGGAAAGTTCCCTGCAGCTGCAGAGGCCTTGTTGAGTGTACCAGCCTTCGGCGGATTGAAAAGCCTTTTCTTGGGAACTGAGGCTCTTCAGCGCTCTGGAATTCCTCCGCGACTGGCCATTAACCTGGAGGAGATTCATTTGCTTCTGGGGTGCTTGGGGATAGAGCGCTCTGCAGAGGGTTACTGGGCTGGGGGCCCCTTTGTTAGTAGGAATTCGATCCCAGATCTTGAGGGAATGCGGCTTGTGTTTGTGCTCCGGCCCTCAGAGACTTCCCCAACACTCTCCCTCACAGCTCCCACCACGGCTGGGGCCGAGAGAAGGGCAGTGACCTTGCTGCGCATGCTGGAGTCTCGGGGTCCCCGGGAGGTGTCCCTGCTCCTTGAGCTTGTGTGTGGGGGTGTCAGAGAGAGAAAGACAGAGAGGGACAGAGAGAGGGGAGATAGAGAGGAAGAGGGAGAAAGAAAGGGAGAGGACAGAGAAAGGGAGAGAGAGAGGGAAAGGGATAAAGAGAGAGGGAGATAGAGGGAGAGGGACAGAGAAAGGAGAGGGAGAGAGAGGAAAAGGGATAAAGAGAGAGGGAGAGGGACAGAGAAAGGGGGGAGAGAAAGAGAGAGAGCGAGCGAGAGCAAGTGTGAGCAGCGCAGAGCACCAGGCAGCAGGTACAACAGACCTCCCAAGTGCATGAGAGTGCGGTGTGCTGTCTATAGTGTGTGTGTGTGTGTGTGTGTGTGTGTGTGAGTGTGTGTGCATGCACCTGAACGCACACATGGCTGAGCATGGCGTGATGGATACACACTCTTCCCTGGGAGTCACCAGTGAGTCCTGGAAGTCTTTCGTGCACTTCTGACTTCTGGCCCCGGGTGCATCCCTCTCTGTGGAGCCTTTGCCTTCGGGTTGGGGGGTCTCCTCATCTGCCTTCCTCATTTCCTAAGGTGTCCTTCGCCCAGTGAGCCCATGCCCGCCTGTGGCAGTCTCTGCTTCTCCGCACTCAGGCTTGCCCGCACGTGCTTGCCTCCCTGCCACGCCGTACCACGCTCCCTGCCACGCTCTGTACCACGCTCCCTGCCACGCTCTGTACCACGCTCCCTGCCACGCTCTGTACCACGCCCCCTGCCACGCTCTGTACCACGCTTCCTGCCATGCTCTGTACCACGGACCCTGCCACGCTCTGTACCACACTCCCTGCCACACTTCCTGCCACGCTCCCTGCTTATATCCTGGGAGCTTCTTGTGCCTTTCCTTGAGCTGGAGACTTGGCACTGCCCCTCAGGGGTGACAGGGCAGACGTATGGGAAACTCAGCAGCATTCAGTGCAGTGGGGCAACTGTAGGGCCAAGGACTGGCTGAGCTTCGTCCTCACCAGTGGCTCCGGGTATGTCTGCCGCAGCCTGCAGGGGGTGACTAGATTTTCTGGGAACGTCTGGTGTGGCAGAGTTTAGGCTGGCTCAGCGGAGCGAGGACGAGGGTCTGTGTGGGGGTGACAGGCTCTTCTGCAGGTTCTCGTAGGAGGCTCTGTAAGCATGACCTTGGGGCTGCTGCGGGGTCGGGACACTGATGGAGCCGCCTCGTGGGGTCTGCAAGGGAGCACAGAGCTGTTGTGTGTCCCCAAGTGTCGGCTAGAGGGACAGTGTGTGGTGACGGGGCGAAGGGAGCGGACCAGAGCAGGCGACCTGCACTCAGGCTGGCACAATAGCTGCCCTGTGTGGCCGAGGAGGCTGTCACAAAGGCCCTAAGCACCGGGCAGTGGGCATTGTTCTCCGCTGGCCGCTGTGGCCATGCCTCCTCACACAGCGGAGGGCGGACAGCAGTAATGCAGTTGTTTACTTTAGCTGTTAAAATGCTTCCCGTGGCTAAGTGGTCCGCTCACTCCATTTGTCCTGGGTGCAGGCGTGGCCGGGACATCATCTCCCCCATGTCAGCCTCGGATGCCCCGGATGGCGCCATCTCAGCTGCGGGAGAGCGGGCCGGGGTGGACGAGCCGTGGTCACCCCGCCCTGATGCACTTCCTCTGTGGTTGCACGTTAGAGTGTCGCCCTGGGCTGAACCTTGGTCCAGGCATGACAGTCGCTGTGGGACCTTGGAGGCCGGAGGGGGCAGGACCGGCAGGTCAGAGCCGCGGCCTTGGAGCAGTCACAGCTTCCACCGCCTTGAATGCTCGCTCGTCTCTGTGGGGCAGGGGCCCCGCTTGGGAGCCGGCCTTACAGGAGCAGGCGTGTTGCTCTCCAGCAGCTCAGAGTGGCCTCGGCTTTGTGCCTGGCCCTGCTGAGCCCTTTCTGGGCTTCTGGAGGTCCCTGCGTGGCTCTCCACGCCTCTCCCCAGTGCCCGGTACAGATCCGGCTTCCGCCCTCCAGGGATGGCTTGTCCTCCACTGCGTCTCCGTCACGTCTGTTCTTCCCCCACACGCTCAGGTGAATGCTGGGTTTGGACTGTCCATCCCAAGAGTGTCTCTGCCAGTCCAGCTTGGTTTGCTTTGAACCATGTCATGGGTGACGGCTGTAGGTGCAGGGCTTGTTGCCCGGGAAGATGCGCCTCCGTGCTAGATGTGGGCTGGGGACTGGCCATCTTGCCCGGAAGCTCCTGGGCTTGGGGGCTGCAGCAGCAGCTGGTGCTTCTGATCAGGGCCGTGAAGGCGGACCCCCATGGGGTAGCTGCTGGCCGTGCCGCTCCTTCTCTGGCCGCTTATTCTGGCTTTCATGAAGTCACGAGGAGGTGGATGGAGATGGTGCCACAGGACCCTGGATTTGTGTCCCCTCCCGTGGCTTGGCTTGGCCCTTCCAGAGAAGCCCACGCCCTAGGGCAGGTGATCTTCATGCTTGACATTACCAGGCTGTCGTGACGCCAGGAAGGCAATATCTGCTCCACAGTGGAGCAAGAGACTCTGCAGCAGTTGGGACCATGTCGCCTGTTGGCTCAGCACGTGGCACCTTGTAGCCTGTTGGCTCACAGCACGTGGCACCTTGTAGCCTGTTGGCTCACAGTATGTGGCACCATGTAGCTTGATGGCTCATAGCATGTGGCACCATATAACCTATTGGCTCATAGCCAATGATGGCTCATAGCATGTGGTACCATGTAGCCTGATGGCTCATAGCATGCGGCAACCATATAACCTATTGGCTCATAGCACGTGGCACCATGTAGCGTGTTGGCTTACAGCACGTGGCACCATGTTGCCTGATGGCTTATAGCACATGGCATGTTGGTTCACAGCACGTGGGATCATGTAACCTGTTGGCTCATAGCATGTGGCACTGTAGCCCATTGTCTCACAGTACATAGCACCTTGTAGCCTATTGGCTCACAGCATGTGAGACCATGTAGCGTGTTTGCTTACACAATGTGGTACCTTGTAGCATGTTGGCTCATATCATGAGACACTATGAAGTCTGCTGACTCAGCACATAGCACCATGTAGTATGTTGGCTCACAGCCTGTGGGGCCATGTAGCTTGCTGGCTCATAGCATGTGGCACCTTGTAGCGTGTTGGTTCATAGAACTTGATACCATGTAGCATGTTGACTCATAACACATGGTACCACAAAGTTTGTTGGCTTATAGCATATGGCACCATGTAGCGTGTTGGATCACAGTATGTGGCACCATGAAGTGTGTTGGCGTACAGCATGTGGCACCTTGACATCTATTGGCTTAATAGACATGGCCCCATGTAGTGTGTTGGATCACAGCATATAGCACTATGTAGTATGTTGGCTCATGGCATGTGGCACCATGTAGCGTGTTGGCTCATAGCACGTGGCACCATGTAGCATGTTGGCAGCACAGCATGTGGCACTGTGTAGCGTGTTATTAGCTTACAGCATGCGACATCATGTAGTGTGTTGGTACATAGCACATGGCACTGTGTAGTGTGTTAGCTTACAGCCCGTGGCACCGTAGTGTACTGGCTCACAGCTGTACTATTTGTGTTTCAGGCTGTAGCATTGTGTTACTCCATCGTGTAGCACTTTCCATTGCCCACACTTTCCAGGGTTAGGACACAGCACCCCAAGCACAGGGCCTGCTGCTGCTCTGTCCCCAGAGCTGCCATTGGGTCCCAGGTGTGACCCTCTGGCCTCCCGCACTTGAATCTTGGCAAGATGTGGCCCTCAGAGACACACGCCTGTTGGCTCCTTTACCAGAAGTGCAGAAGTGAGAGGGGCTTTGGGGCGTGCTGTAGCCAGGAACCCCCATCTCTGTGTTTGTTGAGGGCCCCGGGCAGGTGCTCTTCGGGGCAGGGCCCAGGCTTTGCCTCATCTGGGGACTGCTGGAGGGAAACATAACACGCAACTGGACTGTCAGCTTTTCGGCCTCACTGACACGATTTTGCATTTTCCTCTGTTACCGTCAGAGCTCACTCAGTGTTCGCTGTCTTACAGTGTGTCTCATGTTGACTTGGGTGGGTGATGCGCCCGAATCCCACAGGGCATATTCGGAATGCAGGGAATGTGTCTTGGGCAACTCAGGTACTTGCAAGTGGTAGGTCACAGGTCATCAGTAAATACCGTGTCAGCGGAGAATGAGAGAGAGGGGGGCTTCCAGGAAACTGGCCGGGGCCCCAGAAGCAACTGCTAGTCAGAGGCACCATACAAGTGCCCTGAAGCCAGGAGGGAATCCCTGCACAGTCTGGGTGGAGCTTTGTGTCCCGCCGGTGTGGCTCCTAAACAAACAAACAAGTAAACATGCATTTAAGGTCAGTCCCTGCTCTCACGGGGCCGTAGTGTCATGCGTCTCTGACTGTTGTGTGCTGCTCCGGGGCCTGACACTGCTCTCTGCCTCGGTTTCTCCAGGAGACAAGTGTCCTGAGCCCAGTGCAGGATGGGACCAAGAAGCCCCAGATTGACAGTAACAAAAGCAACAACTACCGGATCGTGAAGGAGGTGAGCGGAGTGCAAGGCGGCTCTGCCCCCGCGTTTGTGCGCCTTGGGGTCCCCTGGTGTTCCACGGGCTGCCTTTCTTTCCTCTTCCGAAGATTCTCATCCGGCTGAGCAAACTCTGCGTGCAGAGCAGGAAGTGCCGCAGCCAGCACCAGCGCCTGCTGAAGAACATGGGCGCCCACTCGGCCGTGCTGGATCTTCTGCAGATTCCCTACGAGAAGGTGGGTGCCTCGCCCACAGGGTCTCAGGTGTGCCCAGCCCCGTGAGGTTGCCCCACTCTGGGGAGGCCGGGCTGTCCGCTGTGCCCTTGTCCCAGCTGGAGGGATTGGGGAGCAAGGTTATGGGATTAGAGTGTGTGGCATAGAAGGGGGTGAGCTGGGGAGAATGAGGGGCCAGAGGAAGGGCAGGCGCGGACCCCAGCAGGGAAGGAAGGAGGTGGGGGCCTGGGCCGTGCCTGGCCCGGGCTGTGGTCAGCTTGCCCCTAGCCTTTGCTTCTCCGGGTCACCGCTGCCACTTGCCTTGCAGAGCGATGAGAAGATGAACGAGATCATGAATCTGGCCCACACGTTCCTGCAGAATTTCTGCCGGGAAACCCCCAGAATCAAGTTCTTCTCCACAAACACCTGAGCCTGTTTCTGACGCCCGGCGTGAGTATCTGCTGTGTCCCTCCGGCGCCCTTGGCTCGACCAGCACCAGAGGAGGAGGCCTGGTGCTGCGCCTCCTGCTTTCCCTGTGTCTCTCCCAAGCACCTTTCCCAGGAAGGAAACGCCAAGGGCCGAAGAACAGTCCTGTCTCTGCAGATGGCAGTGAACACCAGGCATGAGCTAGCCGCTCCCCAGGGCCTCTGCTGACCCTGCAATAGCTCCCCGGGACTTTGGGCCACACCCTGCAGTGTTCAGGGCTTAGTTCTTGCTTTAAGCTCAGGACTGCTCTGGATAGTGCCCGGGGACCCTCTGGAGCTCTGGGGTCCTGGCTGGGGGTTCACGTACATGGCAAGTGTCTTAACCCTGCACACTCTCTCTCTCGCCCAGAACAAACTTTTTAAAAATTTTACTTAAGTAATTTATTGCTTTGGGGACCACACCTGGTGGTTCTCTGCTTGTTCCTGGCTCGTTGCTCAGGGTTCACTCCTGGCAGGGCTGGGGAAACCTTATGGGGTTCTGGGGATCGAACTTGGGTTGGCCTCATGCAACGCAAGTGGCTTAACTCGTGTATTAACTCTCTGGCCTCAGCAAAAATCCTTTTTATGTATATGCTGATTGGTTTCCATCTGGAACTTGTGTTCCAACACAGTGTTGCTTCACAGAAAGCTGCGTTCAGATTCTCGTGAGCTTCAAGGCCTGAACAGTCCTTTCAGAAGTCTACCCCGGTGGCCGCCTTGATAGCAGAGTTTCTTTTGTAAAGGGTGTGGCTTTGGAGAGATGTAAAAGAAAACGTGATCTGCTAAGCTCCCATCTCCAGTCTCTGCCTTTTCCTGTTGAATTATTTCCTTGCATTTTGTCTGAGGCTCACCCAAAATCACGATGACTACATTAGACAGAAAAGTGATTGTGGGGCGGGCGAGAATCCAGCGGGCTTGGGGGGCGATTTTTCTTGCATGGGGCAACCTGGGTTCCATCCCCAGTGTCTGTAGGATCCCCCGGACCCCCACCAGCAGGGATCCCTGAGCTCAGAGCCACAGTTAGGCCCTGAGCACCACCGGGTCGTAACTGGCCTAAAAACCAAGAAAGAAAGAAAAAAAATCACTTTCAGTAGAGTTTCACTGCCAGACGGAGATGTGGCCTGAGCGTGTCCTTCCCGTGTCCTCTATGGGGCCTGACCACCTAGGTCCTTCCCGAGCCCTCTGTGGGCCTGACCGCCTCCTTCCCATGCCCGCAGCTCCTGGAGGCGGAGACCATGCGCCACATCTTCATGAACAACTACCTGCTGTGCAGCGAGCTCAGTGAGCGGGTGGTGCAGCACTTTGTGCGCTGTGTGGAGACACACGGCCGCCACGTGCAGTACCTGCGCTTCCTGCAGACCGTGGTGAAGGCCGACGGGAAGTACGTGAAGAAATGCCAGGACATGGTGATGACCGAGGTATGTGCAGGCATGTGCCCTGCAGGTGTGTGTGTGTGTGTGTGTGTGTGTGTGTGTGTGTGTGTGTGTGTGTGTCTGTCACCGAGGTATGTGCCAGCATGTACCCTGTGGGTGGTGTGTGTGTTTCCCGGGCCCTGGGTGTGGCAGCATCACCCTGTGGTGTCACACTCCAGAGCCTGGCGCTGTCAGTGTTGGGTCAGGATGGCAGCCCTCACAGGGAAGTTGACTTTACGACTGTCAGAACGTTGCGTTTTCGGGTCCTTACGGCAAAGGCCAACACTGGAGGAAAACACACTCTTGTGAAAGGCCAAGAAACAAAACAAAATAGAAAACAAACTCTTAGACAGTCCGACCAAGCGAGTGTTTCCTGGAGGGTGTGGGCAGGGACCAGGTGGGTGGAAGTTGGACTCTGTGCTGAGCAGGCCTTTGTTGCTGCAGGGTGCTGGTTGTCTGGCCACTGGGGTCTGGACCAGCAACCGAGACTGGTAGTAACCATGCAGCCATAGCCAGGGGAATCCCAGAGAAGCAGCAGAGGCTGGGGAAGGGAGTCCAGGGGCCGGGGCCCAGGATTACGCCCTGGCGCTTGCTGCGTGGACCAGTTGAGCTCAGCTCTGCACTCCCATGCCCTGGGCACAGTGCCAGCGGACGCCCTCCCAGATGAGAAACAGTTTTAAAAGTCAGCAGAAAGCAAATAAAGATGCTTTTAAAAATGTGTTCTTGATTGCTTGTGGTAACGAGTTCCCAACTGTGTAAATGTTTCTGCTCTGGGCCCTGGGACAGTGCAGCAGAGTGGCCACACAGCGCCGCGCCCCCGCGCTGACCTGGCACCTTCCCGTCCCGCTCTGCCTCGGAGCAGCCTTTCCCGGGCAGTTTTGTTCCTTCGTTCCTTTTTGCTGCTGGCGAGTGAGCACTTGGTATTTGGCTTTTGGTTTTTCATCTGAGTTCTCTCTATTTCTCTCACCATGCCGCCCCAGGAGGGAAAAAACACGTAATTGGTAAGAAAGATAAACTTCCATTAATTGAAGAAATAAAGAATTTGTCTATTTTAAGTCATGAATATGATGCTGTAAAATCTCACAAACTGTGAAGATCAGAGTGACTCTTATATTCATGAGTTTTCAGTAAAGTAGCGAATGTGGATGGGCCACACCATGCTCGGGTTCCGCTCTGCAGGGGCTCGGCAGGGGTGATTAAGGGAATGGCGGGCAGTGTTTCCTTACCTGCAGCAGCCTTCGCTACTTAGTTTGGCATTTCAGAAAAGCAAAGTAATGAAATACTTTGCTTTTTGCTCTGTTGCTCACACTGAGTGTGATTCAGGCAGTGAATGAGTTAGTTGTGGGAACAAACAGCTGGGCCCGAGTCCCCACCACCAAGAATTGGGCGGCTCTTTGGTCTGTGCGTTGGTCTGTGTGTTCCTGGCTCACCCGAAGGCCCAGGGTCTAGGCAACCGCCAGTTCCCACCTGCAGACGGTTTTGGGCTGGGCTGGTCCAGGATGTCTCTGGTCATCATTTACCACATTTTGTTATGGGCAGTTTCTGTATGGAGCACAGTGAGTTCCTTAGTCCCTCTGCTCCTTGGAAATTCTGAAATTTTGCATGTAGATCATTATTTGCAGCAATTTCAAGGAACATTTTAAGCTGGTAAAAATGACCAGATGCTTCTTTACGTTCTCAGTTGTACATTACCTAGAACGGTGGGAACTAATTGGATTCTGCGTTATGGACCCCCGAGAAAAGAATCGAAATGGGAAAGTGATGGGTGTTTAGGCCGGCTCTGCGATACGTGAGACGCGAGTATCTGTGTGCGAGCAAGCACACACCGCGTTTTAATCTTGCTGTGTAGGATATTTTTACACGTTTTCTTTGTGAACATGTGTGAAACTTTGTTTTGAAGTGACCCAATATTGGCTGATCAATTAAAATAAAATAGAGGAGTATACAGGTTGTTACTCATCAAAACTCTTTACAGTGTGGTCAGTAAATTCTTATTGGCAATAGACAATCAAATTATGGGATTTGAGGAAAATTTCACTAAAACGATACTAACAGAATAGGGAGGAACATTTTCCTCCTAAAATTGCCTATTCTGAGCTTTTCTTCCTCTTTTAAAAAAGCTCTTTTTTAATCTCTTGATTTATCCCATTTGTTTTTCGCACCCCGCTCTATTGGTGCCCATATGAGATTCCCAGAATTTTGTTGAGCTGTAGTTGGTGCAATGCCTGTGTTTCATGTTAGCGCTCCGTGGAGTAGGAGGAGCATATTTTACCGTGATTAGTTAGGAGACTTCTCGTGCTCTGACTGGAGACGCTCCCCTCTGAGGAGGAGAAAGGGTCTTTATTCTTCTGCAGGTTTAATCTTAGTGGAAATGGATGATTTATTGGTATTTGTCAGATGAGAATCACCATCCGTTACGTGATTCCTGCCTGTCGGCCCCGTTGCCCCAGCGGTCTCTCACTCACTCTGTCCAGTCTGGACTCTTTTGCTGCCCTGCTGTGCTCCGTAGCTGCTTTGGCATGGTGCCCTGTGTTGTTACAGAGACACACGTGTCTTGGAAATGGCTGCGTGAACAGCACCACGCGTGGCTGCTGTGTGACTCTCTGGTTCTCATTTCAGCTGATCAATGGCGGCGAGGACGTGCTGATCTTTTACAATGACCGTGCGTCGTTTCCCGTCCTTCTCCGTATGATGTCCTCAGAGAGGGACCGCGGGGACGAGAGCGGCCCCCTGGCCTACCACATCACCCTGGTGGAGCTGCTCGCGGCATGCACCGAGGGCAAGAATGTCTACGGAGATCAAGTGCAACTCCCTCCTGCCCCTGGACGACATCGTGCGCGTGGTAACACATGGCGACTGCATCCCCGAGGTGAGGGCCGGGGCTCAGTGCGGCACGGGACCCCCACTCGGAGGTCCGACAGAGCGCTTGTGCTTAGTCAGAATAGTGTGCCGAGGTCATACTTAGGGAAATTTTGCAAAAGCATCAAGTTTTTTTTTTCAATCGTACAAGAAACTGAATGACAAAACCTTGTTTAAGGCTTCCTGGGAGAGAGTCAGCACCTCTCTCAAGCGAAGGGTGACCTGCCAACTCCAGAATGTTCTTGAGTGTGGAAGAATCCGCCATCACTGACAGGAGCGGTGGTGCTAAGCTGGGCCACCCGCTGGACGGGACAGCTGCTTTCCTGAGCTCAGGGATACATGTGATGGTCTTCACCACGGCTGTGTCTGGAGATAGGGCAGATACTCATTAGAACCCGTTTGCCTGTCAGCAGGCCTAGGAAAGTTTCTAGAAAGGTCTAGTCTCTGATCGTTTCTTTGGGTCTGTCGTGGCAACATTGGAGACTGTGATACACTGGATTTGGAACTGAATTGCAGTCAGGGGTGAGTTTCTTAGCCGCAGTGGGCAATGGGGAGGCTTTCTGGGAAGAGGACACGCAGGAGGAATCGCCACAGGTTTCCACGAGCTTGCGCGGTGTCCTGAAATGAACAGAGAGTGGAGGGCTCTTTGGCTTGCTGTTTGCGCAGGTTAAAATCGCTTATGTGAACTTTGTCAATCACTGCTATGTGGACACGGAGGTGGAAATGAAGGAAATCTACACGAGTAACCACATCTGGAAACTGTTTGAGAACTTCCTGGTGGACATGGCACGGGTAAGTGACACCCGGAGCGCGATGCACTTGCTGCTTTACGTGCAGCGATTTCTTTGACAAATATTTCTCCTGTGCAGTGTCAGCCTCTGGACAAAACCCTGCTTGTACATCCAAACGAGTACACGCTTTTCCCAGGGCAGCGAGGGCCAGTAAGGGCTTAGGCGGCAGAGCTGAAATACCCAGGTGGCAAATGTGACACCGGTTTCAGCATGTTTGTGCTTTTACATCTGACGACGTCGGTTGGTGAGGAAGTGAAATTCTGTAGCTTTTTGTGTCTTTTGGTTGGTTTGTTTTGGGGTCATACCCAGTGGTACTCAGGGCTTGCTCCTTGCTCTGTGCTGGGGTCGCACTGGAGGTCTCGGGAAGCATATGGGGCGACGAACTCAAACCCGGCTTAACTGCATGCCAGGCAAATGCCCTGCCTGCTGCCCTATTGCTCTGACTCCTTCTGTGGCTTTTTGACACTGACCGGGAAAGCCCTTCGGCCAGTCCCCTGTGCCCCTGTTTTAGTGGACATGTAGGCACAGAGCGCGGATAAGAGCATTTGAGACCTCAGCCCTGCTTCTGGGGACATCTTGACTCCTACCGGCAAGTTGGAACTGGGCCATCTTCTCAGCCTTGACCAGCTCTGAGTTCCCTATTCGGAGTGCCCCCCGCAGAGACCCCTTGGAGAGGCCCTCTTGGAGAGGCCCCTCGGAGAGGCCCCTCGGAGGGGCTCCTCGGAGAGGCCCCTCGGAGAGGCCCCTCGGAGAGGCCCCTTGGAGAGGCCCCTCGGAGAGGCTTTTCCCTTCAAGGAAAGCCGTGGGTGTGGCATATGCACACGCCTGCTGAGGTAAGGTCAACCTCTCACACGGAGTCACTTCGTCTCCGTGGGCCGTTTGGAGGGATGGGGCTCCAGGGAAGGGCATGTAGAGTCGCTTGGCATTTTCTAGATACAGTCCAGCAAATATTTTTGCTCCAATAATATGGAATAAATGAAGAGAGGAAGGAAGGAATTCTCTTGGTACCAACTGCAGTTAGCACATCTTGGGCCCTTGTATTTTGCATGCTGAATTGTAATGTCCAGAGTTTATTATTTGACTTTTTCTTTCAAGGCTATTTTTTAACTTTTTCTTTTAAGTTCTGGGACATAAGGTTCCAATAAGGGTTTTGCTAATGGAAGACAGTGTCTTGAGAGCGGCTTAGGCCTAGAATGGGTCACGGTTGACTGTCTGTCCTGTGGCGAGTGTCGACAGCTTTACTTCAGCCTCACTGAGTGTATTCGGTGGGACAGCTGAGCGACCCTGTATTTCTGCCATCCGAGCGTGGAGGCTGGCGGGTCCCCTGGCACGAGGGTCAGTGGTCTTCAGTGCTTGGAGCAGCCATGACGAGGTGTGTAGGTCCAGGAGGGGGTCTCTGGGAGACCCAGGCCTGCAGGAAGTCTTGCCTCTTCCAGGCTAGGAGCCCCTGGCCTTGGTCAGGCTTGCAGGGACAGAGTTCCGTGTCCTCTGGTGTCCAGAGTCTTCTGAGCTGTTGCTCTGTTCCAGAGTGCGCTGTCAGTTTCCGTTTCACTTTACCTATTCAGAGTCAATGCCGCCCTGACCCGTGCCCGAAGGGAAATGTCCATCCGAGATGGCCTGGACACCTGCTGACAGGTCCACCCGCCCTTGGCACGGCCCTCGGCCATCAGGCGTCAAGCGTCTCCTCGACCTTGAGGCTGGGCCGGGCTTCTGTGCTCTGGACCTGCTGGGAGATTCTGGGCTGGCGTGTGGCAGTCACGGTGCTGCCCGCATGGACAGGCTTGAGAAGGCGCCAGATCACATTCTGGGCAGTCGCTCTGTAAAACCGAGAGAATTCCAAAGTTTTTAAGCCCCAGGAGCGTCACCGAGCTTCCCAGGTCCGCCAGGCTGCGGTGCAGACCAGCTCTTGGACGTGCTACGTGTCTTGAGGATTTTGTTCTGCCTGTTTTGACTAAGTAGATAATGGCACTCACTCACTCACTCACTCACTCACTCACTCACTCACTCACTCACTCACTCACTCACTCACTCACTCACTCACTCATTGTTTTTCAGTCATACCCAGCGGTGCTCAGGGCCGATTCCTGGCTCTGCAGTCAGGGATCACTCATGCAAGGGCGCGAGGGATCTAGCTCAGGTCAGCTCTGTGCAAAGCGAGTACACTACGCTCTGTGCTGTTGCTCCGGGCCCATGTTGCCCCTCTGGCTTTCTGTGGCTCCCACCTTCAGGGCTGTGGGCCCCTGGTGTCCAGTACACATTAGGGCGCTTCTCTCTCGTTGCCAGCGTGTCGGTTTCCACGCCTGGCACTCACGATGTGGTGGGCCCTGGGTTGTTGATTATATTCGCGAAAGGTTATTGCACAGCGAAGGCCCGTGACATACTCACGCTCGCATCACCCCCGCTTCCTGTCCTGTGATTTCGTTTTCCCTTTGCTTTCTGGAATCAGCCAGCGGGTCCCCTCCTCTGCTCTCGCCTGGCTGCTGTTGCTGTCTCTCACCTTCCTATAGCTTCCTCCAGCCTTTGTCTCACTAGGACCCAGGGAAGAAAATCTGCCTGGAGGGACTTTCTGTAACTCGGTGCTCGCTGGTTGGATCATGTGGTTGGCTCCCGACAGCGACAGTGCCCTGTGCTGCCCACTGCTGAGCCTGGCCAGCGGCTCCTGGTCCCTGACTGAGAGCGTCAGTGTGGTCTGCTTTGCTCTGGGCCCTGATGCAGCTGAAGTGGGGCCGTGGAGGGCAGCTCTGCCTCTGAGCCTGGAGTAGCGACAGCCGGGGCTCAGGTAGGGTATACAACGCCAGGAGGCGGGCGGGCAGGGCGGGCAGTGCTGGCCACGGTCTGTGTTTTTCTTTCCAAAGATGGCCCCCAGTTTTGCTGCGAGCTCCACGCCTTCGGCTGCCTCCCAGCTCTGACCGTGATGCACAGTGAGCTGGAATTGGACCTTGTAGTTACTCACAGGCACTTTCCTCGTGGCTTCTTGTGTGTTTGGCGCTGCCCAGCAGGGCCCCCAGAGACTCGCTGTGAGATTTGAGCCCTTGTCTCCTTACGGGGAGGGTGACTCCTGCTCTGAGATGAGTTTCCAGGGTTCTTCGTTTGCTAGGAATGACCAGGTTTTCTCTGACCGTTTGAGTCTTTCTTAAGTTGAAACGGCCACTGAGACGGGCCTCCTTCATTCGTGCCCGGTGGCCTGGCAGTCACCTCCCACATCCAGCTGCTGCTGTGCATCGCTTGGGCCAGCTCACCCCAGACCCGTCTGCAAACTGTCCCCGCCCCACCGGCCCATCTGCTCAAACCATCCCTTTCATTTCTGTCCATGGGAAACCCATTATTTATTCTAGATTTTCAAGCAAAACACCTCTTGTTTGTGTTTGGGGGCCACTCCCGGAGTTGCTCAGGGGCTGTTTCTGGCCCGCTCAAGCGTGACCTCTGGCAGTGCTTGGGGAGCCATATTCAGTGTCAGGGAGGAACATTGGCTCACGTCCCTCCTGTTGTATTCCTTTCACGATGAGCTCTCCATCTTGACCTCTGACCCCTTGGTCCCACACACCCACCTGTGTTCCAGCTTGTGCTCCATTCTCTCCATGCTCCCAGGTTGTGCTCCATTTCCTCTGTTCCCGGGTAGTGCTCCATTCTCTCCATCCTCCCAGCTAGTGCTCTGTTCCTTCCTTGCTCCCAGCTAGTGCTCCGTTCTCTCCGTGTTCCCAGCTAGTGCTCCATTCCCTCCATACCCCCAGCTAGTGCTCCATTCCTCCATATTCCCGGGTAGTGCTCCATTCCTTCCATGCTCCCAGCTAGTGTTC
The DNA here is from genome assembly GCA_021461705.1 of Cryptotis parvus. Taxonomy (NCBI): domain Eukaryota; kingdom Metazoa; phylum Chordata; class Mammalia; order Eulipotyphla; family Soricidae; genus Cryptotis; species Cryptotis parvus. Next base: position 177,588 of record JAJIBD010001564.1, on the reverse strand, counting down.
CATTCTCTGCATGCTCCCAGCTAGTGTTCTATTCCCTCCGTGTTCCCAGGTAGTGCTCCATTCCCTTGGTGCTCCCGAGTTGTGCTCCATTCTCTGCATGCTCCTAGGTAGTGCTCCATTCCCTCTGTGCTCCCAGCTAGTGCTCTGATCCTCCCTTGCTCCCAGCTAGTGCTCGGTTCTCTCCGTGCCTGTGTGCACCAGATCCACTCCCCGTTAGCACCTGGCATTTGTCTGGGGGCGTCCCTCCCGCTCCCCTCCTGACCAGGCCCCCTCCAGCACCCTTCAGTGCTGCCTGCACCCAGCTCGCACCCGCTGCTTCACTCTCCCGTGGCCTCGTGCACCCCCACACTTCTCTGCGCACCCATGCGGCCCTTCCCCCATGTCTCGCGCAGTACGTGTTTGTGGGTAAATAAATCCAGGCGGACCCCAGGTTATGAAGTCACGTACAAAGTGAATTTGAAGACAGAGTGAGTGTGGTCTTAGCGTTCGCCTGAGCAGGCTTATTCCTGGAGTGCGTCCGTAGCCAGAAGCAGGTTTTGGTGGATGTCAGATGCTGTCTGCGAGCAGTAGGGAAGTGCTCGGCTATTCCTGTCATTGTTCCTTGCTGTCCCAAGTGCGAGTTTCTCTTGCAGGGCTCCGGGCCGTCCTGGCTGTCCCAGTGGCGGCTGAGGAGGAGCACAGGAAGTGAGAACGGTGCTCTGGCTGCGCTTGCTCTGCGCATGTGCCGTTTGCCTCCTCCGGATCCTTCCTGCTATCCCCATCAGCGATTTTCCTACCTGTGTTCTCTGATGGCCCATAGAAGCGCTCTTGACACACGTCGAACAAAGCGTAAAGACAGTCAGCAGAAACTGCTGATTGGAGCCAAGACGACAGTCGAGGATGTCGAGGAGTAAAAGGAACTTGGCTCCTAATTTCAGAGCACACAAGGGCAAGCGGCAGTAGAGCCAGAGGCCAGTGTGAAACACGGAAAATGGCAGTTGGGCTGGAGAGGTGGTGCAGCGGTCAGGGCTCTTTCCTTGGGTGCAGCTGACCACGGGTCCTTCCTCAGCATCACATGGGGCCCCTTAAGCAGCTCTGGGAGTGACTCAGCAGAGCAGTGCTGCACCTAGAGTGCTCACACTCATGCGCACCTCACACGCACACTCACACCTCACGCATGCACTCACACACGAATGTGCACACATGCACACACATGCACTGACACACGAATGTGCACACATGCACACACATGCACTGACACGAATGTGCACACATGCACACACATGCACTGACATACGAATGTGCACGCATGCACACACATGCACTGACACATGCATGCACCCTTACACACAGATGTGCACACACGGACACGTGCATGCACACACACGCACACTCATGCACTCACGCTCATACACATGTACGTGCACATACATGCACACACTCACATGCTCAGGCATGCATATGTACCTCACGCACGTGCACACACACTCCTAGCACACACACGCTCCCCACAGACTCACACGTATTCACACACATGCACGCACACACTCATTCACACATATGCACACACTCGTGTATGCACACACACATGCAAGATTCGATGTCAACAAACCCTCAGAGAGTGAGAGTTGGGCAGAGCTGTGCTCAGCGGCAGGGGCCCACCTGGGTTCCAGCAACCCCCAAATATGAGAGAAATTCTCTGCTCAGTTTCGCTCATGGACCTTGTTGGTTCCTTTCAGAAAGTGAATTTGTGTCCGTCTGTGTGTTCCCCCTGTGCACCCTCCCGCCATGGTCATAAATTAATAAAATTGTCCTTCATATCTCTTTTAATATGTTAAATCATTTTGCTTTCCCAGACTCTGTCCTTGGGAAGTAATTAGAAACGAAACCAAGGGTTTATGGTCAAAGGCGGCCTAATAATAACAGACCATGGGGGAGTAGTTAAATATTTAATAATAGAAAAATTGTTCAGTGAAACCGTAAGACTGGTGTTGTAGGTGCTGAGACTTTTTTAAAATAACTGGGCGTAAAGCACCGTCCCGGTTGCACTGGAGAGCGGCTTAGAGGGTTGGAACCAGCCTTGCGTGGCACGTGGATGGGACGTGGCTGTATGGCCGGCCCCATCCGTGGCCACTGCAGTCGAGGCCTGTTCGGGTGCCATTGGGTTGGCAGGAAGCCAAATTGCTTGCTGAGAGAGCCCATGTTTGCGGGAGCACGCCCCAGAGTCGGGGAAGAGTCAGAGAGATGGAGGGATGGAGGGGTGCCAGGCTGTTGGCCCTGCAGCCCCGAAGAGGCCAGGGCACAGGGCGAGTCTGGACCGCAGAGGGGCCGCGGGCACATGGTGGAAGGGTGTACCCAGACCCCGCATCTGCAACGCATCGGCAGCAGGGGAGGCCCCTCCCTCTCTGTCCTTCTGCCAGGGCCTCGGGCGCCCCACAGCTGGAGCTGCTGCACCCACTGAACCGTGTGGGTGACCGTGTGGGGTCGCTGTCGCTCACAGTGGAGACTGACCATGGCCGACAGTGCGGCCACCTCCCCATACTGTGGTACCCACATCTGGCCCTGCGTTTGTTTTTTCTAAAATATACACCAAATCTGAAAGAAAGAATAACAGTTTTGCACAATTCTTTATTAAAAAAAGACAGAACTTACATAAAAGACTGGTAAGGAGGAAATAACTAAGAAAATAAGAAAAATGATTTGTGTTTTTGGTTATGTGTACCTCAGCTCAGTCAAAAAATGAATTGAAGCCTGATGCCACATGGGAAGGATGGAGCAAACAGAGCCTTTATAACATGTGTTTGGGTAATGACAGTACATGGGAACGTTTTATAGGAAATAATAACATAGGAATAATATGTGCCAACAGATTGAAACTTTAAATTTATATGTATTACACATGGAGAGTTAATTTAATGTGATGTAATTTTGAGTCATTTCCAAGCTTTATTGGAGGCAGTAAAAATAAAGTAAACACAGGATAAAGAAATAATATTTATTGGGTTCATTTCCCACCTAAAAAGTATGAGGAGATGTCAGTTACGCCGTTGGCTTTTGCTCCTCCTGCCTCTCGGTGCCATTCCAGTGGGGACAGCAGCCGAGGACATCGTCAATCATTTGGGGCAGAAAAGTTGCCTCGAAGATCGCTTGACTTCCCACATCAACTGGCCAGTGAATCCCGTGTGCTTTCTCATCTGCTCAGTTTTGAGGGGAAGCCTCCATCCAGAAATAATAGATGACTGTTTATTTCTTTTGTTTTTGTGCCACACCCGGTGGTGCCCTGGACTTACTCCTGGCTCTGTGCTCAGGAATCCCTCCTGGCAGCGCTCAGGGCACCATGCGGGATGCCAGGGATGAACCCAGGTGGCATGACACCACCGTGATCCCTGGGCCGTGTCCCTGATTGCTCTCACTCCTCGGCAGATGGGAGGGCACAGTTTAGGGTGTGGCTTTAGCAGCTGCTCCGCCGTGGGTAATGGTCTGCCATGGGTAATGCCCTGCCATGGGTAATGCCACCTGTCCCGCCGTGGGTAATGCCCTGCCGTGGGTAATGCCACCTCCCCTGCTGAGGGTAATGCTGTCTGTCCTGTCACGGGTAATACCATCTGCCCTGCCATGGGTAATACCATCTGCCCTACTGTGGGTAATGCCGCCTGCCCTGTGTGGGTAATGCCTCCTGCCCTGCCGTGGGTAATGCCATCGCCCTGTCACGGGTAATACCATCTGCCCTGTTGTGGGTAATGCCATCTGCCCTGCCGTGGGTAATACCATCTGCCCTGCCGTGGGTAATACCATCTGCCGTGCTGTGGGTAATTCCACCTGCCCTGCGTGGGTAATGCCATCTGCCCAGCCGTGGGTAATGCCATCTACCCTGTTGTGGGTAATTCCACCTGCCCTGCGTGGGTAATGCCATCTGCCCTGCTGTGGGTAATTCCACCTGCCCTGCGTAGGTAATGCCACCCCCACTGACACAGTGCCTGAAACTTTCCGCACAGCTCGGGGATGTCCCGGATGCTCCCTGTTGAGGGCTGATGCTCTTTGTCCTGTGTAGTAGGCGTCGCGCTGGACAGCAAGTGCTGGAAGATTCTAGCTCTTTGTCCTGTGTAGTAGGCGTCGCGCTGGACAGTAAGTGCTGGAAGATTCTAAGTCCTGCTTCACGTCCATCCGGGGAAGTCAGTTTGCTATTGGTCTGTGGCCATATTAAAATCTCATCTTGGGTCGATGTGTCTGTGTCGAGCCTACTCTGGAGTCGCAGCTCTTTGGTCGTGGAGGCACCCACGGCACCGGCGCTTCTTGCCTTTCCGTGCCTGGGTCTGCTCGGTGCGAAGTGATCCTCAGAGATCACTTTGATCCCCACTAGTGGCCCCGTCCTCCATACAATGCACTGGGCTGAGTAAGGGGTGGAAACAGCAAATCATGGGCGCGGGGATGAGCAGGGACCGAGCGCGGCGTCTGTCCTGCACCGGGCAGAGCTGTTCTCCAGGCTGTTCTCCAGGCTGTTCGCGTTTCCTCTGGGGGATGTTCTCGGTGCGACAGCTTTGAGAGCCCCGGATAGGTAAATGGCAGCTGCTCATCCTTTGTGATGACTGTGTCTGAAAGGGAAAACAAGTGTCCAGGTGGGCGGTTCCCGGAGCCGCGCGCGCGTGGGCTCTGTAGCCCCCGCAGGGCGCTGTGGCTCACTGATGCTGGCCCAGGTCTCGGCCTCTTCCCCTCTCTCTGCACACACCTCACCTCCCTTGTTTTCCTCTCCAGAATTCTTGTCTCCCTCGCTGCCTGTTTTCGTGTGTTCTCCTGTTTCGTGTGTTCTCCTGCTTTTCGCCTGTTTCGTGTGTTTTCCTGTTTTTCGCCTGTTTCGTGTGTTCTCCTGTTTTGTGTGTTCTCCTGTTTTTCGTCCCTTTTCGTGTGTTCTCCTGTTTTTATGCCTGTTTCGTGTGTTCTCTTGCTTTTCGCCTGTTTCGTGTGTTTTCCTGTTTTTCGCCTGTTTCGTGTGTTCTCCTGTTTTGTGTGTTCTCCTGTTTTTCGTCCTTTTCGTGTGTTCTCCTGTTTTTATGCCTGTTTCGTGTGTTCTCCTGTTTCGTGTGTTCTCCTGTTTTTTGCCCTTTTCATTGTGTTCTCCTGTTTTTTGCCCTTTTGTGTGTTCTCCTGTTTTTTTGCCTGTTTCGTGTGTTTTCCTGTTTTTCACCTGTTTTGTGTGTTCTCCTGTTTCATGTGTTCTCCTGTTTTTTTGCCTGTTTTGTGTGTTCTCCGTCGTGCTGACCTTTGCTGCCTGTCTTCTAATTCTTCAGGAATTGGGCTCTTTAGCCGCAGGGGCAGCGACTGGCCAGTGCTTCAGAGACTTAGCTCCGTGCCTCTGTCCTTTTCTCCTCGCCCGTCGCTCAGGAGGTCTCTCTCCTTGCTTACTTCTGTGGTTTTCTGCTGCCTGGGAGCCCTGTGTACTCCTGACCACGCTCAAGAGAAAGCTACGCAAACACCAGTGCTCCCCAGATAAGTGGTGGGCGAAAAGCTCAGCGCTCCAGGGGAGGGTTTTATCTTCTTTTCTGTCTTCTCCAGACACTCCGTGCCCTTGCGTCTCCAGCGTAGGCAAGTCCCAGAGTGGAAATGTGGAGCGTTGGGTCTGTTGGCCTCTTTTCGTCCCGGCCGCTCATTTCCTCTGAGCTTTTGCTCTGTCACATGCTCGTGGCGGGTAGGAAAGTCAGTTTCAGCCCCGGCAGACGGGAGGATGGAGGGAGGGAGAAGGTGGGAGGTGAGGGTAACAGGGACAGAGTCAGGCAGAGGGTCGGCGCGAGGCCTGACTCATGCGCTGCAGTGCGCTGGGTTTGGCACGTGGGACAAACCTGTCTCAAGGCGGCTGAGAGTGTGTTTACAGCAACGTTTCCTGAGTGTTCACGGAAGGTTCCGGCCTGGCGTCTCCAGGCCAGCACCTGCTGGAGAGCTGAGGCCGCCGTTGTGCCCTGCAGGTGTGCAACACCACCACGGACAGGAAGCACGCCGACACCTCCCTGGAGAAGTGCGTCACCGAGTCCATCATGAGCATCGTGAGCGGCTTCTTCAGCTCGCCCTTCTCAGACAACAGCACCAGCCTGCAGGTAGGAGGCCCAAGCGGGGCCAGGGGCCGCGTCACCCGCTCGCCTTGGTGAGTGTGAGGCCCTCTCTGAGTTTACCAGACTTCGCTTAGAATAGATAGGCCCCGTCTTTACACAGAATTATTATTTGGGGCCTGGGAGTTGGGGACTTAAGGGACCAGAGAGAGCATAGGTCAAACTTGGTGTGTCCCTGTGTCAGGCGTGTGGCCCAGGCCTGGGGCCATCTCCCCTGGGGCCATCTCTCACTACATGCATGTGTCAAGCGTGGTGGCCCAGGCCTGGCGTCCCTGCCCAGAATATTCTGATTCCTTCTAAGCATGAAAGAAACGTTCTGACCAGTTCATTGATGGCCACCAAGTGTTGGGATCAATGCAGTGTCCCTGAGTGATGGCAGTGCTGCCTGAGTGGCCCGCTAAGGGCAGCTTGTCATAGGAGGAGGGGTGGGGAGGAGTCACTGGTGACTGGAGCAGTGTGTGGCAGTGGCGACTGGAGCAGTGTGTGGGCAGTGGTGACTGGAGCAGTGTGTGGGCAGTGGTGACTGGAGCAGTGTGTGGGCACTGGTGACTGGAGCAGTGTGTGGGCAGTGGTGACTGGAGCAGTGTGTGGGCAGTGGTGACTGGAGCAGTGTGTGGGCAGTGGTGACTGGAGCAGTGTGTGGCCAGTGGCGACTGGAGCAGTGTGTGGGCAGTGGTGACTGGAGCAGGGTGTGGGCAGTGGTGACTGGAGCAGTGTGTAGGCAGTGGCGACTGGAGCAGGGTGTGGGCAGTGGCGACTGGAGCAGTGTGTGGGCAGTGGCGACTGGAGCCGTGTGTGGGCAGTGGCGACTGGAGCAGTGTGTGGGCAGTGGCGACTGGAGCAGGGTGTGGGCAGTGGCGACTGGAGCAGGGTGTGGGCAGTAGTGACTGGAGCCTGTGTGGGCAGTGGTGACTGGAGCAGTGTGTGGGCAGTGGCGACTGGAGCAGTGTGTGGGCAGTGGTGACTGGAGAGTGTGTGGGCAGGGGTGACTGGAGCCGTGTGTGGGCAGTGGTGACTGGAGCAGGGTGTGGGCAGTGGCGACTGGAGCAGTGTGTGGGCAGTGGTGACTGGAGCCGTGTGTGGAGTGGTGACTGGAGCAGTGTGTGGGCAGTGGATACTGGAGCAGTGTGTGGGCAGTAGATACTGGAGCAGTGTGTGGGCAGTGGATACTGGAGCAGTGTGTGGGCAGTGGTGACTGGAGCAGTGTGTGGGCAGTGGTGACTGGAGCAGTGTGTGGCAGTGGCGACTGGAGCAGTGTATGGGCAGTGGCGACTGGAGCAGTGTGTGGGCAGAAGTGACTGGAGCAGGGCGTGGGCAGTGGCGACTGGAGCAGTGTGTGGGCAGTGGCGACTGGAGCAGTGTGTGGGCAGTGGATAATGGAGCAGTGTGTGGGCAGTGGTGACTGGAGCAGTGTGTGGGCAGTGGATACAGGAGCAGTGTGTGGGCAGTGGTGACTGGAGCAGTGTGTGGGCAGTGGTGACTGGAGCAGTGTGTGGGCACTGGTGACTGGGGCAGTGTGTGAGCAGTGGTGACTGGAGCAGTGTGTGGGCAGTGGATACTGGAGCAGTGTGTGAGCAGTGAATACTGGAGCAGTGTGTGGGCAGTGGTGACTAGAGCAGTGTGTGGGCAGTGGATACTGGAGCAGTGTGTGGGCAGTGGTGACTGGAGCAGTGTGTGGGCAGTTTTGACTGGAGCAGTGTGTGGGCACTGGTGACTTGAGCAGTGTGTGGGCAGTGGTGACTGGAGCAGTATGTGGGCAGTGGTGACTGGAGCAGTGTGTGGGCAGTGGTGACTGGAGCAGTGTGTGGGCAGTGACGACTGGAGCAGTGTGTGGGCAGTGGCGACTGGAGCAGTGTGTGAGCAGTGGTGACTGGAGCAGTGTGTGGGCAGTGGCGACTGGAGCCGTGTGGGCAGTGGTGACTGGAGCAGTGTGTGGGCTGTTGCGACTGGAGCAGTGTGTGGGCAGTGGTGACTGGAGCAGTGTGTGGGCAGTGGATACTGGAGCAGTGTGTGGGCAGTGGATACTGAAGCAGTGTGTGGGCAATGGTGACTGGAGCCGTGTGTGGGCAGTGGTGACTGGAGCCGTGTGTGGGCAGTGGCGACTGGAGCAGTGTGTGGGCAGTTGAGACTGGAGCAGTGTGTGGGCAGTGGTGACTGGAGCAGTGTGTGGGCAATGGTGACTGGAGCAGTGTGTGGCAGTGGTGACTGGAGCAGTGTGTGGGCAGGGGTGACTGGAGCAGTGTGTGGGCAGTGGTGACTGGAGCAGTGTGTGGGCAGTGGTGACTAGAGCAGTGTGTGGGCAGTGGCGACTGTTGCAGTGTGTGGGCAGGGGCGACTGGAGCCGTGTGTGGGCAGGGGCAACTGGAGCCGTGTGTGGGCAGTGGCGACTGGAGCAGTGTGTGGGCAGTGGTGACTGGAGCAGTGTGTGGGCAGTGGTGACTGGAGCAGAGTGTGGGCAGTGGAGACTGGAGCAGTGTGTGGGCAGTGGTGACTGGAGCAGTGTGTGGGCAGTGGTGACTGGAGCAGTGTTTGGGCAGTGGATACTGGAGCAGGGTGTGGGCAGTGGTGACTGGAGCAGTGTGGACAGTGGCGACTGGAGCCGTGTGTGGGCAGTGGTGACTGGAGCAGTGTGTGGGCAGTGGTGACTGGAGCCGTGTGTGGGCAGTGGCGACTGGAGCAGTGTGGGCAGTGGTGACTGGAGCCGTGTGTGGGCAGTGGTGACTGGAGCCGTGTGTGGGCAGTGGTGACTGGAGCAGTGTGTGGGCAGTGGTGACTGGAGCCATGTGTGGGCAATGGTGACTGGAGCCGTGTGTGGGCAGTGGCGACTGGAGCAGTGTGTGGGCAGTGGTGACTGGAGCAGTGTGTGGGCAGTGGTGACTGGAGCAGTGTGTGGGCAGTGGTGACTGGAGCAGTGTGTGAGCAGTGGTTACTGGAGCAGTGTGTGGGCAGTGGTGACTGGAGCAGTGTGTGGGCAGTGGTGACTGGAGCAGTGTGTGGGCAGTGGTGACTGGAGCAGTGTGTGGACAGGGGACTGGAGTCGTGTGTGGGCAGTGGTGACTGGAGCAGTGTGTGGACACTGGCGACTGGAGCAGTGTGTGGGCAGTGGTGACTGGAGCAGTGTGTGGGCAGTGGTGACTGGAGCAGTGTGTGGGCAGTGGCGACTGGAGCAGTGTGTGGGCAGTGGTAACTGGAGCAGTGTGTGGGTAGTGGTGACTGGAGCAGTGTGTGGGCAGTGGTGACTGGAGCAGGGTGTGGGCAGTGGTGACTGGAGCAGTGTGTGGGCAGTGGTGACTGGAGCAGGGTGTGGGCAGTGGTGACTGGAGCCGTGTGTGGGCAGTGGCGACTGGAGCAGTGTGTGGGCAGTGGTGACTGGAGCAGTGTGTGGGCAATGTGACTGGAGCAGTGTGTGGCAGTGGTGACTGGAGCAGTGTGTGGGCAGTGGTGACTGGAGCAGTGTGTGGGCAGTGGCGACTGGAACCGTGTGTGGGCAGTGGTGACTGGAGCAGGGTGTGGGCAGTGGTGACTGGAGCCGTGTGTGGGCAGTGGCGACTGGAGCAGTGTGTGGGCAGTGGTGACAGGAGCAGTGTGTGGGCAATTGTGACTGGAGCAGTGTGTGGCAGTGGTGACTGGAGCAGTGTGTGGGCAGTGGTGACTGGAGCAGTGTGTGGGCAGTGGTGACTGGAGCAGTGTGTGGGCAGTGGTGACTGGAGCAGTGTGTGGGCACTGGTGACTGGAGCAGTGTGTGGGCACTGGTGACTGGATCAGTGTGTGGGCACTGGCGACTGGAGCAGTGTGTGGGCAGTGGTGACTGGAGCAGTGTGTGGGCAGTGGTGACTGGAGCAGTGTGTGGGCAGTGGTGACTGGAGCAGGGTGTGGGCAGAGGCGACTGGAGCAGTGTGTGGTCAGTGGATACTGGAGCAGTGTGTGGGCAGTGGTGACTGGAGCAGTGTGTGGGCAGTGGTGACTGGAGCAGTGTGTGGGCAGTGGTGACTGGAGCAGTGTGTAGGCAGTGGCGACTGGAGCAGTGTGTGGGCAGTGGTGACTGGAGCAGTGTGTGGGCAGTGGTGACTGGAGCAGTGTGTGGGCAGTGGTGACTGGAGCAGTGTGTGGGCAGTGGTGACTGGAGCAGTGTGTGGGCAGTGGCGACTGGAGCCGTGTGTGGGCAGTGGTGACTGGAGCAGTGTGTGGGCACTGGTGACTGGAGCAGTGTGTGGACAGTGGATACTGGAGCAGTGCGTGGGCAGTGGTGACTGGAGCAGTGTGTGGGCAGAGGATACTGGAGCAGTTGTGGCCAGTGGTGACTGGAGCAGTGTGTGGGCAGTGGTGACTGGAGCAGTGTGTGGGCAGTGGATACTGGAGCAGTGTGGGCCAGTGGTAACTGGAGCAGTGTGTGGGCGGTGGTGACTTGAGCAGTGTGTGGGCGGTGGTGACTGGAGCTGTGTGTTGGCATCGGTGACTGGAGCTGTGTGTGGGCATCTGTGACTGGAGCCGTGTGTGGGCAGTGGCGACTGGAGCAGTGTGTGGGCAGTGGTGACTGGGGTCGTGTGTGGGCAGTGGTGACTGGAGCAGTGTGTGGGCAGTGGTGACTGGAGCTGTGTGTGGGCAGTGGATACTGGAGCAGTGTGTGGGCAGTGGATACTGGAGCAGTGTGTGGGCAGTGGATACTGGAGCAGTGTGTGGGCAGTGGTGACTGGAGCAGTGTGTGGGAAGTGGTGACTGGAGCAGTGTGTGGGCAGTGGCGACTGGAGCCGTGTTGGGAAGTGGCGACTGGAGCAGTGTGTGGGCAGTGGCGACTGGAGCAGTGTGTGGGCAGTGGCGACTGGAGCCGTGTGGGCAGTGGTGACTGGAGCAGTGTGTGGGCTGTGGCGACTGGAGCAGTGTGTGGGCAGTGGTGACTGGAGCAGTCTGTGGGCAGTGGTAACTGGAGCAGTGTGTGGGCAGTGGTGACTGGAGCAGTCTGTGGGCAGTGGCGACTGGAGCCGTGTGTGGGCAGTGGTGACTAGAGCAGTGTGTGGGCACTGGTGACTGGAGCAGTGTGTGGACAGTGGATACTGGAGCAGTGTGTGGGCAGTGGTGACTGGAGCAGTGTGTGGGCAGTGGATACTGGAGCAGTTTGTGGCCAGTGGTGACTGGAGCAGTGTGTGGGCAGTGGATGCTGGAGCTGTGTGTGAGCAGTGGTGACTGGAGCAGTGTGTGGGCAGTGGTGACTGGAGCCGTGTGTGGGCAGTGGTGACTGGAGCCGTGTGTGGGCAGTGGCGACTGGAGCAGTGTGTGGGCAGTGGTGACTGGAGCAGTGTGTGGGCAGTGGTGACTGGAGCAGTGTTAGGGCAGTGGAGACTGGAGCAGTATGTGGGCAGTGGTGACTGGAGCAGTGTGTGGGCAGTGGTGTCTGGAGCAGTGTGTGGGCAGTGGATACTGGAGCAGGGTGTGGGCAGTGGTGACTGGAGCAGTGTGGGCTGTGGTGACTGGAGCCGTGTGTGGGCAGTGGTGACTGGAGCAGTGTGTGGGCAGTGGTGACTGGAGCCGTGTGTGGGCAGTGGTGACTGGAGCAGTGTGTGGGCAGTGGCGACTGGAGCAGTGTGGGCAGTGGTGACTGGAGCCGTGTGTGGGCAGTGGTGACTGGAGCCGTGTGTGGGCAGTGGTGACTGGAGCAGTGTGTGGGCAGTGGTGACTGGAGCCACGTGTGGGCAATGGTGACTGGAGCCGTGTGTGGGCAGTGGCGACTGGAGCAGTGTGTGGGCAGTGGTGACTGGAGCAGTGTGTGGGCAGTGGTGACTGGAGCAGTGTGTGGGCAGTGGTGACTGGAGCAGTGTGTGGGCAGTGGCGACTGGAGCAGTGTGTGGGCAGTGGATACTGGAGCAGTGTGGGCAGTGGATACTGGAGCAGTGTGTGGGCAGTGGTGACTGGAGCCATGTGTGGGCAGTGGTGACTGGAGCAGTGTGTGGGCAGTGGTGACTGGAGCAGTTTGTGGGCAGTGGATACTGGAGCAGTGTGTGGGCAGTGGTGACTGGAGTAGTGTGTGGGCAGTGGTGACTGGAGCCGTGTGTGGGCAGTGGTGACTGGAGCAGTGTGTGGGCAGTGGCGACTGGAGCAGTGTGTGGGCAGTGGCGACTGGAGCAGTGTGTGGGCAGTGGTGACTGGAGCAGTGTGTGTGCAGTGGTGACTGGAGCAGTGTGTGGGCAGTGGTGACTGGAGCAGGGTGTGGGCAGTGGCGACTGGAGCAGTTTGGGCAGTGGCGACTGGAGCCGTGTGTGGGCAGTGGTGACTGGAGCAGTGTGTGGGCAGTGGTGACTGGAGCAGTGTGTGGGCAGCGGTGAGTGGAGCAGTTTGTGGGCAGTGGCGACTGGAGTCGTGTGTGGGCAGTGGTGACAGGAGCAGTGTGTGGGCAGTGGTGACTGGAGCAGTGTGTGGGCAGTGGTGACTGGAGCAGTGTGTGGGCAGTGGTGAGTGGAGCAGTTTGTGGGCAGTGGTGACTGGAGTCGTGTGTGGGCAGTGGCGACTGGAGCAGTGTGTGGGCAGGGGTGACTGGAGCAGTGTGTGGGCACTGGCGACTGGAGCAGTGTGTGGGCAGTGGATACTGGAGCAGTGTGTGGGCAGTGGTGACTGGAGCAGTGTGTGGGCAGTGGTGACTGGAGCAGTGTGTGGGCACTGGTGACTGGAGCAGTGTGTGGGCACTGGCGACTGGAGCAGTGTGTGGGCAGTGGATACTGGAGCAGTGTGTGGGCAGTGGCGACTGGAGCAGTGTGTGGGCAGTGGTGACTGGAGCAGTGTGTGGGCACTGGTGACTGGAGCAGTGTGTGGGCACTGGCGACTGGAGCAGTGTGTGGGCAGTGGTGACTGGAGCAGTGTGTGGGCAGTGGTGACTGGAGCAGGGTGTGGGCAGTGGTGACTGGAGCAGTGTGTGGGCAGTGGCGACTGGAGCTGTGTGTGGGCACTGGCGACTGGAGCAGTGTGTGGGCAGTGGTGACTGGAGCAGTGTGTGGGCAGTGGTGACTGGAGCAGGGTGTGGGCAGTGGTGACTGGAGCAGTGTGTGGGCACTGGTGACTGGAGCAGTGTGTGGGCACTGGCGACTGGGTAGTGTGTGGGCAGTGGCGATTGGAGCAGTGTGTGGGCAGTGGTGACTGGAGCAGTGTGTGGGCAGTGGTGACTGGAGCAGGGTGTGGGCAGTGGCGAGTGGAGCAGGGTGTGGGCAGTGGCGACTGGAGCAGTGTGTGGGCAGTGGATACTGGAGCAGTGTGTGGGCAGTGGTGACTGGAGCCGTGTGTGGGCAAAGGTGACTGGAGTCGTGTGTGGGCAGTGGTGACTGGAGCCGTGTGTGGGCAGTGGTGACTGGAGCAGTGTGTGGGCACTGGTGACTGGAGCAGTGTGTGGACAGTGGATACTGGAGCATTGTGTGGGCACTGGTGACTGGAGCAGTGTGTGGACAGTGGATACTGGAGCAGTGTGTGGGCAGTGGTGACTGGAGCAGTGTGTGGGCAGTGGATACTGGAGCAGTTTGTGGCCAGTGGTGACTGGAGCAGTGTGTGGGCAGTGGTGACTGGAGCAGTGTGAGGGCAGTGGATACTGGAGTAGTGTGTGGCCAGTGTTGACTGGAGCAGTGTGTGGGCGGTGGTGACTGGAGCAGTGTGTGGGCAGTGGTGACTGGAGCTGTGTGTTGGCATCGGTGACTGGAGCAGTGTGTGGGCAGTGGCGACTGGAGCAGTGTGTGGGCAGTGGTGACTGGGGTCGTGTGTGGGCAGTGGTGACTGGAGCAGTGTGTGGGCAGTGGTGACTGGAGCTGTGTGTGGGCAGTGGATACTGGAGCATTGTGTGGGCAGTGGTGACTGGAGCAGTGTTTGGGCAGTGGATACTGGAGCAGTGTGTGGGCAGTGGTGACTGGAGCAGTGTGTGGGCAGTGGATACTCGAGCAGTGTTTGGGCATCGGGTACTGGAGCAGTGCGTGGTCAGTGGGGACTGGAGCCGTGTGTTGGCAGTGGTGACTGGAGCAGTGTTTGGGCATCGGTGACTGAGCAGTGTGTGGGCATCGGTGACTGGAGCAGTGTGTGGGCAGTGGCGACTGGAGCAGTGTGTGGGCAGTGGTGACTGGAGCAGTGTGTGGGCAGTGGCGACTGGAGCAGTGTGTGGGCAGTGGCGACTGGAGCAGTGTGGGCAGTGGGATGGGGCAATACAAAGTGTGGCGGAAGTCCAGGATTTTATTGGATGAGTGCCATCCAAATTTCTTCACTTGATCATTTGAATCCCGTTATTCATCGATTTGCTTGAGCGGGCGCCAATAACATTTCCATTGGACCCTATCACGTGCCAATGTAGCCCAATGGCATCTGGTTAATTCAGGATTTGCATGAGTGAAAAATACACATGTCGGCAACGCCAGGAAGTGTGTATTATGTTCGAAATGCTGACATCTCCAGGGAAGGGCGTGCTGCGGTGTTTCGTGTCTAGCTCTTGCATCCTAGAATAGCGCCAGGCAGAGTTATTTTGCAGACACATTTGCTGTCTGCTTGTTCATGATCCGTAACCCCAAGCCCAAACAGGTGTGGTCAGTGTACCTGCTTCCGGCTATTTGGAGAAAAGAGTATGAATATTCGCAAGTTCATGGTTTTGACTTCAAGTCCTGGCCCATGTTTCTGAGTGAGAAGAGAGTTAAGAGCAGAGAGAGGCTGCCAGGGCTGGAGCTGGATGCTCTGGTGTGCTCCCCGGGCACTGCGGGGTGCCCCAGTGTAAAAAGGATGGTAAAAGGGCCACCAGTGAGTTTTCCAGCCCATCTAGGAAGGACAGTGACTCTGCACGCATCACCGAGGCGAGGATATTAGTGTTTGGTGAAGATGCTCGTGAAGTAGCTTTGGGTGGCACAGACGGCCCCGTGCTGGACTCGTTAGGCCCTTTCTGAGGCTGCGCAGATCCCGGGTGGTCACGGCCCTCTTGTTCTCTTCCAGACGCACCAGCCCGTGTTCACACAGCTGCTGCAATCTGCCTTCCGCGTCTACAATTGCACCTGGCCCACCCCTGCACAGAAGGCCTCGGTGGAGTCCTGTGTTCGAACCCTGGCGAAGTGGGTGAGTGTGAGCTTCTGCTGGGGTCCCCTCGTCGCGGGCCTTTGGTGGCGAGTCTGATCGGGCTCCCCGTCTGTGGCTGGCTGGGACACCAGCCGTGGTTCTGTGACGGCCGAGTCTGATCGGGCTCCCCGTCTGTGGCTGGCTGGGACACCAGCCGTGGTTCTCTGATGGCCGAGTCTGATCGGGCTCCCCCTCTGTGGCTGGCTGGGACACCAGCCGTGGTTCTGTGATGGCCGAGTCTGATCGGGCTCCCCGTCTGTGGCTGGCTGGGACACCAGGCATGGTTCTGTGATGGCGAGTCTGATCGGGCTCCCCGTCTGTGGCTGGCTGGGACACCAGCCGTGGTTCTGTGACGGCCGAGTCTGATCGGGCTCCCCGTCTGTGGCTGGCTGGGACACCAGCCGTGGTTCTGTGATGGCCGAGTCTGATCGGGCTCCCCCTCTGTGGCTGGCTGGGACACCAGCCGTGGTTCTGTGACGGCGAACAGCAAACAAGCTTGAGCATCTTCCCCCTCAGGGGAGGGACGCGAATCATTCTGGCTCTTTGAAAATATTTTTAATTATTTTTAATTATATTTCTAAATTTAATAGTGCTCGTGTCATTTCAATATAGCTCAGGGAAATTTTAAAAGAACGACTTCAGCTAAGTTCTTAGCACAGATTTCATTATGGAATTGTCTATTAAATAGCCTGGCCTATTAATATCTTTATTAAAAACTCCAATTTTCCCATTCGAAACCCATCATTATTTATTGAGGGTCTGTGACACGTGGAGACCTTGGAGGTGGTAAATTAAATAATAGGCAGAGGATTGCAGCGAGGCGGGTTGGCAGATTCTGGATTTTCCTTAAGATCTCTCTGGTCAGTGCTTCAGAGCCTCTGAGGAGGGGGTCCCCCGGGGGCAGAGATACAGCCTGGGGCCTGCCCGGGGGGGCCTGCTTGACTCTGCTCTCTCCCCTGCTGCCCGGGGCCTTACTGGGGCAGTTGATGACCCTAGGCACAGGCCTGGGGTGGGTGGGCACTTCCAGCCCTGAGCCTTAACTGCGGCACAGCTCAGACGAAAGAGTCTCACGTCATTGTCTCTTCACTCTCAGGTAGCGGTGAGGAAACACTGTCTAGATTTGGTCACTTAGCCAGGTGCTTGCTGCATGCTTTATAAAGGAAAAACTGTAATGCATACCACAAAACAGTTTCTGGTTATGTTTCC
Organism: Cryptotis parvus; assembly: GCA_021461705.1. Lineage (NCBI taxonomy): Eukaryota > Metazoa > Chordata > Mammalia > Eulipotyphla > Soricidae > Cryptotis > Cryptotis parvus. The sequence continues at coordinate 161,248 of JAJIBD010001564.1, read as the reverse complement.
TAGCTGTGATTTGACTTAAGTGATTTTATCACTTGTATCACTTGTCTCCCCATTTGCTCATTGATTTGCTCGAGTGGGCGCCAGTAACATCTCCATTCGTTGGGAATGAGGGTCCATTATTGTTACTGTTTTTGGCATACTCGAATACGCTACAGGTAGCTTGCCAGGCTCTCCTGTGGCTTGCAATAGTTTGTTGAAATTCCTCATTATTGACATCTCTTGTGAGATAATCTCACAAGATGCTACATCAGACAGAGCTGAGTGAGTAATAAGGGGTCGTTCCTAGAGGATAGTCCTGAGTGGGCAGCTTCTAGCAAGCACATGCTACCTATTAATGACCTGACTCACATTTCATATATATAAAGTTTTAAAAAGTAAATGATTATTATTTATAATGCTATATAACATTGTAATTCACAATTTGTAATTATTGTTTTTGCAATGTGTAATTATAATAAATATATAAAAAGTATGCATAATATTTATTATATACATCTGTATATTATATATCACTGTCACTGTCTTCCCATTGTTCATCAATTTGCTCGAGCAGGCACCAGTAACATCTCCATACGTCCTGTCACAAGCAAGTGTAGCCCAAGGGCATCTGCTTGCTCCAGGGACAGGAAGAGCCTCAAACCATATTTCAGGTCATGGAATTGAGGTCCATAATTGTTACTAGTTTTGGCATAACAAATAAAACATGGGTAGCTTGCCGGGCTTTGCTGTGTAGGTGGTTTACCATCAGGGAGAAAGTTCTTATCTCGAGCATTTACTGATGAAACTTACAGGGGAAGATCAGGTTTAAGCTTGGATGGAGCCCTGAGGAACTATGGAGTCTGAATGTTATGAATGACTGACTGCATGATGTGTGGGTTGCTCTGTCTCTTCTCTCTGTCTCTCTCTCCTCTCTGTCTCTCTCTGTCTCTCTCTCCTCTCTGTCTCTCCTCTGTCTCTCCTCTCAGTCTTTGCCTGTCTCTCCTCTGTCTCTCTCCTCTCTATCTCTCTCTTTGTCTCTCTCTCTGTCTGTTTCTGTCTCTCTCTCTGTCTCCCTTCTCTCCCTCTTTCTCTTTGTCAGCTATTGGCACCTCTCAGCATCTTTTCCATGATACATTTTTTTAATTCAATTTTGTATGTTTTGGGTTCAGATTCTTCGCCCTCTCAATCCTGGGCCTGGATCAACTCCCTCAATCCCCCATTTCTTCTTTTTCTGCCTGTGTCGCCGCTTGTGTTGTTTCCCCTGCAAGATTCTGGGGACAAAGTGGGATGGAGACATGGAGGGCTGTGAGCTGCTCGGCGTGGCCCTCCCTGGGGCTTGTGCTGTTCCCGGGGAGCAAACCCCCCAACAGAAGACACCCGGAATGAGCTCCCAGGGTCCAGGACTGGCCGCGCGCCTCCTTCAGCAGGAACGTTTGGGTTCTGTAGCCAAGCTGAGCTGCCTGGCCGGGCTCCGTGGTTCTCCGGGCTTTCTCTCAGTCCCGGCCGCGTCTCTGTCGGGGCTCGCTAAGCCTCGGGGATCTCTGAATCTCCTTGTTTGTTTCCGCCTGATTCATAACCGGCGCATTCCGTGGTTCCCACTCCCAGGCCCGTCTTTATTTCTTCCTCCTGTGTGACAGCCTTGCTCCAATTCACCCTCCGCCGACACAGATTCCCTGGGCGGAAGATCCTCCCCGCCGAGCTCCCGATCTCTGCGGCCCACGGGGCCGTCTGCTCCTGCAGCTGGGGTGATCTCAGCCTGGAAACCAGATCCCATGGCGCACCTCCGCAGGACTCTCGGAGGGAGCCCTTACAATCTGCATTCCTCATGTGGCTTGGGAAAGTTCATCTCTGCCTCCTCCCCCAGCTCCCCACTTCCCCGGGCCCCGCTGGGCACACCACGTGCTCCCTCTGTCTGCCTCTCCTCTCTGCCAGACCGAGTCTTTGGCATCTTAGGGCATTTGCATATCCCTTTCTTAGCCCCTTCCCGGGTTGTCATATGGCTTGCAGGCTTGAGCTCTGTGAGGGCTTCCAGACTGCTCTCCATGTCCCTGATTCTTCCCTCCCCGAGCCGATGTTCACCCTGGCCAGTATTCAAACAGCGTCTCGTTTGCCTGCTGGTCGCTTCTCCTGTGTCCCTCACTCTGCTCTCTTCACTCCGCCGGGCGGGCCGGTGTCTGGGGGTCCCCAAACAGGTCCGTGTTTCATGCCTGATTGTAACGGGTGGCCCTGGGTTTTGCAGTGTGAAGTGTAGATGTGGAAAAGTGGAGTACTGTGGCACAGTGCTGGATGTAGTGGAGACGGATGGTAGGCACGCTTCCTCTGAACCCCCGAGTTTATGGACCGTCTGGGCCCAGGAGCCTTGGCTCGTCATGTCCTAGTGTAAAGGTCACACTTCATTTAGAGTTCTTCATTTAGAGTGCAGGGATGTAGGGAGCCTGGTGAAGTCTCTTAACTCAGGTGCAAAATGATTTTTGTGTTTTATCTATCCTATCCGAACACAGAGACCTGGGTCTGGAGCGATAGTACTGTGTTTAGGGGCGTTTGCCTCGCATGGGGCCAATCCAGGTTCGATCCCCGGCATCCCATAGAGACACCAGGAGTCATTCCTGAGTGCTGAGCCAGGAGTAACCCCTGAGCATCACCGGATATGACCCCAAAAAGCAAAAAAACAAACAAGAATATAGGGATCCGGGGGCGGAGCAAGGAGGGCACAGTGAGGGAGGGCATTTGCCTTGTATGCGCCTACCTGGTTTCGATCCCTGGTATCCCATATGGTCCCCCGGCTCTGCCAGGAAGTAACCCCTGAGTGTCACTGGGTGTGACCCAAAAAACAAAAAACAAACAAATAAGGATTACAGAGCTCCTGGAGAGTTTGCCACAGTTCAGATACGTAAACATGGAACAAGTTGTAATGTCGGAGAGAGCAAAGGAAACCCACGTTTCAGAGCTGTAGCCAAGCCAGGGAGGCCGCTTTGGTTTTCTGAAGCAACCGTCAGAGCATGTGCGCTCCGGGGAGCTGGTGACCGTTCGTCGCGACTGTCGCACCGCCACGGTCCGTGAAGTTCTTCCCAGCACCCAAGCTCAGTCCACCTTTCGGGTCTCCGCCTCTCCTGCCCCCTCCTGCTCTGCTAGGGCCTGCTGTGACGGCTCAGCCTGGCCTGGCCTGTCCTTTCACACGCAGTGAAGTGTGAGCTCCACTGCGCTCAGACAGAGCGGCGAGCCCGGGTGGTGACGGAGGGACTCAGGCCAGGGCGGGAGCCGAGTCCCTGTCGGCTGAAGTGGTGTCCAGGCCTCTGCACATGCGTCCCCAGCCCAGACTAGCTTCCTGCATGAATTCACTTTTTTGGGGGGGACAGGAGGGGGCTCACACCCAGCGATGGTCCCACTCAGGGGTTCCTCCTGGCTCTGTTCTAGAAATTACTTCAGGCAGTGTTCGGGGGACCCTGTGGGGTACCCGGATCGACCTGAGTCGGCCGCATGCAAGGCCAACGCCCTCCCTGCTGTGCTATCTCTCTGGCCCCGATTTGCTTCGGTTTTCAAGGCTTGGAAGGATTCCCGTCTCTTTAGAAGTTCCTGATATTTCCCTTCATGGCCCTGTTCTGTTCTTCCTAAGAGATGCAGCTTGAAGGAGATGTGAAGGTCCGAGGTCCTTAGTGAGAGACTCAGGTCACGTCAGTGCGTGGGGTGGGACAGTGGGTGCCGAGGGGGCCGCCTGCAGTGAGGCGGGCAGGGGCTGGGCTGGGCAGTGCAGCCACGCGTGCCCGGGCGCGAGCGGCTAGAGCTGCGTTGGTCAGTTCGCTCCTTCATTTACTCACTTCCGTCCAACAGCCACCGCGTGTGAGCCCTGCTTTGAGAAAAAGCGTAGAACGGCACCGTCCATATTATTTCACTTATGAAAGAATTCTATTCCATGTGTTTCATAATCTTCATATGATTGGGGGGATTAATGTTGGGTACTTTGTTGGCAATATAATCTTGTTTCCAAATGGAAATTCTATCTTTTACAAATGGTTTGAATAATGAGCATCAATTTCTAAGCCAATTGTTCTCAGAAAATCGAGCGTGTAGAAAATATTAACCCCTTGAGATGAGACATTCAGTCACTATTAGTCTATTAAACCTATTTGATTCCTTCTAGGCTATTGTGTTGAGAGTAGAGTTTGATGTAATCATCTCTTATTAGCGGTTTCTTTCAATGGCATTGATCACTTGATCACTTGAATCCCGTTATTCATCGATTTGCTCGAGCGGGCACCAGTAACATTTCCATTGGACCCTATCATGTGCCAATGTAGCCCAATGGCATCTGGTTGATTCAGGAATATGAAGAGCCTCAAACCGTTCCTTCAGGGTCTTTTCAAGGAAGTCTGACCATCTTGTATGTGGGCAGCCACGAGGTCTTTTGATATCCCGTGGGATCCAGTCAGTAATGGCTCTAGTCCAGCGGTTGTCTCCAAATCGCATTACATGTCCAGCCCATCTGATTTTCGATGCCTTGGCAAACGAGACAGCATCCCTGATTCTGGAATAGCGACAGAGGTCAGAACTCCGGATTCCTCCTCTCACTTGAGTGAGGCGTGATATTCCAAGCATAGCTCTTTCAATTCCTCTCTGGGAGACCCGAATAGCATTCTCATCCTGCTTTCCTAGGGCCCAGGTCTCTGAGGCGTATGTTAATGCAGGGAGAACGGTGGAGTCAAAGAGATGTGCCCGGAGCCGGAGGTTCTTTGTCCTTTTAGCTATTTCTTCGATGCCTTTGAAGGCATTCCATGCCACTCTCTTCCTCCTGCGCAGCTCAGGTTTTAGGTCGTTCATCATGTTAATTTCTCGACCTAGGTACACATAACTGCTGCATTCAGAGATGTTTGTTCCATTGAGAGTGAATGGGGCCTCTGGAACTAGTTCATTCTTCATGAACATAGTTTTCTTTAGATTCAGCTGTAGACCTATCTTACCACATTCTCGGTCAAAGTCAGCCAGCATTTGTGCCGCTTGGCTATTGTTTGATGTTATTAGAACGATGTCATCAGCTAAGCGGAGGTGGTGTAGTTGCCGACCATCTATCTTCACTCCCATTCCTTCCCATTCTAATTGTTGCATGATGTTCTCGAGGGTGGCGCTGAAGAGTTTTGGTGAAATGGTATCACCCTGTCGAACCCCTCTTTTCACATTAATGATCACTTCTTTGTAGAATGGTGAGATCCTGGTGGTGAATCCGTAATACAGCTCACGAAGGATCTTGATGTATTGGGTTTGAACACCCTGTTTGGCTAGGGCTTCGATGACTGCTTCAGTCTCCACAGACTCAAAGGCTATCTGTAAATCAATGAACGTGAGACAGAGCTGCATCTTGTACTCCCTACAAACCTCAATGAGCTTGGTTACCGTGTGGATATGGTCGATTGTGCTGAATCCTTTCCGGAAGCCTGCTTGCTCGCATGGTTGTCCTTCATCTAGTGTTCTGCTAATCCTGTTCAGGATGACTCGTGTAAACAGCTTGTAGATGACAGACAACAGGCAGATGGGGCGATAGTTGCCGATGTCGTGAATGTCTCCCTTCTTGAACAGAAGAACTGTCCTGCTGGTTTTCCATTGGGAGGGCACCTTGCATTCAGACAGGTAGCGTGTGAACAGCCGAGCTAGTGTATTGATGAGTACCAACGGCAGATTCTTCAGGTGTTCGGGTCTGACTTTGTCTGGGCCTGGTGCTGTTCCCTTCTTTACTGACGAGATGGCATGTCGGATTTCAGAAGGGAGAACGTTGGGAATGACATATCCATCTTGTGGAATTTGGTATGTGGGCAGGTGGACGTGGCTATCAAAGAGATTTGAGTAGAAGTCATGGATAATCTTCTCCATTGCCTTTCTGGAAGATGTGATAGATCCATCAAGGTGTCGGAGGGCAGTCATCTTGGTCTTATAGTTGGCAAAGGAAAGGCGGGCAGTGCGATTGCTTTTCCCGGCTTCTGCTGCATCTTCCAGTATTTCTGCTCTTCTGTCTTTGAGGTCTTCTTTTTATCGCTTCTCTGCACTGTTTAGCAAGCTTGGATGTTAGCATTTGGTCTCCTGAGGCTCGCGCCTTGCCACGTTGGCGAATGAGCTCGAGAGTTTCTGAAGACAGGCGTCCTTTTGTGTCTTTCTCTCTCTCAGCATTCTTCGCACAATCATGGAAGTGCTGAACCAGTAGGTTGTATTCTTCATCGATGTCGGTCAATGATGGTATCTTCCCATGTTGCTGCAATGGTGCCAAAGAGTTCCCAGTTGGTGGTCGTTCTGGGAGTTCTCTTCTTAAACTTTGCAGCCTTTTCTCCCCGTTGCGGGAAGTAGAATTTTGCACGAAGGAGACAGTGGTCTGATCCTGTTTGGAATTTGGGGACGACAGCTACATCGGTCAGACAAAACCGTCGATTGAAGATGATGTGGTCAATTTCATTGTGGAACTGTCCGCCAGGAGATTCCCATGTCCAATGTTTTGCTTCAGCTTTCTGGAACTTGAGTTCCCATGAATGGTCTTGGTGGACATGATGAACTCATGTTCGTTCCATTCTAGGCCATGGGTCCCGATGTGGAGTTCTTCAGCCGATCTTCTTGGTCCCATCTTGGCATTAAAATCACCGACTATGATCTTGTAGAAGGTGTGATCTTTTTATAGAACTCCTCCAATTCCATGTAGAATTTCTCAATTTCATCTTCTTTGTATGTGGATGTTGGTGCGTAGACAATGAAGATAGAAATTGCTGGCAGTGGGCCACATCTCTTCAAGTGTAATCGTCCTATTCGGTTTGTTGGCATTCAAATGAATCAATGTTTACGGCCATGTTCGTGTTGACAAGGACACCAACGCCACCGATGCCTCTTTCGGTCGCATGTTCCAAGGAACAATTCTTCTCCGGTGTCAAATACAGCATGATGCAACTGGCGCCTCCCTCGTCTCAGTCAGACCAATGATGTCGTACTTGATCTTTTTTTGCTTGCAGCATCAGATCCTCAATATATGCTTCCGATGCCAGTGTACGTGCATTGAAAGTACAGACAGTCATTTTAGTCCTTCTTCATTTTGGCAACCTAGGATGGCCATGAAATTTTGTGTGGCACTGCTTGTTTGCCTTTCTTACTGCTGCCGTATTAAGGGCTCTTTCGGGTCAGGAAAATAAACATTTCTGTTACTGGATTTGGCATATTGAACACGCATCGGACAGCTTGCCAGGCTCTGCCATGCGGGCGCTATATTCTCATTAATTTGTGGGACTCTCTCAGAGGGGGTGGGTTGAATTTGGAGGTAAATTGCGCGGCCGCACAGCAGGGAAAAGCAACGGGGAAAGCTGGTTTCTGCTCTGCCGGGTGTACCTGTGTCTTAGGCTCAACCATTCCTGCGCTTGAAATACTCTCCTCTGAAGGGCGGGTCTCTGCGTAGTGGGTCCTTGTAGGCTGGGTTTCTGACAAGCCAGACTGGAGACTGGATTAATCTGGGGGCAGAGACTGGATTAGTCTGCTGGGTGGGGATCTTACCTGCTGCAGAGTGTGGATTGTGAAAATGGCTGCCAGCAAGGTGTGGGGGGTTCCTCTGGGCTCCTCCGAGGGCTCCAACGGGATGGTGGACTCGGGTCGGAAGTTGCTCTCGTGGTCCATGGAATGCAGGGGGTTCAACGGGGAAAGCTGGTTTCTGCTCTGCCGGGTGTACCTGTCACCCGGAGTGATAGCCCAGCGGGTAGGGTGTTTGCCTTGCACGAGCCGGCCTGTGCCGGCCGGGTTCGATCCCGGCATCCCATATGGTCCCCCGAGCATCGCCAGGAGTGATTCCTGAGTGCAGAGCCAGGAGTAACCCCTGAGCATCGCCGGGTGTGACTCAAAAAGCAAAAAAAAAAAAAAAAATCTGACAGCGGAATTAAATTCAATGGCATTATTACTCAAAAATTAGATAGGAATAAATGACTAGATAGGACCAAATATTATAAAGCTTGCTCATGTGTCTGTTGATTCAACTGTTGTCTTAATTCATTATTATTGAAAAGACTGGTTTCTAGTTTGGAGAAATACAGTCCGCTTTGCTAGTTGGTTTTTCTTGCCCTCAGTGAATTTTTAGCACGTCAGGGGTAGATAGAATATTGATAAAAATGACAACACAGAATAAAACCAAGTCCCGTATCCATTCCAGTGTTTGATTCTGACGTGCTGTTGGTGTCTCAGCTATGCAGGGTAGATGTGCGAGAATCTATGCCCGAATGAGGAAATGGGTGAGCAAGGGGGTCGCCCTGCTCGCTCCTGACCCCCTTCCTGTCTGTGCTCCGTGTAGCCCTAGTGTCTGCCTCACTCTTCTTAGGTCGTTTCTAATAATTCCGCACATGGAGGGGAGCATGTAAGCCCCGAGGAGGACAGCTTCGGCTGTTTACAGCGGGATGAGCTTTGGTAGAGGAGCTGTCTTGAGCAGGGCAGACAGTCGCTTTCTCCTTGATGGTGTGGAATGTGATCAAATTTTTAGACCATATCAGTTGTAGTAAAAATATAGTTATCATACTATTTTTTTGGTCTTGGATAATTTTTGGGTGTGTGGCACAGAAACTTTCCACAGCATTGCCACTGTGTTTGCCTGTCCTATGAGCCTACCTTTCTCCAAGGGAGTTCCCCTAAATAATCTGTATAGTCTTTTATTAAGGAAATGAGTTCTTTGCTAATGAGCCAATACAGTGTTTCTTAAACTTTGGGGAATCCTTCCTGAAGGGTATCCACCTAACATCCCTGGTGCCAGCGTTAGGCCAGTAGCTAGAGCAGGTGGGGATTACTGGAGAAGAAGAGTGACCGCTGGATGGGAGGATGAGTGACCGCTGAATAGGAAGATGAGTGACCGCTGGAGGGGAAGATGAGTGACCGCTGGACAGGAAGATGAGTGACCGCTGGAGGGGAAGATGAGTGACCACTGGAGGGAAGATGAGTGACCGCTGGAGGGAAGATGAGTGACCACTGGAGGGAAGATGAGTGACCGCTGGACAGGAAGATGAATGACTGCTGGACAGGATGAGTGGCCGCTGGACGGGAAGATGAGTGACTGCTGGACAGGAAACGAGTGTCCCTGATGAACCTCAGGTGTATCCTGACGGAGTCTGAGTGGAATCCAGCAGCGCCTTAAAGCAGCAGGTGCCGGGGCCGTCCGTGGGGATTCCTGCCAGGGATGCAAGGAGTTTGGCCTTCAAATTCAACACTTGCCATTTTAAATTTTGTCTCCGAATACAACAATTTATTTTCTTTAAGCATTTTTTAAAAATTTTTCTTTTAAAATTGATACATCATTAATTGAAGTGTTACAGGTTTACTATATCAGAGTTTCAGTGTTTTAGCACCTGTCTGTGTGTAGAACTCACCGTCCAAGGCCGTCCCCACCTACAAGCCGTCCCTTCCCTCCCCCTCCTCCTCAAGTCTCCCCTTACCCCTCCTCACCTCATCTGGGTGAGGATGCTGGTACTTTTGAGGGTCTTGGGGAAATCTCTGGTTAGAAGATACAATGTCTGGGACCCCCTAAATTTTTCCCGACTGACCGTAACATGGGTCTATTCTGCTTCTCCCTCTCCTGGGCACCTGCAGAAAGGTGCCCCTGTCCCAGCCTGCCCCCTCCTGGGCACCTGCCCAGTCTTCTTGGCTTTGGTGCCGGGTCTGAGTCCCGGCCGGGCTCCATCTCTGCCTCTGCTCTTGTGTGACTGTTGTTCTGGCGCCAGACACCTGCAGGCATTGGATTAATTCTGGCTGTCACTGGGTTTCCGTTCCTACGTGTCGGCTGTGGATCCACGTGTCTGGGGTCTCTGCTGCAGTGTACGTCCTGTCCACGTGGCATCTGTGCTCTCAGCGTCTGCACTTTGGTCTAATTAAAAAAACAACAACAAACCAACCTCACCCAGTGTGACCTGTTTACTGGAAAATAATAGAATAGTTTCAGTAATTTAACTGCCAAGGCGCTCTAGGACCAGTGACTTCCCAGGGTTCTCGAGCCTGTCCCCCCTCCCTCCGCTCCTCAACCCTCTCTCCCCTTGGGGCTCCCAAGACCTCATGGTTGCTTTGACTTGGCTGAGATTTGTGACCTGTGTCAGTTATTCTGAAATGCAGTGAAATCTCTTACAGGCCCGTAAAACTTTGACCTATAAGATGATCAGAGATTTTATTGTTACGATGAGAGAATTTTGTCTGTGGTGGGCCACACCTGGCGATGCTCAGGGGTTAGTCCTGGCTCTGCACTTAGGAATTACTCCTGGCAGTGCTCTGGGGACCCTATGGGATGCTGGAGATCGAACCTGTTCTGGAAGTTTGCAAGGCGAGTGCTATATCTGCTGCTCTGTGGCTCGGGCTCCCAGAGGATCTTTAAGAACGGTATGATCGTTAAAGCGATATTCTGCGATCTTGAAAGTGTTCCAGCATGAGTAGCTCTCTCTGCTTTTGTGTCTTCTTTCGTTCTCGAGTCGGATTCAATGCTTCATGAGTCGACTCATGCTTCATGTTTCCAGGGGGATATTTTCCAAGATTTCTTACCTTTTTTTTTTTTTAATGTTTGACACTTTGAACACATGACTTACAAAGTTGTTCATAATTCGGTCATTTCAGTATTTATATTCCAGCACCAGTGTGACCTTCCCTCCCCAATGTTCCCAGTTTCCCACCCACCCCTCCAAGTTTATCCCCTTAGCAAGCACAAAAATAATTCATACGGCTTGTTACAGCTCACAGTGTGCTAGTGAATTCGTTGTCTGAGGGTTTGCTGAGCTGTGAGGTGCTACCTGAGGCTTCTGTGTTATTGATTTTGCTCATTGGGTTTAGTGGATTTCTACAGTTTTCCCATCTAATTTGCCCAGCTCCTGCTGGACTGTCAGTTCTGGGGAGCTGACGGGATGCTTGCCGTTCACTCCGGGAGCCGCAGAGTTGGGACGATTCAGCAGCCTGGAGTCTCTCTGCAGCAAATCGTGCTATACCAGAGGAAGTTCGGTGTGGGTGGAGCGTTGGCCCTTCCAGCAGCACGGGGATGTGGCCTGTCCCGCCCTGAGAAGGTCCAGAGATGTCAGCCAGAGATTGGGTTTTTGTGGGACAGTTCATTGATGGAGAGATTAGTCCCTACTGGATCATCTGACTCCCGTCCCCTCTCATGCTCTGTCCATCTGACTCCCATTCCCTCTCTCTCAGGTTCTGTCCACTACCTGTCCTCTTGGGCACTGCTCATCTCTGAATCGTGTATTTTCACTGGCATCAGTTGGAATCCAGGGGCTTCATTTCCCAGGCTCTAGCATGTGTGTTTCTCCTCACAGAGGACGGCCTGTGAGGTGTCTCTGCCCTGTGAGGTGGCTCTGTCCTGTGAGGTGTCTCTGCCCTGTGCGGTGTCTCTGTCCTGTAAGGTGTCTCTGCCCTGTGAGGTGTCTCTGTCCTGTGCGGTGGCTCTGCCCTGTGAGGTGGCTCTGTCCTGTGAGGTGTCTCTGCCCTGTGCGGTGTCTCTGTCCTGTGCGGTGGCTCTGTCCTGTGCGGTGGCTCTGCCCTGTGAGGTGTCTCTGCCCTGTGAGCTGTCTCTGCCCTGTGTGGTGGCTCTGTCCTGTGAGGTGTCTCTGTCCTGTGAGGTGTCTCTGCCCCGTGAGGTGTCTCTGCCCCGTGAGCTGTCTCTGCCCTGTGAGGTGTCTCTGTCCTGTGAGGTACCTCTGTCCTGTGAGGTGTCTCGGTCCTGTGAGGTGTCTCTGTCCTGTGAGGTGTCTCTGTCCTGAGAGGTATCTGTCCTGTGAGGTGGCTCTGTCCGGTGAGGTGTCTCTGTCCGGTGAGGTGTCTCTGTCCTGTGAGGCGTCTCTGTCCTGTGAGGGGACTCTGCCCTGTGAGGCGGCTCTGTCCTGTGAGGTATCTCTGTCCTGTGAGGTGTCTCTGTCCTGTGAGGTGGCTCTGTCCTGTGAGGTGTCTCTGCCCGGTAGGTGTCTCTGTCGTGAGGTGTCTCTGCCCGGTAGGTGTCTCTGTCCTGTGAGGTGTCTCTGCCCGGTGAGGTGTCTCTGTCCGGTGAGGTGTCTCTGTCCTGTGAGGCATCTCTGCCCTGTGAGGGGCCTCTGCTCTGTGAGGTGTCTCAGACCTGTGAGGTGTCTCTGTCCTGTGAGGTGTCTCTGTCCTGTGAGGTGTCTCTGTCCGTGAGGTGTCTCTGCCCGGTGAGGTGTCTCTGTCTGGTGAGGTGTCTCTGTCCTGTGAGGCATCTCTGCCCTGTGAGGGGCCTCTGCTCTGTGAGGTGTCTCTGTCCTGTGAGGTGTCTCTGTCCTGTGAGGTGTCTCTGTCCTGTGAGGTGGCTCTGTCCTGTGAGGTGTCTCTGCCCGGTGAGGTGTCTCTGTCCGGTGAGGTGTCTCTGTCTTGTGAGGCGTCTCTGTACTGTGAGGCATCTTTGTCCTGAGAGGCGCCTCTGTCCTGTGAGGTGTCTCTGTCCTGTGAGGCGTCTCTGTCCTGTGAGGCGTCTCTGTCCTGTGAGGTGTCTCTGCCCTGTGAGGTGTCTCTGCCCTGTGAGGGGCCTCTGCTCTGTGAGGGGCCTCTGCTCTGTGAGACGGCTCTGTCCTGTGAGGTGTCTCTGCCCTGTGAGGTGTCTCTGTCCTGTGAGGCGCCTCTGTCCTGTGAGGTGGCTCTGTCCTGTGAGGTGTCTCTGCCCGGTAGGTGTCTCTGTCCTGTGAGGTGTCTCTGCCCGGTGAGGTGTCTCTGTCCGTGAGGTGTCTCTGTCCTGTGAGGCATCTCTGCCCTGTGAGGGGCCTCTGCTCTGTGAGGTGTCTCTGTCCTGTGAGGTGTCTCTGTCCTGTGAGGTGTCTGTCCTGTGAGGTGTCTCTGCCCGGTGAGGTGTCTCTGTCCATTGAGGTGTCTCTGCCCTGTGAGGCGTCTCTGTTCTGTGAGGCATCTCTGTCCTGAGAGGCGCCTCTGTCCTGTGAGGCGTCTCTGTCCTGTGAGGTGTCTCTGCCCTTTGAGGGGCCTCTGCTCTTTGAGGCGGCTCTGTCCTGTGAGGTGTCTCTGCCCTGTGAGGTATCTCTGTCCTGTGAGGCGTCTCTGTCCTGTGAGGTGACTCTGTCCTGTGAGGTGTCTCTGCCCTGTGAGGGGCCACTGCCCTGTGAGGTGTCTTGCCCTGTGAGGTGTCTCTGTCCTGTGAGGTGTCTCTGGCCTGTGAGGTGTCTCTGCCCTGTGAGGCGACTGTCCTGTGAGGTGTCTCTGCCCTGTGAGCTGTCTCTGCCCTGTGAGGTGTCTCTGCCCTGTGAGGTGTCTCTGCCCTGTGTGGTGGCTCTGTTCTGTGCGGTGACTCTGTCTGGTGAGGTGTCTCTGCCCGTGAGGTGTCTCTGCCCGGTGAGGTGTCTCTGTCCTGTGCAGTGTCTCTGTCCTGTGAGGTGTCTCTGTCCTGTGAGGTGTCTCTGCCCGATGAGGTGTCTTTGTCCGGTGAGGTGTCTTTGTCCTGTGAGGCATCTCTGTCCTGTGAGGCGTCTCTGTCCTGTGAGGCGTCTCTGTCCTGTGAGGCGTCTCTGTCCTGTGAGGCATCTCTGTCCTGTGAGGTGTTTCTGTCCTGTGAGGTGTCTCTGTCCTGTGAGGTGGCTCTCTCCTGTGAGGTGGCTCTGTCCTGTGAGGTGTCTCTGCCCTGTGAGGTGTCTCTGCCCTGTGAGGTGTCTCTGTCCGTGAGGTATCTCTGTCCGTGAGGCATCTCTGTCCTGTGAGGCGTCTCTGTCCTGTGAGGCGTCTCTGTCCTGTGAGGCGTCCTCTGTCCTGTGAGGCATCTCTGTCCTGTGAGGTGTCTCTGTCCTGTGAGGTGTCTCTCTCCTGTGAGGTGTCTCTCTCCTGTGAGGTGCCTCTGTCCTGTGAGGCGTCTCTGCCCTGTGAGGCGACTGTCCTGTGAGGTGTCTCTGCCCTGTGAGGTCTCTCTGCCCTGTAAGGTGTCTGTCCTGTGAGGTGTCTCTGCCCTGTGTGGTGGCTCTGTTCTGTGCGGTGACTCTGTCTGGTGAGGTGTCTCTGCCCGGTGAGGTGTCTCTGCCCGGTGAGGTGTCTCTGCCCGGTGAGGTGTCTCTGTCCTGTGCAGTGTCTCTGTCCTGTGAGGTGTCTCTGCCCGATGAGGTGTCTCTGTCCGGTGAGGTGTCTTTGTCCTGTGAGGCATCTCTGTCCTGTGAGGCGTCTCTGTCCTGTGAGGCGTCTCTGTCCTGTGAGGCGTCTCTGTCCTGTGAGGCATCTCTGTCCTGTGAGGTGTCTCTGTCCTGTGAGGTGTCTCTGTCTTGTGAGGTGTCTCTCTCCTGTGAGGTGGCTCTGTCCTGTGAGGTGGCTCTGCCCTGTGAGGTGTCTCTGTCCGGTGAGGTATCTCTGTCCTGTGAGGCATCTCTGTCCTATGAGGCGTCTCTGTCCTGTGAGGCGTCTCTGTCCTGTGAGGCATCTCTGTCCTGTGAGGCGTCTCTGTCCTGTGAGGTGTCTCTGTCCTGTGAGGTGTCTCTGTCCTGAGAGGTGGCTCTGTCCTGTGAGGTGTCTCTGTCCTGAGAGGTGGCTCTGTCCTGTGAGGTGGCTCTGTCCTGTGAGGTGTCTCTGTCCTGTGAGGTGTCTCTGCCCTGTGAGGTGTCTCTCTCCTGTGAGGTATCTCTGTCCTGTGAGGCATCTCTGCCCTGTGAGGTGGCTCTGTTCTGTGAGGTGTCTCTGTCCTGAGAGGTGGTTCTGTCCTGTGAGGTGGCTCTGTCCTGTGAGGCGTCTCTGTCCTGTGAGGGGCCTCTGCTCTTTTAGGTGGCTCTGTCCTGTGAGGTGTCTCTGTCCTGTGAGGTGTCTCTGTCCTGTGAGGTGTCTCTTTCCTGTGAGGTGTCTCTGTCCTGAGAGGTGTGTCTGCCCTGTGAGGTGGCTCTGTCCTGTGAGGTGTCTCTGTCCTGTGAGGTGGCTCTGTCCTGTGAGGTGTCTCTGCCCTGTGAGGTGTCTCTGCCCTGTGAGGTGTCTCTGTCCTGTCCTTCTGAGCTCTCTGTTCCTTTCCTCCAGCATTCCCAGGGCACCCTCTGGCTAAGGAACATTCAGGCTTTCCATGTGTGGTGTGTGTTTGTGAGAATGTGTGTGTGAGTGTGTATATGGGTGTGTGTGAATATATGTAAGAGTGTGCGTGTGTGAATGTGTATGTGAGTGTGTGAATGTGAACGTGTATGTGTGTGAATGGTGAATGTGAGCATGTGTGAATGCGAGGGAGTGTATGATTGTGCATGTGAGTGTGCGTATGTGTGTATGAAATTGTACATGTGTGCGTGAATGTGAGGGTGTGTATGTGTGTTTGAATGTGTGTGGGTGTAAATGTGTGTACTGTTACTGGAGATGTACAGTAACTGGAGGTGTTACTGGTGCCTGCTCGAGCAAATCGACGAACAGTGGGAAGACATTGAAGTGATACAGTGGGTGTGAATGTTGTGCGCGTATGAATGTGTGCATGCGTATGTGTGTGTGTAGTAATAGTAGCAGCAGTAAACAGGATAATACTTGCATATGGCCAACCTGGACTCGATCCCTGGCCCTGAGCCCTGCAGACGTGATTCTCCGGCGCGCAGAGCCAGGAGAGTAAACCTTGAGCACTGCCGGGATTCCCGCCTCCAAGCAAAACCAGGAGGAAACGGAGCGTGCTGCACGGCCCAGGGTCTCTTGTGTATTTTCTTGGTCCTGTTGGCGCCCTGTCTCTCTCCTCCTCCTCCTCGCTCGGTCTGTTCTCTCGGTTCCAGCGCCTTCCCTGGGCCCCCTCTCCAGCAGGGGTGTTGGATGTTGACTTTTCCTTTGCTCTGGGTAGAGCCCAAGTTTGCCAACTGCTCTGTTTGTGCCAGTCACAGGGAGGAGGCCCTGGACTTCCTGCTCCTTAGCTGCTGATCTCCTGTGGCCTGCGTGGTCACCTCTCCGACTGGTGACCAGGCCCAGCCACAGCTATTCTGCGTCTCATCTCTCCTACCGCAGTGTCTGTCCTCCTCTGACGGGCTCTCCACGCCCACGCCGTCTCGTCCTCATGGCAGACGTTCTCTCTCTTACGCATGTTGTATGCAGCTGACAAAGCCCAGACTCAGCGGGTCTTGGCAGGAAGGACTGGGACTCTGCCGTTTTCCAGGAGGACTTTTTACGTGTCTCAGTTTTTAAATTTTCTGACTGTGGGTTACTCCGTGTGTGAGTGTGCCACACAATGTATGTGTGTGTGGCGAATAGGCACAGAATGTGTGTGTGCGTGTTAATGAATAGGCTGGCAGGATGTTTTTTTTGTCTTCTCTCATGGCTTATTTCCTGGGTGTCTGGGAAGGTCCAATTCTGCATGGTTGTTATACAGAGTTTTTCTATACTGAAGCTCTATGAGGTGCATTTTCCCATGAATCATCAAGAAGTCAGATAAGTTCCTGAATGTTTAATGAGCCCACTTTAATGGTTGTCTTAAGAATTGAAATACTTTTGGGTTAAAAGCTTTTTGAGTTACAGAAAACAATTTAATGGTATTGCTTAAAGATTTGATTCCCCCCAGTTTTATTGAAATATTGTTGATGTGCAGCATTGTATTAATTTTTGGTATTCAACTTAATTATCTTCTGTCTGTATATTATGAAATGATAACAAAGTCAATTTATTTATTTATTGTTGCACTTTTTTCTTGGTCACACCCGGCAGTGCTCAGGGGTTACTCCCAGCTCTGCACTCCGAATTACTCCTGGCAGTGCTCAGGAGACCAAATGGGATGCTGAGGATCGAACCCAGGTCAACCATGTGCAAGGCAATCACTCTTCCCACTATGCTATTGCTCCGGCTCCTTATTTAACGTAACTTCACATAATTGCCCTTATTTTTGGTGATGATCACGTTTAAAATCTATTCTCTTGGCAACTTCCAAGTACACAAGAGTGTTGTTAACTATAGTTGCCTTCTTCTATCAGAATATGAATTCCATTTGCCCCTTCTCTTTGTGTTGTCAGGTTATTTTGATGGTGTGCGAGATGCCTTGGTGAAGTAAGGAGACACTTTAAAGTCTGTCTTTTCTGTCTTCGCTAGCCAAGAATCGTGGGATTGCCATCCCCCGTGGGACCTGGACAGCCAAGTGAACACTCTCTTCATGAAAAGCCACTTCGGGCATGGTGCAGCGGCGGCCATGGGCTGGCGACTCTCAGCTCGCTCCGGACCCGCTACAAGGAGCCTCTGGGCGGACCCTCGTGGGATTATAGAAACATCATCGAAAAGTTGCAGGTACAGGGAGTGAACCAGGTGGCATTGGTGTTTCCTGTTTAAGCTGTGGGTGTCGGGAGTCACACAGAGAAATATGGTTAAAGAAGTCACATTATAGTTGGGAGGCCAGGCTTTATTATGTGGTTCCCGCAGTCTGTTCTTGCGAGCACGACTTCAGGGGAAAGTCGTGGTGTTTGTGGTGAGTACCTGGCACTGAATGAACGTCAGCACTCAAATAAGCAAACTCGGTAAGTCACTCACTGTGAAGATAGTCTAGTGTGTGACAGATTCTTCCCTTCTCCAGCTGACTTTCCAGCCCACTCGTGTGAATAATAGTCCCTTTGCGCCCGACTTGCAGGGTCCTCTTCTGTTGGGGCCGAGGCTTCATCATAAAGTAAAATAAAATAAAATATACCACAGACCAGGTAGTTTCACCCGGCAATGAGTTTTCTCAGGTTCTGGAGCTCAGGGCCCGAGATAAAAGGTGCTGGTGCGTCCGTCCCTCCTGCCTTTTCCTGTCACTCTGTCCTCAGAGGCGCTTTCTTCTGTGTCTGGTCGCCCTTGCCGGAGCCACCACAGCAGATCAGGGCCCAGTGACTCCTCTCTTGTGGGGGCGCTGCTGTAAAGACCCGTCTGCACACAGTTTCCTGGGAAGCGCTGCGGCTGGGGCTTCAGCAAGGGTGTGGAGGAGAGCACAGTTCGGCCCATAACACTTTTCACCCACGGAATTAGTGGCGGATGATTGCTGTATGGTGCCAGGGAGAGTGCTAAGACCTGGACCCAGGGCGGGCTGGAGGCAGGCACGCACGTAGGCATTGCTGGGCCCCTCAGCCAGGTGGCCGCAGGAACCAGGTGGAGAAATGGGGTTGTGTGCTATAACCCCAGGCGCACAGAGCAGGTGCACTGGATCTCTTGGGTTATTTATTGGAAGAGGAAAGAAGAAGGAAGGAGCACATACATGTTATTTATCGTCATTGAGAAGTACTGAATTAGGTTAATAGGCAAATAAATCGGTTGGAAGTCGAGGCTACATTCGGAGATCCCAGCTGGGTGCAGGAGTTCCGTGCCAAGGCAGGGCCAGTTGGGAATCTTTGTCAGAGCTCGGACACAGCATCTGTAGAAACGCTGAGTAAACAGGTGTCCAGAGTATTTCGTCGATTTGTCGGTGCAGGGACTATAACCGTGGCAGGTGTCAGCATGTCTGATAGTAAACATGAACCTGGAAGAGGATTTCTCATAGGAAGGAGCCAGGAGGATCAGGAGTGACCAAGAGAGACTGAAGGATGGTTCAGGTGTCCATGGAGGAGGACATGGAGTGACCATGAGGCCAGGAGCAGAGGCTTGAGCGACTACAGCAAGTGTGTACAGTGCAAAGCAGGCCCTGGGTCGGGTGACTGGGAAGCGCTTGCTAGAGTGAGCAGTGGGGTCCAGGCCAGGGTCCCCCGAACTCCCTAGGGCACACTGGTGGCCAGTGTGAGAGCAGAGCTTTTCAGAGACTGGCCTGCACGTGTCCAAAGGTGGAAAACCACTTTGTTACAGGTTGTTCTATGTTCTTGTCCTGTATTCTTCCCCAAAAGCCCGCATGGTTGGTGGCATCACTGTCCCTAGTTTTCACAGGGGAAAAACCCATGCAAGGGTGGATGGTCGATCTGAGTAAGCGGTGAAGATAAACTCCAGTCGCCGGAGGCGGAGCTCTGTTTGCAGCGGTGAGTGCAGCAGAGGCGACCTGAAACACAGGCGCGTTCTGGTGCCGTTTCATCAACTGCACATTCTCTGCCCACTGTGACTTAGCCCGGCCAGTTTGTGTGGCACCCGCTGTTCGGGTCTGCTTCCCGTGTATCCTGGCTCCTGGAATCAGATCTACGGGGCAGAGTCATGTACTGTCACTCCTTCCTGACACTGCCAATTTCTTAGAAAGCTCATTTAGAATAATCATGTAGAAATAGTCACTTTTGCTAAAAGAGTTGGTATAAAATGAACAGCTGAAACCAGCCCAACCTCAGCAAGTGAGGGGGCTTCCTCTTTGGGCGGAAGCTGAGAAAAACTAGCAGTTAGCGCCATATTTCTGCTGGATGAAGTGCTCTGAGATGTGGTGAATAGAGTCTTGTCGTGTCCAGGGGTTCTGGGGCTTTCGTTATAGTTTCCTGAAAGGGTGATGCTGTTGTCTTGACAGAACATTTAGTATGTTGTGTGTGTCTAGTTCATTTTAGAAACATGTCAGCTAGCGCAGCGATCAGCTGAAACACTAGTGCAGCGAACCCGCCTGAAGCAGTTGACTTCACAGGCGCCACAGCCGCAGTTGGCACCATCCGAGCCGGTCGCCGCAGCCGGGCCTCCCTGCCGTGCTCTGTTGGCTTTTGGTTTGAGGCCGTTTCTTGGGCACTTGAGAGGTTGCTCAGGCTCTTGCCTTTGTGCTTCGGGATTTAGTTTCCCTTGTTATAGAATTTGGGGCAGCCTGTCTGTGTGAGGATCCGCCTCCCGCCCTAGCGGCCCTGGGCTAGTGTGTGGCGATCCACAATCCTCTCCCCAGCGGCCTGTGCCGTCTGTCCTTGTGAAGACTTGCCACGTATTCCCTCCGTTTTAGCTACCCCGGCGTGTTCCCTGCTGTTAGTTTTGTCATTCTAGTTCACACCCTCACGCTGTCCAGTCAAAGGGAGGTTCCGAGGGTCTCACCCTGTCCTCGGGCTCCCAGCCCAGCACCCACCAACCCAGCAGAGTCTGCCTGATGGCGGGTCTGTGTCTCGGAATCCTGGGGGCAGTAGAACAGCCATGAGTGGCTCTTTCTCAGCCTCGGCCCTGGGCTGGGGCCCCTTACTCTGAGCCCTCCCTGACTCAGACAGCGGGGGGGTGCCTGCTCACGACAGAGGTTCAAGAGAGGCGCCTTGCAGAGGCGCACCCTGAAATGCCAGGCCAGTGTCTGCATGGGGACATGCTGTTAGCGCAGGTGCCTGACGCCACATTCGGAAGCGTCCCAGGAGCGCAGGTCGCTGTTTATTGCCATCGATGGTGACCCATGTGGTGTACACGGCAGCTGTGACGTGCCACATTCCCTTACGTGCTTTCCTGATTCTCATGTCGGTGGCACGGGCCACTCTTCTAGGGCTGGCGGCTGGCCGACTGCCAGACTCCCCTGGAAATGCTGCTGTGCCTGACCCGGGTGGGTGGAGCTCAGCCTCTCGGAGACCCTTGTGGGCCCCCAGGTCTGCTTCCCCCTTGGCACATGTCCGTCCAGCCGGGCTGGCTCTCACTGGCTTGTGTGTCTCTGCAGGATGTGGTGGCGTCCCTGGAGCAGCAGCTGAGCCCCATGATGCAGGCGGAGTTCTCGGTGCTGGTGGGCGTGCTCTACAGCCCCCGAGCTGCTCTTCCCCGAGGGCAGCGACGCCCGCATCGGTGCAGTGCCTTCATGTCCAAGTAAGTGTGGCTGGCCGCTGTCCTGGCCTGTGGCTGCATGTCCCAGTAAGTGTGGCCGGCCGCTGTCCTGGCCTGTGGCCGCATGTCCAAGTAAGTGTGGCGGCCGCTGTCCTGGCCTGTGGCCTCATGTCCAATTTAGTGGGGCCGGCCGCTGTCCTGGCATGTGGCCTCATGTCCAAGTAAGTGGGGCCGGTCACTGTCCTGGCCTGTGGCTTCATGTCCAATTTAGTGGGGCGGCCGCTGTCCTGGCATGTGGCCTCATGTCCAAGTAAGTGGGGCCGGTCACTGTTCTGGCCTGTGGCCTCATGTCCAAGTAAGTGGGGCGGTCACTGTCCTGGCCTGTGGCCTCATGTCCAAGTAAGTGGGGCGGTCACTGTCCTGGCCTGTGGCCTCATGTCTAAGTAAGTGGGGCGGTCACTGTCCTGGCCTGTGGCCTCATGTCCAAGTAAGTGGGGCGGTCACTGTCCTGGCATGTGGCCTCATGTCCAAGTAAGTGGGGCGGTCACTGTCCTGGCCTATGGCCTCATGTCCAAGTAAGTGGGGCGGTCACTGTCCTGGCATGTGGCTTCATGTCAAGTAAGTGGGGCCGGTCACTGTCCCCGCATGTGGCCTCATGTCCAAGTAAGTGGGGCTGGTCACTGTCCTCGCATGTGGCCTCATGTCCAAATAAGTGGGCCAGCCGCTGTCCTGGCCTGTGGCCTCATGTCCAAGTAAGTGGGGCTGGCCTCTGCCCTGGCCTGTTCCCAAAACGAGGATGGGAGGTGGCGCAGTGGCAGAGACAGGTTCAGTCCCCAGAAGAAGGAAAGTAATGAACAGGATTCCACGGAAAGGTTGGGTGGCGGTCCTGGCCTTGGTGCTCTAAGATGTTCTAAGTGTTCATCTGCTGGAGATGAGCGTGGGCTCAGCACAGCCCACAAAGGCTCTGTCCTCCTGCTTCCCGTGACCCTGTGCCATGGCTAGGGAAGACCCTGATGCAGGTCGGGAGGTGGGACGGCATCGGGTACGAGCCTGGCATGTCTTGGTCCTGGGTTTGATTCCTGGCACCGTATGGGCCCCCCAAGTCTCCCCAGGTACAGCCCTGGATCCCCTCGGGTGCCCCCACCACCACAAGGCCCAGCCGCATCACCTCGCTTCCTGGGGTCCTGCATTGAAGTGCGAGCTTGTTGACTGAGAATCACCAGTGGGATCCTTGGTGGGGTCCCTGGGCCTCCGGAGCACTGTTGGGTAGAATAGAACAGAGTCAAGTAGAGTGGGGTGCGGTGAATAGTCGAGTCACGTAAAATTTAGTAGAGTGGAATAGAGTAAGTGCAGTAGAGTGGAGGAGAATAGAGTGGAGTGGAGTGACGTGAGAGTGGAGTAGAGTGGAGTGGAGGCAACTGGAGTAAAGAGGAGAGAAAAAGAGTGGAGTAGAGTGGAGAGGGGTAGAATAGAATAGCTGGAGTAGAGTGGAGTGGAGAGAAGCAGTGAGGAGTGGAGTTGAGGAGACTGGGTAGAATAGAGCGAAATAGAGTAGAGTAGCTGGAGTAGAGTAGAGTGGAGCAGAGTAGCTGGAATAGAGTGGAGTGGAATAGAGTAGAGTGGAATAGAGTAGAGTGGGGTGGAGTAGAGTAGAGGAGCTGGAATAGAGTGGAGTAGAATAGAGTGGAGTAGAGTAGAGTAGCTGGAATAGAGTGGAGTGGAATAGAGTGGAGTGGAGTAGAGTAGAGGAGCTGGAATAGAGTGGAGTAGAGTAGAGGAGCTGGAATAGAGTGGAGTGGAATAGAGTGGGGTGGAGTAAAGTAGAGGAACTGGAATAGAGTGGAGTGGAGTAGAGGAGCTGGAATAGAGTGGAGTGGAATAGAGGTGGAGTGGAGTAGAGGAGCTGGAATAGAGTGGAGTGGAATAGAGTGGAGTGGAGTAGAGGAGCCGGAATAGAGTGGAGTGAAATAGAGTAGAGTGGAGTAGAGTGCACTGGCGAGAAGTAGCGTGGAGAAGCAGGTCAGAGTAGAGTGGAGAGAAGCAGCGTGGAGTGGAGTTGAGTGGCCTGGAGTAGAGTGGAGAGGAGTGAAGTGTAGTGAGGGGCGTAGTCCCTGAGATGGGCCTTATGTCCCCGCTGCTCCGTCACTCAGGTTCCGTGCTCGCGCTAGTGCAGACCCGCTGGGCAGGTGGCGAGCACCGAGCCGTACCGCTTGGGGCAGGATGTCACCATACCATGGTCTTGGTCTGGGTGGAGGCACGGAAAATGTTTGAAATCGCGAATCCAGGTTTATCCCCCTTCAGCTGAGGTTTGGCTCTTCCCCCTTACCTCTCTGGGGTACTCATAGGCTGCTCAAGAGAGATCACAGTCCTACTTTTAGTTTTTTGCTTTAAGGTTGATTAATCATACGAAGAAACTAATGGAGAAGGAAGAAAAACTGTGCATCAAAATCCTTCAGACCTTACGGGAAATGCTGGAGCCCAAGGACAGCTTTGTGGAAGAGGTATTGTTCAGAATTCTGCCATTTCAGAGTCAGGTGGAGTTTTCTAGAATGGTCAGTGAATCGCAATGCCGATCATGTGGCCGCTTGCCTTGCATATCAATGTGTGTCTATTTAGAGGAATTGGACAGTCTGAGACTCACGGTTTTTGTGGTGTCCATCGCAGATCTGCTTTGAACTGAGAAGCAGCGTGATGAGAAAGGCCCAACTGGCGGTTTATTGCTTTATTGCACTTTATCTCGAGCACGTCACGTGTCCTCATCTCCATTCATCAGTGGACAAACATACTGTATTCAGTAGAGAGCAACTGAGGTGTTTATGATTTTGTGTGAAGTTCCATTTCATGTTTAAATTGCTTGTATATTTTGATGTGTTAACTTGTGTTGTTTTGCGGCCGTATCGGCAGTGCTCAGGGGCTTACTCCCTGGCTCTGTACTCAGGGATCCCTCCTGGCCAGGCTCCGGGACGACGGGGGATGCCAAGCACTGAGCCGTGTGCAAGGCACACACCCTGCCCACCATACTTTCTCCCTGCACTCCCCACCCAGGTTTTTTAATTGTAGATCCGTCTTCATGTCATTTTCATTTCATTATGCCAGGTATTATAAAATGAAACTTTTATAATAAATGGGATAGGATGTTTCTGTTCCTAACCATATTAAGTATTATGCAAATGATTTTGAGGTGTATCAGCTTATAGGTTATAATTGTCTTTTATTAAAAATGACAGTTCAGGTGTTCATTAAGAGATAGAATATTTAATAGTCCAGGTGATGTTTCAAATTTAAAACATGAACCTAACAAGATGTGTTTTTTTCAAAACTGGATATCTATATTTTCTGTTTATTATCAAACCAAAGTTACACTGTCTTCTGCCGGGAGCCATTAATACTGTTTCCCAACGATATTAGGAAATGCCTTCTCTTCTACCTCCGAGACCTGCAGGGAATGGATGAAAACTCAGGAGTCCAGTGCAGTTCCAAAAGGCTTTTACTAATTACCAATAAAACAAGCTCTGCTACTGCAATCCAAGATAATGGGATTCCCCAGACCTCTAACTCTTGGTCAGAACTTAGACCATGAACTTAGACCACCCTAGGCTGGTACCACACTTTTTTCAGGTCTAAACAAATGATTATGCCAGGGACTAGTCCCTTTCTCAGAGGTTATCTCTTATGTCAAAACACTGGAGAGATAGGGAGAGCTGGTATAAAGAAATACATCTCAAGTGGATGTATATTCATGGGGAGAAACACATCGTAATTTCGTGGGGTTCATGCAATCTGATGGAACCCACAACGTCCTTCTATTTTCTATTCTGCACCAGAGTGATTCTGAGTGTCTTGTCCTCTGTTTACTGAAAGGGTCATGCTTGCATGCTTGAGGGCAAACTAGCATGAACCTTCCTTCAATCTTAAACATACCTAGGGTGGTGGTTCCCTGGTAAATTCTAATTGTCCTATGCTGGGACCAGTGGGTATTAAGAAAATTGCGCCCAATCTAAATAACATTGAAATCATAGTAGAGGTTATAGTAAGTTATAGTAAGGTTATAGTAAGTCATAGTAAGTAGACGTTATAGTAAGTTTTAGAAGTTACTGATTCAGAGTCAAAATGACTCTTGTAACTGCCACACCCTCCACCAGTGTTTACACAGAAGAGAAATCTCTTTAGCATGAACCCTGGTTTAAGAACATGTAAATAGCTTAAACTGTAAGTGGATTAAACAGCAAAGCTCCCAAGCTAGCTAGGCCTCGTCACTCAACAGTTATTTATTTTCTGAGGTGTTATAAATTCTGTAAATGTATGACTAAAATTGGGAGTGTCAAATGTCTAAATTTATACATGTGCTATCTGATTGCAATAGTAAGGTCCTTGGAATCTTGTCGAAAGATCAAGAAGCTGCCTTTCCCTTTGCTCTCGTGTGGTTTTAAGCACTGCTTTTTTTTTTTAAATGGAGTAATGACAGCTAGCATTTATCGGGTGCCGCTCCGGATGCCCTGGCGCTTATTTTATATAATGGTCATCCTGTGTCAGAGGAGGTGATGGGCATCGTCTGTTCATCAGCCTAGAACATTAGAGTGAAGGTTCTTATGCCACACCCAGGTGATGAAGGGAAGAAACTGGGTTCCTTTAAAAAAAGGAAAAAAACCTCTTTGTTGACTTACTGTGATTTATAATCTTGTTCACGCTGGTTTCAGGTAGGTGTCATCCCAGAGCCCCTGCCATCCCCAGAGTGCCCGCTGCCTCCACCCAGACCCCGCAGCCCGGCCCCTCTCTCCCCCCGCAGACACAGTTCTGTGAACCGGTTCTCAGTTCTGTTGCATTTGGCTCATGGTTCTTGGACTCATGTTCTTAACTAGCAAGTGAGAGCAAACAGGTTTGATGACGTATAGCTACACTCTTCTGTTTGCTCACGGGAGCAGCCATAGAACATGAAGTTCTGCGGTCACCCTTGAAGCAACATGCTAGTGTGTCCTGGGAGGTGTGGACAGTGTTCCGTGAGCTGCTCAGAGGGGCAGACCTAGCTTTTCGGCAGTGGTAGGTTGTGCTGCTTGTAGGCATTTTGAGAATTTCTGTCCACTGCTCTGCGGCTGTCAGATTCCCGCACTCCTAGCCCACGGTCCAAGGCTGAGTTGGTGTTTTTAGCCCATAGAGAACTTGTGGGACTCACGTTGCAAACAGGGGCTGTGAGTGCTGCAGAGCGAAGGTGGGGAAGTGGTTAGCCTGAGGGAACAGGAGAGCAACATGTCCTGTGCTTCTGAAAGTTTGGGATCAGGAACTGGAGGCAAGGCTGCCTTTGGCTGTGTTGGAGAGACCTTCCATTGTGCCTTTCATTTTTAACCTGTAAATGGATGGTCAGCTGAGTTAACAAGAATTATTTTCCACAGTGGGAAAACAAAACCATTGTAACTGATCTTTTATTTCTGATTTGAGGGGCAGTAAAAAGAGTAAGGCAGATTTCTACATAGGAGCTGAGCTCCTGGCTCCTGCATCCAATGGGCCTCCTGGTCCCAGGAGGGTTTTTTTTTTTTTTTTTTGGTCTTTTTGGGTCATACCCAGTAATAAGCTCAGGGCTTATTCCTGGCTTTGCACTCAGGAATTACTCCTGGTGGTGCTTGGGGGACCATATGGGATGCCAGGGACCAAACCCAGGTTGGCCGCTAGCAAGACAAATACCCTCCTTGCTGTATTACTGCTCCGGTCCCTGGTCTTGCAGATTTGTGAGTTGCAGCCAGGGTCTCCTGCGTGAGAGGCAGTACCCAGCCGTTCCCCTTCTCTGCGTAGCCTCATCATCTCTCTGCATGGCAGGCGCTTAAACACATGGAAATAGAATTGCAACAATGAGTGCACTGTAGCTGACCGATTGGATAATAGCTGGTGTTAGGAACAGAGGTAAATTTCAGTTGTAACCTTTGCTGCGTTTTCTAGATTTTCTTATTAAGTGTATTTCAGAGGTGAGTTTAGCTCTTCACAGTGTTCTAATGTTGTTTTAAACAAGGTGTAATAAGTCACTTAGCAAATGCATGCCATCTTTAATTATTGCCCATTGTGTCTCTGTTTTAAGAAGGTAGTTAAATTGTTGGAAATAGACAACCATGTTGATTTTCCCTTATAATAAGAGAAAATTTTAGAGCCATAATTACTATACTCTTGAATTTTTATGACATATTTTTATCTAGGCAAAAGCATGACTAAAGTCTGACTAAAACTAACAGTTGCCTCTGAAGCTGCTGTTGGCTTGGGCTTCTTACGCTTGCTAGGCGTGTTGTAGTCCTGACGTTATTGTTGTCCCTGGTTTTATTTGTTTTTCTTTCTTTTTCAATATCAGAATATTTCAGGGTGACATTATTGCGTCAGTGAGTGTGGGCACATGCAGTGATGCCTGTAAAGGTCCTGATGAAAATTGGGCGAAACTCAAACCAGCAACTCCCCTATCTCAGGGTGCCGGGCATTCGGTAGCTAATGACCTTGGTGAAAATTGGTCACTGAGATGAAGAAAGTCAACTTGGATGACAAAAAGTAAGAAGAAAAAGCGAGAGGAATAAACTGGGGTGACTAAGATGAACCCATTATTCATGATAACCCACAGGCTGAAATTCATGATTATTTGGTCATTGTGCCAGTCACGAAGAGGTGATTAAATTTTTATGTTTAAGTCCCACCTGGCGCAGGCAAGAGCCCGTGGGAAGCCTCAGGCATGGCTTGGCTCTGCCTCTCTATGGGCCTGGGTGAGGGAGTTGCTCTGCCCCAGCCCTGAGTCCCTTCGGCTCGGCAGGCGGACCCGTGGACTGAGCCCCCACCCACCTGCCACCTCTCATGGCTCATGGCATGCGACACCCACCTGGGTCCCCCGTCGACCCCTAGATTCCCCCGCCACAGTCCATCCTCAGTCCTTGAGTTCACCCTGTCCTTTCCGCGTGTGCCCGGCACTCCCTTTCTCAGCTTTCCCAGCAGCCCAGTCTGGTGGCCTCTGCCCTCTGCCCAGCTCTGTGCGGAGACCACAGCGATCCCGTCCTCGCCCCGCCCCTCTCCCCTCTTTCAAATCCCCCTTTTCCTGAGCTTCCCTCCGAGTCCACCATCCAGACAACTATTATAATCCTGGTCACCTCACCCCTACAGGACTCTACAAGTTGACTTGCATCCTATGTCCACCCCCCAGGCCTGCCATTATCAGGGTCATTTGCAGTCCATAGCCCCTCTGCCGCTGGTCTTCTGCACCATTCCTGATTCTCTGCCTTGCACAGTGGTGGTGACTTTCAGGCACCTTGTGCGTGGTCATCACCAGAAGCCCAGAGCTGGTCATCACCAGGAGCCCAGAGCTGGTCATCACCAGAAGCCCAGAGCTGGTCATCACCAGGAGCCCAGAGCTGGTCATCACCGGGAGCTCAGAACTGGTCATCACTGGAAGCTCAGAGCTGGTCATCACTGGAAGCTCAGAGCTGGCCCTGGATCCTGGGCTGGTGCCTGTGCCGCTTCCTTGGGCAAGGAACCTACTCTCCTGAGGGCTGCCCTTTGACCCATCAGGACCTCTGACCTCTCCACTTCCCAGGGGCTCAACTTGTTCTCCCGTGAACCTTTCAGTTCATAGTCATTCCCCACTGTGGAGCCAGAAACAGACCTTCCGAGACAGCCTGGGAGTGAGCGGGGAGGCCCTCCTTGGAGAGTTTCACCCAGGAATGTTTGCGTACCGGGACCTGGGGGCACACAGCGGCCAGCACAGCCCTTGGCCCCCAGTTTCCTCGCGATTCCTTCTTGTGGGCAGATGGGGATATTCAGCTGAAGTTGTTTGGCTGATTTTCTACCCTGTGCCAGCCCTTTCCAACGGAAACCTGGAATCTTGGCTTTCCGCGGCCTCTCAAGGCAGGCCGTCTGCTTCCCTCCTGACGCGCGCTGTGCTTGGCGCCCTGGCTGGGCGAACAGACCGGGCGGACACGCGCTGCTCTAGGCGGTGGCGGCCACTTCACAAGACGCTTATGTCCCCCCTGGATCCAGGCTGTCGTTGGCCATTTGTTTTCATAAATATTTGTCTTTGAAATCCTGACCAGCAGCTGGTTTTTCTTTTGGATTCTTCTTCAAAGGCACCGTTTTTAAGTGATTGCTTAAGTAAATCGCTTTAACTGACGAGGGGTATCTGAAAGCAAATTCGGGGCTGGAGACATAATACAGCGAGTTAAGGCTCTTCCGTTGTGTGAGGCTGACCCAGGTTTGATCCCCAGCACCCCGTAGGGGCCTCTGAACCCTGCCAGGAGTGATTCCTGAGCACAGAAGCTGGAGTATGTTCTGAGCACCACACGGTTTGCTCCAAACATCCAACAAGAAACCAAACGAAACACCAAACACCCAACAAGATCGCACAAACGAAAACTTAGGAAAAATTCGTATTTGAAGAGAGGGTGTTGCAGTCTAATTCACAGGCTGAGGGGATTCATTCATTTGTTTGTTAGTTTGGTTTTGAATGTTGCAGCATCTCTTGGTGCTTTGCTGACTGAGCGCCGGCCGTTGGGATGATGCTTCTATGTTCATGGGGCAAAGCAAGCTCTGGCTCCTGCCCTGCGCAGGGCTCGGTTGCGGAAGCTTCCCGTTCGGGCTGCACTGGGTTAGTTCCGGTCCAGACTTCTTCTCTGTGACTTCCTCAGCTGAGCCCTGCACCGGAACGGAAGCACCAGGTATGGTCAGTGGCCTTTTGGGCATGCGTGTTTCTGATCACACCGTTGCAGAAGATAATTGAGGATCCCAGAGAGGACGGCCCAGCGCCCCTCTTCCCCAACGGGGCTCAGTTAATGACCAGGTGCAGTTGTGCAGACTGTGGTCACCCCTGTTTGAAGTAGCTCAGACAACATTGCAAGGGCTGTGTGTAGCTCTGGGGGCTCATTTTTATCACACTGGGTAGCTCCTAAATCATTTCGCCGTGGCCTCGAAGGGTGAGTAATTCAGCCCATTTGAGTCACTTCAGTATGACTCCGTTACTAGAACTCGATGCTTTAACTCGAAGAACAAGCAGCGGTTCCCTGGGGTACCTGGTCTCAGCCATTAGCAGTGATTGTGTGCAAAGCCAGCAGCTCTTTCCTACACATCGTGGAATGTAGTACATTCTAGGACATGATTGGTTCCACTAGTTTGATGGACTGCTGGCTGCAAGCGGCTGTGCAACTTGGGGAACCTCATGGTCAGCTGAGCTGGGGAGAGCTTGGGTGCCAGCTCTCCCGTTGTGATTGAGTCTCTGCCTGCTATGACTGGTCCCCTGGGGCAGTTCTTGGCGGGGGCCACCGGGCCTCCGGGACAAGATGGAGAGGGGAGTTCAGGGATGTGACACAAAAAACAGAGAGGCAGAGGCCGACACCAGGTACAGTTTTGGGTCGAGGAAAGAGAAGCTGGAGCCACTGAGGGGGCGGCCCAGGCCGTGTCGGCGCCATATTCTTTGCTTCTGTTGCACATCAGAGCATGGAAGAGTCCATTGCACCAACTGACTCGATCCTACAAGAAGGAATAAGTTCAGGGATACACGAGGGAGTTCTGGGACTCATAGGGCAAGTAAACCACAGTGAACCATGTCGGTGAAGACCCCTGGCGTGAGCAGCATGAAACTGAGACTTCAGGAAAGGGCGTTGGCCACGCTGACAGCCACGGTCCCAGGCACTGGATCTGTGTATTTGCAAGTATTCCTGTGCTTTGGGGTCTTGCCTGGGGCTTCTGGCCTGGCTTTCTAAATACAGAATGAAAAATATGAAAAATATATGGCATCCACAGATTTAGACTGTCAGTGGCTGCTTATGGTGAATGACCTGTTGGGCTCTGTGTAGACCGAGTGACACTGGAGACCATTGGTCAGTGTTGGGAGCCCTTCCTGGGACTCAGGGCCGTGACTGTCCTCAGACGGTCAGTGTTGGGAGCCTTTCCTGGGACTCAGGGCCGTGACTATCCTCAGGTGGTCAGTGTTGGGAGCCCTTCCTGGGACTCAGGGCCGTGACTATCCTCAGGTGGTCAGTGTTGGGAGCCCTTCCTTGGACTCAGGGCCGTGACTGTCCTCAGGTGGTCAGTGTTGGAAGCCCTTCCTGGGACTCAAGGCCGTGACTGCCCTCAGATGGTCAGTGTTGGGAGCCCTTCCTGGGACCGTGGTCTCCCTCGGTGCTGGCCGACCTGGGCCTGTAGCTCTCACCTTCCTCAGCTGTCAAGCTAAAGGAAAGACTTGCTTTTTACCCAGTGGTCTCTGAAGACCTTTGTCTTCAGAGACATTCTTCTGTGTTCTGAACACAGTTTCTCTTCTTGCTGTTGTCTGTTTATTGGGGCCACACCCGATGGTGCTCAGGGCTTACTAGGTCTGTACTTGCGGATCTCTCTGGTGGTACTTGGGGGACCATGTGTTTTGCCAGGGAGTGAGTCTGGATCAGACTTATACAAGTGGCTTGTAAGTCAAAAAGCAAGCACCTGTCTGATGACCGACCACTGTAGTCTGTCCCCAACACTGGACTTAGGTTCTTGTTGTGACAAATGACAACACCGTGCCTGTAATAAATCTCAGACCATTGATCCTAAGGTGCACCATAAGAGTGTAAGGCAGAAAAGAATTCTTAAATGGCTTTGCGTGCTAACTCCTAAAGGTGAAACTGGAAAATGGGCCAAGACCCATGCCTCCTGGACTGGGAGCAGGTGATGATAGATGTCCGTGGCCGTTATCTGTGCCAAATTCACATTTGGAGAGGAGTCCTGCTTGTGTCACACATTGACAGACACATGTCCATGCGGATGTGCGTGTGCATGTAGATACACACACACACAGACACAGTTGGACTATTGTGCCCAAGCAGCAGGTCCCTGCCCCGACCCAGACTCACACTCTGCCGTTACGGCCCCTTCTGTGTGCTGCCCATGGTGCGTGTCCGTCGGGACAGACTGAGGAACATGTCTGTATAATGAACGTGTGCAGCTCTTTCCCCCATTAGTCTCCCCGCGTACCTGAGGGTCTTTCCTTTGATCCCCACCCCCAGATGGAGCGCAGCGCTGCCTCGGGTGACAGTGAGCAGAGCCGTGATCCCGAAGCTGCATTTAGGCAGGGCCCTCTTTTATCGTGAGCTGGGTGTTTCCCCAAAGCTGGCTTCACGCAGAGCAGTTCCCTGCTCCCGGGTCCCTGAAGTCTCAGTTGTCTGTCCACAAGAAGTCTGTGCTTCAGCACATGCCATGTGCATCCGTGTGCAAAGAAAATGCTGCAAGTTCCAGCTCGGTAACCACCTAATGAATTTTGTATGTGTGAGAGGCAGATGCTAAGTCAGGGCTAGAGACATTTTTGACAGGTTTGGAAGAGCTGCAAGACATTTCCTAGGAATCAGTCATAAAGGTTGAGACACTGAAAATGAATGTCACCGTGAACTTTGCAGAAACTCTTTCTGAACTCTGGACAGGAACTTCCTGGGCGATTTCAGGGAAGGCACCTGTGTCAGCGGGTCCTGCGAGCCTAAGTAGGCTCAGCTCCACCCCTCTAGTGCATTCTGCGAGCTCTGCGTGGTGTCACGTCCCCCAAGACACCCAACCAAACCTTGGGTTCCCATTCTTGAGTCCTCCTGCCTCTCGCCCCACCTGGCAAATGCACTCACACGGCCACTGCTTCTACCCTGAGATGCTTCTAGAACAGGTCCTGCTAGCCCCTGGCTGATGGCCAGTGTCCAGGCCCAACCATCTCTCTCTCCCCTCTGAGTCTCCCAGCTCACCCGCGCTTCCGTTGTCTGTCGCTGCGGGCCTGTTGTTTCCGTGGGATATCACATACTCTACGTCAGAGGCTGCCACAGCCCACGGAAACTCTGCATGGTCATCTATAAGGCAGAATTCACTTCCTCAGTGGGCCCAGCGTGGGCCATACTTTCCCTGTTTCCCAGAGAGTGTCTCTGCCCTGACGTCTGTGCTGCCCCTCAGACATGCTCCTCTCTTCCCACACTGAGGCTTTGCTTTGGCTCTTTCTTCCCCTGGGGTGCTGTTCCCATGACTCTGCTGACGCTCGTATCCTCTGAGTCATATTCTCAGCTCGAATCTTGTTCTTGACTGTCCTGTCTAGGAAATCTCCCGTTTCCTCTGTATTATAGTGTCCTGTTCTTTCATCATAGTTCATTCTGGACAGTGCAAATATTTTGTCTCATTTTTGGTTGTGGCTTGCCAATGTCTCCCTTGTAAGCCTCTGACCCCGTCAGAGCTACCATCTTGGCTTGTGCTCGTCACTGTTCGCTGCGCCGTATCAGCTTGTCTTGGAGGGCTCAGCACACGTTTGTATCACTGTATCACTGTCTTCCCGTTCATCTTCGATTTGCTCGGCGGGCACCAGTAACATCTCCATATGACCTGTCTCATGCAAGTAGAGCCCAAGGGCACCTGCTTGCTCCAGGAACATAAAGAGCCTCAAACCATTCCATCAGGTCATGGGAATAAGGTCTATAATTGTTACGGTATCTGGCATCAAGTACGACACGGTAGCACTTCCAGCCAGACTCACGGAACCAGAACCATATGGGATGCCTGGGATCAAATTGGAGTTAGCCATGTGCAAGGCAAGAGCCCTATCCCCAGCCCAGTTTTATTTTTTTTTTATTGTTGAATTACCGCACGGCAGAGCCTGGCAAGCTACATGTTTGTAAACCACATCAAATATCGGGCTCAGAGGCGCAGAGTGTGAACCAGGAGCTGGAGCCAGCGTGCCCGTGATTTTGTTAAGGGTAGATTCTGTTTAAAAGAGGCAGCCAGCATGGATCCAGAACCATGGTAGCAAGTGCCAGATCTGATACAGCAACTGCAGAGAGAAAGTTGCAGAGAAACAGCATGGAGGGTGGCGGCTGTGCAGAACAGCTCGGAACACTGTTCATGTTCTTGGTGGCAGTAATAACGCTTTTGTGGTGCCAAGTCTTATTTCCACTGGAGCTAGTAACTATTTGAACAGTAAAATGGACTTTTAGAACATCTTAGAATTTAGGCTGTGGGAAGGGAATTCACCTTGTAGTCAGTCCACAGGAAGCTGCTGAAGGAAGATACTAGCTCAGAAGGGGCGTCTGGGGTGGGGCGGTAATGGTGCCCGGCCAGGGGCCAGACTCTGCCTCCTGCGGGTGAGGGCACAGCTATGCAGGTTGTTATGAAATGAATCCCTGAGTCATTTCTCTCGAGCAGGGTTGGACGTTTGATGTTTTTCATAAATGGAAAACAAAAAGCACCTCAAGGGACATTATTGGGTATTGAAGCACATCCAGGTCTAGACTTTGGGAGGGATAGAAAGGTCGTCAAGGACACGAGTGTCTCTGTTCACTGCTCTCGCTTCCTTTCTGTGTCCACATTCTGCTTCTGGTAGCCATAGTCATCTTTGAAATTCCCGTCTCTCTAAGGTCATAGGTGGACGACCTGTAGAGCTGGGCTGTAATGCCACTGTTCTCCAGTAGGTGTCAGTGCCTCTGAATAATTTATACCACTTCTGAATACCCACCTTTAGGATGTTTTGTTTTTGTTTTTCATTTTTATGCACCATAGTTCACAAAGCTGTTAATGGTAGTGTTTCATGCATAAAATATTCCAGGGGCCAGAGAGATAGTATAGTGGGTAGGGCACTTGTCTTGCATGTGACTGATCAGGGGTTCGATCCCGACATCCCATATGGTCCCCAAGCCCATCAGGAGTAATTCCTGAGTGCAGAGTCAGGAGTGACCCCGAGAACTGCTGGGTGTGTCCCGAAACCAAACCAACAAAGACCACTCAAGCTTCACAGTCTGTCTCTGTCCCTGTCGCAGCAGTAGTCCCTCTGGCCTCCCCCACCCCCCACCCCCTACTCACTTCCTATGGATCACAGTTTCTGTTGCCTCTGGGCACTTGCTATCCTCTATTCTGTTTCTCTACATCCCGCATATGAAAGAGATCCTCTGTCTGTCCCTCTCCTTTCAACACTTCACTCGCTTTGGTCCTCTCCAGATCCATCCATATAGCAGCAGATTGCGTGACTTCATCTTTCCTCAGCGCTGACTCGTGTTCCGTAGTGCCCGTGTGCCATACTTCACCCACGCATCTGTTCTTGCGTTTGCGGTTGGTTCCAGATTTGGGCTATTGTGAATAGTGCTCTGATGAACAGAGGAGTGCAGATGGCTTTTCTGAGTGGGTTTTGGAGTCCCTTGGGGTAGATATCAAGAAGCAGAATTTCTGGGTCATGTGGAAGGTCAGTGCCTGGTCTTTTGAGAAGTGCCCATATTGTTTTCCTGAAAGGCTGCACTACCAGCAGTAGGTAGCATTTCTTTCCTCCGCATCCCTGCCAGCGCTTGTTGTTTTCATTCTCTGTGATGTGCGCCAGCCCCACTGCTATGAAGCGATACATCATTGTTGTTTTGGTTGGCGTTTCCCTGATGATCGGCGATGCGGAGCATTGTTTTTTCACATGCCTTTGGGTACTAGGAATTTTAATAGAAGCTTCATTGCTAGGCACGCAGTTGTTCACCTGTTTTCAGCCCCTTCCCTCGTTCAGAGATGAGGTGCTGGAAGCGGAACTTTGCAAAGTTCTAATCACAGCTCCGTCTTGCCAGCAAAGGCCCCGTTCGTCCCCTCGTTAGAACAAGGACACCATGATAAATGACACTGGTGTAACCCAGAAGTTCCGGGGGCTGAGGTGCCCCATGTCAGGAGCTGGGGGCCAGAGCTGGGGCCCTGCTAATTAAATGGGAGCAAGAATCAGGAGCAGAGTCGCATATGAACCATATGCTACCCTAGAGCATCTGAAAAGCAGCCGCTGCGGTTCCTCTCTGGCTTGCCTTCTGCCTCGGTGTGAGATGTAAGTTCTCTCCTGGTCCGCAGAGGCTCGGCGTGTGCATGACTGGCCTTAATGCACCATTTCTCCCCGTCGGGAGTCTCTGCCTTCCTTGCGGCTCTGAAGGTCCGAGGACATGTGACTGTCTGTGGGAGTGCGCTGTGCAGATTAAAACCGCAGGGCACAGCCGGAGGAGACACGCTCGCCGCCCAGGCGGCTTAGAGCGTGTCCCGTGCCAGCTGCAGCTCAGGGTTACGTAAAGCCTGCAGCGTCTGGCGCTCCTCACTGGGAATCACGTGCCATGCAGGGCTCTTGGCCATGAAATTCAATTAGATTGTTCCGAAAGATCCGTGCGTCTGCATGAGATAAGCTCTTCCCGCGGCTCTGTGAGAAAGCAAATGGGTTGATTAGCACCGCTGCGATTGATAAATCACCTTTGTAATTCCAGAATGGATGTTTTGCTGTGGATATATCGTGCCACTCAGGAGCAGGAATTTCAGGATATATAGCCTGGCGGAATAACGGGAGTGGGGAGCCCCCAACCACCCAACTAGAGAAAAAAATTGCAATAGATTTCCTTTCCTAAAAGAAATAGATTTTGGCATTAGCTTAAAGGCTGCCCCGCTGGGGCCCCCCACTTTTTTCCATGCCAGGATGTAGCAATAAAACAAAGAAGTGGGTCCAGTGATAATTTGGGGGCTGTGGGGAGGGAACTTTGGTTAGAGAGAATTTTAAATTGTGGGTTTTAAGGCCTTTAGATACTTATTCTCTTTGTGAACTAGTAGCTGGTCAGTCTAGGGAATGGGGAGCCGTCACCTTTTTTCTGGTGGTTTCTTGCTCTCTTTCATAAGGCGATGAGGATTGGGGAGGTCCTGGCAAGGGGTTCCATGTCCCGGCCTTCCCAGCTCCCAGGAAACAGCCCATGTGCCCCGTGGCCCTCGAGCTCGGCCTTTCCACGTCCTGTGTCACCAGTGGATGATACCCTATGATACCCTATTCGAGCCTAGGTCTCGAATCCAAGTCTCTAACCAACAACCACTATATCATCCACACTCCCACCCCTCGCAGGAGGGCTGAAGGTTTCAGCTGCGCAGCCCAAGGGGAAGTTGGTCCAGTGGTTTGGGTCATGGAGCCGAAGGGAAAGGAGGTGACCTTGTCGCAGATCGCGCCATCAGCAGGGGTCACGTAGACCTCTCCTGTGTTATTTCAGGGGTCGGGGTCCTCAACTTGCAAAATCAGTCAGGGCCCTTGTCGGTTTTTCCCTGGTGAGAAGGATTTTCTTTCCTGCCTATCCCTTGAAGATCTTCTTAGCCCACAAATGGGCTCTATGGAACCACGTTTCCTGAACGAAATGTGTGTGAATATTCAACGAGGGGTTCAGCTCCTAATGGGTCATAGAACCCAAGTCGTTGTATTTGTGTGTGTGTGTGTCTTTAAGTTCTGTGTGAGATTTAACATGTGTCTGCATTTCCTGTGTGTGTGTGTGTGTGTGTGTCTTTAAGTTCTGTGTGAGATTTAACATGTGTCTGCATTTCCTCTGTGTGTGTATGTGTGTGTGTATGTGTATGTGTGTGTGTGTGTGTGTGTGTGTGTGTCTTCTTTTCTTACTGTCTCCGGGATTAATGTTTCATTTAACCAGGGCAGCTGCCTCAGCGAGCACGAGGGTTCTGAGATGGATCACGGGGCTGTGTGGTAGAGCTCTTGGCTCACATGCGTGAGACCCCTGCCCCATCTGAGCTGTGCCCTGCCCCCAGAACCACCATGCACGACCCCTGTAGAAAGCTGACGATTTAAACATAAAGCAGGTCATAAGACTTTTGGTCCCACAGCCATGTCTCCAGCTGCCAGCCACATCTGCACTGGCCAGCATGGCCCCAGCAAACTGGCTCTATCCCAGAAGCCTCCATTTTATCTTTCCTGGAGCAGAGGTCTGGGAATCTACCACTTTCAAATAGCTCTTAAGGGGTTCTGAGGCAGGGTCAGAATCGGCAGCTACTTCGTGTCTGATTTCATGGATTTCAGAGATAGCATCAGAACATCTGTAGCAATGCTGCTCCCGATGTGCCTTTATGTTCAGCTTTCTGATGTGAGTGTGCATCTACGTGTGTGTGTGTGTGTGTGTGTGTGTGTGTGTGTGTGTATACGTATCCTGTATGTCCAGACTGACTCGGTAACACATGTTCCTTGAGTTTTTGCTTCTTGGTCAAACTTTAGCAGAAAATAGATCTTTCTAGAATAGATGTATTCTGTGCCTGACATGGTAGTGTTTTATAATACAAGAGTCCAGTGGGGATCGCAGTCAGTAACTGGCATCTGACGTGCTAGGCTAGCCACCAGGTGTCCACAGATGCCCGCTGGTGTGACTTTCTGAGTGCAGAGTTGGCTTTAATGAGGGGTTGGGGAGGCGGCTTGTTACTGGTGAGTGAACTTACTGCTGCACGTTCACGATATAACGGCAGGGCTACGGCAGGGCTACCCCGGCTCCTCCGCCGGAATCCAGCGTGGTTGGTTGGTTTCTTTCTTCCTGTACATTGCTTCGAAGGGGGAGACTTTGGAGAATTTTTTTTTTTTGTCTTCAGCCCAACCCTCTGCCCCATCTTTTTTGCAAAGATCATCTTGATCGGTACCACCAATATTTTTGTAAACATGTTCATGCTGGTGCCGCAGTTTGTGAAATTAGCCACAACCAAGTGTGA
Organism: Cryptotis parvus; assembly: GCA_021461705.1. Taxonomy (NCBI): domain Eukaryota; kingdom Metazoa; phylum Chordata; class Mammalia; order Eulipotyphla; family Soricidae; genus Cryptotis; species Cryptotis parvus. The sequence continues at coordinate 123,307 of JAJIBD010001564.1, read as the reverse complement.
GCCGTGATGGTGCGAGCCGTGTGTCAGAGGTGGGTGTGTTGTGCCGCGTAGCTCGCTGGTGTGGGAGGCCAGGACCTAGCATGTCTGAGGTCCGAGTCCTAGCCGGGCCCCACATGCTGAGGGCAGAGTAGAGGTGGGGGCTCCTGTGGATTTTTTGTTTCCAGAAGCAGAAAGGAAATGAAGTCAGTGAATGGTTCGTGAGCAGAGTCTGCACAGTCTCTGAGTGTGTGAAAAGATTGAAAATGAATAACCAGAGTACTAACTTTACAGAACACACATTTTCTAGAAATGCGTTCTTGAAGGCTCATATCTCATAATGCATTTAGCAAGAACAATAAGAGGCTATCAGTTTTACTTAGTTTTTATGACACTATTTTGTAATTTATGTAATATGTGTATAATTATGAGGTGTGACAGGGTTTTCTGAAGCCCAGTCACTAGCGAGTAAACTCTCCTTTGCAAATGTACTGTTAGTCTCAGCCATGCAGAACACTGCAGTTTAGAATTCAAACGTGCCACTTCATGGTGTAAGAGAGGAGTGAAATCAGCATTAAGGAGAAGGGCTTGGTGGAGTTCTTTGGGGAGAATTTGTACCATAGGGGAGGAAATTAGGAAAGTGAATCCTGGGACTTTGTGCCATCAGGGAGGAAGCTAGCGAGAATCAATCCTAGGATTTGAATGTGTTATCCTTCATGCTGTCTCTGACTGCTGCCTTCACATGGTGCCTCTGAGCCTGAAAATCACCTCTCCAGTGCTCAAAGTGGAAACAGTTCTCCTTAGAAAAACCACTTCTTGATTCCTAACTTGTTCTAATGTCATTTTGCCAAGCCACTTGAGCCTACTGAAGACCCATACTTCACTTGATCACTTTATCACTTGACATCCCGTTATTCATCAATTTCCTTGAGTGGGCGCCAGTAACATTTACACTTGTCCCTGTCACGTGCCAGTGTAGCCCAATGGCATCTGGTTGCTTCAGGAATACGAAGAACCTCAAACCGTTTGCTCAGGGTCTTGATGAAGAAGTCTGACCATCTTGTAGGTGGGCAGCCACGTGATCTTTGACGTCCTATGGGATCCAGTCGGTAATAACTCTAGTCCAGCGGTCGCCTCCAAATCGCATTACATGTCCAGTCCAACTGATTTTCAAGCCTTGGCAAACGAGCCTCAATATATGTTTCTGATGCCAGCGCACGTGCATTGAAAGTACAGATGATCATTTTAGTCCTTTTCGTTTTGGCAACCTAGTTTGGCCCTGAGATTTTATCAATCGCTCCTTGTTCGTCCTTCTTAGTGCTGCCGTATTGAGGACTCTTTCAGGGTTGGGGAAATAAACATTGTTATTACTGGTTTTGGCATATTGAATATGCATCGGACAGCTTGCCAGGCTCTGCTGTGCGAGTGGTTTACTCTCAGTAGCTTGCTGGGCTCTCTGAGAGGGGTGGGTAGAATATTCTTGGTAATTTGGAGATAAATTGTGCGCCGCTTTGCAGCCGCATGCAACAGGGAGAGCTGGTAGCTGCTCTGCCTGGTGTATCTGTGTCTGTGTTTTAAGCATTCCTGGGCTTGAAATACTTCCTCTGAAGGGCGGGTCTCTGAAGGATGAGTCTCTGTAGGCTGGGTCTCTGACGAGCCGGGCTGGAGATTGGCTTAGTCTCTTGGGTGGATTTCTGATGAGCTGTGGGGTCTGGATGATGAAAATTGCTGCCAGCATGGTGTGGGGGTTCCTCTGGGTTCTTCTGAGGCTCTGTTGGGATGGTGGACTTGGACCGGAGATTGCTCTCCGTCTCTGACCCTTTGTGGTCAGTGGAGTGCAATGGGGAGAGCTTGTAGCTGCTCTGCCTGGTGTATCTGCGTCTTAAGTTTTAGCGCATACTACTAATGAATTGAATTAAACACTTCTAAGCATGGGTCTTCTATGTGTTTAATTCAATTCATTAGTAGTATGTGCTTAAAACTTAATAGAAAGATTTACTTGGTTTATCAGGTTTACATCAGAAGACAGAAACTGTATGTTGTTTGGTTATTCTCCTTATTTTTGTTAAATATGCAGCATTGCTAACCAGGAATTAAAGAAAGAAGAGCTGCCAGAGAACACTCAAATGTTATGAAAAGCAGTTTCAAGAAGCAGCTGCCTGGGACAGCCACAAAGGAGATGGGACATTTTGAAACTAGATGCTTTGGTGAATCCTTGTTGCTGGTCCGTAGACTTCAGCGTGATTTGCAAGGCTGGGCGGTGTTTCTGAGAAGAAATGGTGGGAAAGCTGCAAACTGGGTTAGTTTATGTATGGCCAGAAAGCATCTTTGCCAGATAATGTTTGCCAGACTGGCACACATATGATCAGGAAGTCAGCTAGAAGTGAGCAGGAAGCCCACAGGAAGTGAGAAGGAAGCTTACAGGAAGTGAGTGGGAAGCCCACTGGAAGTAAGCAGGGAAGCCCACAGGAAGTGAGTAGGAAGCCCACAGGAAGTGAGTAGGAAGCCCACAGGAAGTGAGTAGGAAGCCCGCAGGAAGCTCCAGGCGCTTCTGTTCCAGCTTACTACTTCTCCTGGTCCTTCCATTGCCAGAGCCCAGTTAGCAGAATCAGAACAAACCTGGAAAATCCCAGGCCACTATAGAGTGTCAGGTTTGGAACTGAGAAACTTTGCTTAGAAACTGGCCTGCGACTTACAAAAACTCTCACAACTGAAGCTACTTTTATTTTATATTTATTTAATTTAAATGTTTGTAAAAGTAGTACATGCTGTAGTGCAGAGATAAAAGGATGGTTCCTGCCTTACCACCTACCTCCAATTAGATAATCACTATTATTAACTACTTATGCTTCTGTCAGTTTCTGTTGCGTGCCCAGACAAATGCAAAATATGTTCCTTCCTCTGATGTTGTATAACTTACACTCTACTTTGCATCTTACCCTCTTCACTGATAATACATTATGTCACTGGGAAATGACTCCGCAGTAGGTTGACTTGTGTGTGATTTGATTGCTAGCCCACCCCAACCCCCCACCGCCACACACTCTTCTCTCTCTCTTATATATTTTATATGTATAAATTATATATATAAAATTATAGTCTTCCCATGTAACGCTTTTTCCCATATCAGCACATAGACTGAGTGCTCCTTTGTATTTTTAAATCTCACTACTCATAAATTATGTTTTTAATATTTTTCTTGTTATTTGTTTTGGCTTTTGTAGGATAAAATGACATCATCTACAAATACTGTTAGTCTTCAAATTGTCTTTCTATAAAATCATTTCTCTGCTAATTGTTTTGGCTTGCGTTCTGCACAGTGTTAAATATTAATGGTAATGGTGAACATCTTTGTCTCTTTCCGGCTTTATTGGTATCACTTCTAATATTTTCCATTAGGCATGATGCTGTGTTTTGGAATAATAACGCCACATATATATGTATGTATAGTCACACCCATGGTGCTCAGGGCTTACCCAGGGTCTGCACTCAGGGGTCACTCCTGGCAGGACTCAGAGACTGGTGGGATGCCAGGGGTGGAGCCCAGGGCAGCCGCCTGCAAGTCAAGTGCCCTACCTTATACTGTTGCTCCTGCCTCGGATATGTGTATTTTTTCTTTTAAAAAATGCTTGAAATTTATTTAAATACTTTGATTTAATGATTTAAAAAGTGTTTATAATACATTTATTTCAGATATTCAGTATTGTACCACCAATCCCACTGCCAGTGTGGCCTCCCTCCGGTAACGTCCCCAGTCTCCCCCCACCCGCCTGCCCCCTTAGCAGGCACAAACTAGTTTATATTGCTGGTTACAACATAGTTCTCACAGTGTCACTGAGGAGGCACCGAGCTGTTTGTTGCTAGCTGAGCCTCTGCGTTGCTGTTTTTGCTCACTGAGTCTTGTGGGCTTCTGTGCAACTTGCCCATCTGGTTCTCTGCTCCTTCTGGGCTGTCAGTGCTGGGAAATCTGGGGTGTCACTTCGCCACGTATATGACCGTGCACTCCAGGAATGGTGGAACTGGGATAATTCCACGGTTGGTGTTGCAGTGGGGTGATTTATATGCTGGTGTTAGCTGGTGTGGATGAGCACTGGGCCTTCCATTGCTGTCTTCTTGGAACAAACACTACTGGCTTATGGAAGGTAGGGGTGTGTGTGTGTATGTGTGTATGTGTGCGTGCAGCGCCACGTGTGTATATGCGTGCCCGTATGTGCTTGTATAAGCACATATACAGGCAAGGTATATTAGGTCTCCTTACCAGGTTTCCTTATTTCATCAGGGAAGTTTTTTCTCACTTTCCTTTGCTCTGAAGCAGTTGAATCCCACTGGAATGACCCTGTGTCTGTTGGATCTGCCCTGGGAGGTTACCTGGCCATGGGGCTTTGTTGGGTCTTATCTGTGTGACTGTTCCCTTTATGTCTTTGGTGGAAACAATCGTTTCAGATTCTCTTTTTCATTTTGGCTCAAAGTATTTCCTTTGTTTAGGCTCTCAAGGAATTTTCATTTGAAGGTGGAAATTATTTAAATATTCTTGTGTTTCTTTGGTTATTTCCCTTATGCAATGTATTACTTAGGGCTTTGGCCTTTCATTTTTCTTTCTCTACATGGTTGTCTGATAATTAGTTTACTTTATTTGCTAAGGGCAATAAAAATTTCTTTTACAATTTAATTTAAGAACTGTGATTTGCGAAGTTATTTGTTCTTGGGTGTTAGGCATATGGTACGTAGATCCCAAGCCCACCATGGGGTAACCTGTGCACAAAGGTTCCTACAGTCCTTCCTGTCTGCACAGCATGGGCACATGAACAAAGAGGTCAGCATCACTTCCATAAGGGAAGGGCAAGACAGCAGTGAGACACCATCTCTCACAGTGTGGTCTGTTCATCATAAGGGCAGTGCAGGTCAAGACAGCAGTGAGATACCATCTCTCACAGTGAGGTCGGTGCATCATAAGGGCAGTGCAGGTCAAGACAGCAGTGAGATACCATCTCTCACAGTGAGGTCGGTGCATCATAAGGGCAGTGCAGGTCAAGACAGCAGTGAGATACCATCTCTCACAGTGTGGTCTGTTCATCATAAGGGCAGTGCAGGTCAAGACAGCAGTGAGATACCATCTCGCACAGTGTGGTCGGTGCATCATAAGGGCAGTGCAGGTCAAGACAGCATCTCGCACAGTGTGGTTGGTACATTATAAGAGCAGTGCAGGTCAAGACAGCAGTGAGATACCATCTCGCACAGTGTGGTCGGTGCATCATAAGGGCAGTGCAGGTCAAGACAGCATCTCGCACAGTGTGTTTGGTGCATCATAAGGGCAGTGCAGGTCAAGGCAGCAGTGAGATACCATCTCGCACAGTGTGGTTGGTGCATCATAAGGGCAGTGCAGGTCAAGACAGCATCTCTCACAGTGTGGTTGGTGCATCATAAGGGCAGTTCAGGTCAAGACAGCATCTCACATAGTGAGGGTGGTGCATCATAAGAGCAGTGCAGGTCAAGACAGCATCTTGCACAGTGAGGATGGTGCATCATAAGAGCAGTGCAGGTCAAGACAGCAGTGAGATACCATCTCGCACAGTGAGGACGGTGCATCATAAGGGCAGTGCAGGTCAAGACAGCATCTCACACAGTGAGGTCGGTGCATCATAAGGGCAGTGCAGGTCAAGACAGCAGTGAGATACCATCTCGCACAGTGTGGTTGGTGCATCATAAGGGCAGTGCAGGTCAAGACAGCATCTCGCACAGTGTGTTTGGTGCATCATAAGGGCAGTGCAGGTCAAGGCAGCAGTGAGATACCATCTCGCACAGTGTGGTTGGTGCATCATAAGGGCAGTGCAGGTCAAGACAGCATCTCACACAGTGTGGTCGGTGCATCATGAGGGCAGTGCAGGTCAAGACAGCAGTGAGACACATCTCGCACAGTGTGGTCGGTGCATCATAAGAGCAGTGCAGGTCAAGACAGCGGTGAGACAGCATCTCTCACAGTGTGGTTGGTGCATCATAAGGGCAGTTCAGGTCAAGACAGCATCTCACATAGTGAGGGTGGTGCATCATAAGAGCAGTGCAGGTCAAGACAGCATCTCGCACAGTGAGGATGGTGCATCATAAGAGCAGTGCAGGTCAAGACAGCATCTTGCACAGTGAGGATGGTGCATCATAAGAGCAGTGCAGGTCAAGACAGCAGTGAGATACCATCTCGCACAGTGAGGACGGTGCATCATAAGGGCAGTGCAGGTCAAGACAGCATCTCACACAGTGAGGTCGGTGCATAATAAAGGCAGTGCAGGTCAAGACAGCAGTGAGATACCATCTCGCATAGTGAGGGTGGCACATACCAAAAGTAGTAGGAACAATCTATTGGCAGGAATGTGGTGAAAAGAAACTTTCTCTCATGGCTGGTAGGTCAACCCCTACAGAAAACAGCGGAGAGTTCTCAGTGAACTTAGAATTGAGGTGCCAAGGGCAAGTTTTAATAAATTTATTTATTGGAGCCATTTATTTTTTTTATTTTCCAATGCAGTAAATTATACTTCTAGATGTGATTTTTGAGTTACATAGAAAACAAAAGTATCTATTGAAAATGATTTCTAATCTAAAGTCTGAGTATGATTTTTAACTTATTTTTGCTTAAATGATGGATTTTTCTCCTAGTACTGCCTTTGCTAGCTTCCATGTCCTCTTTCGTAAAGGGATTTTAGTAACTGTTGTTTTCTAAAACTTTGGCAATTCATTGTGAGTTTTCTTTTTAGGCCAAAAGTGGTTGAGAAGAGTTTTTGTTATTTTCTATGTATAACAGATATTTTGTTTTCAGATCTTAAAATTGATTTCCCTGATTTTATTTGCTTCCTAAATGGCAACCTTTAAAGCTGCAATTTTTTCGGGCAATTCTTTTATCGTGTTCTTCTGTGACTTTGGTGTTTCATCCTGAGCTCACATAGCTGGTCCCCGGGACGAGCTTCTTCTCTTCATTTCTGAAGCAGTTTCCCTGCAGTCATTTCATTTTCCTGTTCCACGATCACCCTCTTTGCCCCTCGATTTTTCTTTTTCTTGCTTTTTTGGGTCACATCCGGCAATGCTCAGGGGTTTCTCCTGGCTCTGCACTCAAGAATTACGCCTGGCAGTGCTCGGGGACCTTATGGGATGCCGGGATCGAACTTGGGTTGGCACGGGCCGACTGCGTGCAAGGCAAACGCCCTACCCGCTGGGCTATCACCCGGCCCCTCGATTTTCCGTATCATTTTGCTCATTTCTCTGACTACCAATGACCATTTCTGATAAACTATTTTCTTATTTTTAAGTACCTCCTACAGTTTTTCACAGTCCTTCCATGCCATTTTTTTTTTATTTATTATTTTTTTTTTGGTGGGAGTAGGGGTTGGTTGGTTTGTTTTGGGCCCTGCGGGATCACATCCAGGTCTACCTGTCGAGAGCTCTCCGCCCCTTCCTGAATTCTTAGCCTTGTGGTCTGTAGTGTCAAACTGAAGTGAGCATTTCCTAGCCTCTATGAGAATGTCAGCAGTGTTGGTAACAGCTGTGCGCTGTCATTCCTGTGAGGGCCATCTGTTATGGCCAAACCCACACAACATGGTAGATTTTCCTGTTGGGGTGTCTGAAAGCAGGACACACCTTCTCAGATGTCTCCTGAGGCCCCACGCCCCGTGGCCTTCATCCCCTGTAGCCCAGCTCCCCCGTGGCCCAGATCCTCTGTCTTGGATCTCGCCTCCATCCTTGTTGCTTTCCTCTCGGCCCCGCGGAGTCGGCTCCTGTCTCGCTCCCGGACCCCACGAGTAGCTCTGCCCTTTTCTTCTGGCAGTGCTCCCGCCCATAGTGGCCCTCTCACGCACTGCCCTCGCTCTGCTGTCCAGCTGCTCCTGGAGGCTGCCCAGGGGGTCCCTTTGTGGTCTCCAGATGTCATCTGTCTCTTTGTGGCGAGAGATCGTATGACCATTGGGTCCTGCTTTGCTCTGCCTGACCCGGCTCCATCCCGAGTGCCCTGCGGCCTCCCAAGCATTGCTGGGGATGACCTGTGGACACCCTGAGCATCATCAGGGTGACCCTGGTGCCCCCCCCCACCCCGCAGGACCACTTCCTCAGCACTGTTGGGCAAGTCTTACGAGCAGTGACCTCCAGGCCCCACAAGCACTGCCAGGGAGCCCTGTGAAGCGTTCAGGTTTTGTTGGCGTCTCTTTGGTAGTTCTGTTGATTTCCACAGGACAAGTCTGACACCTGTTCAGTTCACACGGACACTCGGAGTCTGGGTGTGCATTTTGTTGGGCAGGGTTCCTTTGCAGCACTGCTCGGGAGGTGGGGCCCATTGGTCAGGCCGACTCTGCTGCCCAGGGCATGAGGACGCGGCACTGCTCAGCCCTGCACTGGCCATAGGAGGTGAGGCAGGTCGACGCACCCCAACGTGCCCTGGCCCCCGGGTGCTGCTAAGGGGCATTTCACCACCTGGACTTTAATAGCACTCATGGTTGAGGCACTCATTGTGACGGACACTCTCACATCTGGGCGTGAAATAACGGCTGGGTCCTCCCAGAAGTCTGGAGAAGAAAGAAATGCTGCTTTGCTTTTTCTTGTCTTGTCTTTCTCCTCTCCTCTCCTCTCCTCTCCTCTCCTCTCCTCCTCTCTCCTCTCCTCTCCTCTCCTCTCTCCTCTCCTCTCCTCTCCCTCTCCTCTCCCTCTCCTCTCCTCTCCTCTCCTCTCCTCTCCTCTCCTCCCCTCCCTCCCCTCCCCCTCCCCTCCCCTCCCCTCCCTCCCCTCCCCTCCCCTCCCCTCCTCTCCTTCTCTCTCCTTCTCTCTCCTTCTCTCTCCCTTCTCTTTCTCTCTCTTTCTCTCTCTTTCTCTTTTTCTTGCTTGCTTGCTTGCTTGCTTTTTGGGTCACACCCAGCAATGTTCAGGGGTTACTCCTGGCTCTGCACTCAGAAATTACTCCTGGCGGTGCTCAGGGGACCATATGGGATGCCGGGATCAAACCCAGGTCAGCTGCGCGCAAGGCAAACGCCCTACCCACTGGACTATCCCTCTGGCCCCTGCTTTATATTTTCTTGTCCTGCATTTCATTAAAAATACATTTAAAAAAAGGTTATTCCTAGGGTCAGAGAGATAGAACAGCAGGCGCCACCTTTCACTGGCATTGCCTGTGGTTGACCCGCGCTCGATCCCCAGCACCCCACTTGGCCCCTGAGCCTGTCAGGAGTGGCAGAACAGGAATAAACCCTGAGCACTGCTGGGTGTGTCCCACAAACAGCCCCCAGCCCCACCGAAAGTTGTAGTATTCCAAGTCAGCTGGTTTGTGGATATGCCAAGGGAGTTATTTTATTAATAACTCACGGGAAGCTTCCATTTTTGTATCCCCCCTTTCTGGAGTCTCCTTTGTTCAGGCTGGGAGGATCTTTTTACTATTCCTCCTTTACTCTCCCAGGGCCGGAGCAGGTCAGCTCACCCCAGAAGGTTCCTGCTCGTTCAGGCCTCTCGTTCCTTTCCGTAGAGCACAACACAGTAGTGAGTCCTGAGCTAGAATGACTGTCTCGTTATTAAGCTATCCGGAGATTAAGAGTCGTTTTCTCCCCTGTGTGTTTAGCAACAGAGGAAACTCTGCCCCTCCTGGAGCGGCTTCTTTCATTCCTGTTAGCATACATCGACAGCAAACCCCGAGTTTTCCTCATCGTTTAAGTGTCAGATTCAATCTCTGAATTGAAATAAGATCTTAAAGTCAGCTGTTTAATTAAGCCTCATTTCTTCTGGGCCATTGTTAGTAACCAAACTTTCAATGGCCTCATTAAAATTCAAGGGGGAACTTTAAAATTTATTCCCCTTTCAAACACTAGCCTTGGCAGCAGGCACAAAATAAATGAGCTGGAATCAATGTTCCAGCAGTGGGGCTGGTAGACAGTAGCGGCTCCGCAGAGCAGACCGTTTTCAGATGATAGCTGCTGCTTATGTAAGTCACCCAAGATGGCTCGGTGCACTGTTATTTCCAGACAGAGTTGGAAATAGCGCAGACCGAGGCAACAGGCAGGCAGACAGAAACAACAATCTACTTTCCAATAATTATCATCACCTCTAGCCAGGCTGGAACTCGATTGATCCAGTGCAGAGGATCTTTCATATGGATTTATTTCAAGTCTGGGGAACACATGATGGTCCAAAATATTCCTGTAAATCGCTTTTAACGAATGGGCTTCTTAGAAACACCAACAGTCATCTAGCCCTTGTCTAGAGGACTTACCTGACACGGATCCCAACTGATAGGATCCATCACTATTTATTTTTTTTATCTTTTTGGGTTCCACCCCGTGATGCTCAGGGTTACTCCTGGCTCTGTGCTCAGGAATTGCTCCTGGCGGTGCTCAGGGGACCATATGGGATCCCGGGATTGAACCTGGGTTGGCCGTGAGCAAGGCAAACGCCCTCCCTGCTGTGCTGTCGCTCCGGCCCCAGGTCCACCCCCTCATTTACCCTTTCCCCGCTTCCTCTTCCTATATAATTTTCCCTCTCTCACATTTAAAAACTTTGAGATAGTTTTTTGTTGGGCATGAGATGGATCATGGTAAGGGACTCGGCTCATAGTTCTTCCATCACTGGCGAAGCAGTGAACAGTGACCCAGACTCACACGTGGCATCGTGCAGACCTTCCATTTTACCTTCTGCACAGTCTGTGGAGGAGGGATGGGCCGGGCACGTGTGCCCGCTGCTGAGCCTCTGAGTTGTGGAGGGTTTGGGAAGGCGGATGCCGTGCCCAGAGCCCGGCCGCTCCTGCTCCCTGATAGCTTCTGTGAGACCGTGTGTGGTGGGCGGAGCGCCAGGGGAGGGGCTGCGTGTGTGTGTGTGTAGCGCTACAAGCGCGTGTGTGCGCGTGTGTGCGGGTGTGCGTGCACATGTGTGTGTGCATGTGTGTGCGCTGCTTTGTGGGGTGCGTGGTGTGTGCCTGTGTGTGGGTGCTGGGGCGTGTGCCTGCATGGAGGGACGGTGTTGGGGTGGTCAACGTGGAGCCTGCACCGTCGGAGCTTCTCTGCCCACGCTTTCCGATGAGCTCGTGCTCAGGGCCTGAGCTTCCCAGCTGGAGGTGAACCCTGAGGAAGGAGCGTCCCAGACACAGACGTAGGGACCCGAGCCGGGAGTGTCCAGAGATTCAGGTCAATGTGGCCACTCTGTGTCCTCAGGCCGAGCCCCTCCCTCGCTGCAGGCCCCACACTCAGCCACTCTGCCAGTGCTTGGCAGGCTCTGGGCAGCCATGGCGCCAACACAGGCAGCCCGGGACTCTGCCCTCACGCTGTGGGACCCTCGGGGCCAGAGCAGACAGAGGGGAGAGGGCCAGGCTAGCACTGGGCCCTGGCCTGGGACCTTTCTCCGGCCTGGGCGGGCCAGGCCGGCCTCCGGGTCTGTGCCAACAGACTGTCTCCGGCGCCCACCTTCCCTTTCCTCGGCAGCCAGGCGTCTGCCCAGTTCTGACGTCAGCAGGGGGCAGGAGGAAAGGTCGTCCCAGAGCTGGGGGACCCCCCCACCCCCGCTCTGTCTTCCCTCAAAGCTCCTGCCATGACCCATCAGCGTGAAAGTGGGGCCCTGGCCCCTTCCTTTGGGGCCGTGGAGAAAGGACACGAGTGTGCAGAGGAGGCTGGAGCGTGGGGAAGCGGGTGCGGGTGTCGCGGGCGGCAGGTGGGTACTCCCTGAAGGGTAGGGGAGAGGAGAGGCTGGGCGGGGGGGTGCTCACCATCCTGCCCCTGCATCCTGCATGGCCACACGCGTGTTTAGCGTGGCTCCTGTGTGTATGTGTGTGTGTGTGTGTGGGGGGGTTGCTTCCTCCTTATCCAGGCCGGTTGGGAGGAAGAAGATCGGTTTCACAGTGTGGCTCTTTTTAGGTGATCTGGAGAAAACAAGAATGTGATCGTGCACGATTTTCTGTTGGGAAATCACAGGAAGGCGGCTGTGGAGTATTTGGAAGCAGCAAGGCACAGGGTGGGTGGGCTCGGCTCAGCTGGTGTATGGGGTGCCAGGACGCTCACACCTCCACGGGTGCTGGCACGGACCAAACCACACGCCTTCCCGTTGTGCGGGCGCCGGAGCATGCCTCTGGAGCATGTAACTGGAGGCGGCTGGAGGCCGCGGGACACAGGCCTGACTTTCCTCTCCCCAGAGTCAGCCCAGCTCAAATGGCCTCAGCGGGCTCGTGGTGGCCGCGGGCGTGGCTCGTGGCTGGGGCTGCAGCAGGGAGACGAGAAGCTGCTGCCTCGTGAAAGCACCACAGCCAGGGGAGGCCTGCAGGGTGCCGCCGCCCGCCCCGGCCCAGACAACGAGGCCACATGCACCAGCCCAAGAGACTCGCCCCACAGTGCTCGCAGTGCTCAGCGTGGCACTTCTCTGAGAAGGCCCATCTGCATTCCCTCCCAGCCCCAAACACTCCTAGCAAACGCTGACCCGCGTCCAGCACACGGGCCTCGCTCAAGGTCCGCTTTCAGGGGCTGTTTGGGACAGGACTGCAGGGCGGTTTCTCTGATGGCCCTCGGCGTCCTGGCAGCCACCTGGGAAATGGCCAGGGACGCTGGCCTAACTCGGTGGGAAGACGCAGGCCCTCGGGAACGTGCAGCCCCTGTGTCCATTATCAGCACATGCTGTGCCCTCTCCTCTGCCTCCTCTTCCCGGGATGTGGGGTCCCATCTGGTGCGGGGCCCCCCGGAGCTCTGTCCCTGCTTGTTTGGGCACTGTGCCTAGCTCAGGGCCATGGGGACACTCCCTGCATGTGTGCGGGGACAGGTGTGTGGCCGCCGCGCAGGTGGTGCTGGAACGGTTCCTTCTCCGCTGGGCCCCGGCACCCCTCAGCCCCCTCCTGCTGGCTTTTGAAAGGCCCGGGGGCTTCGTGGTGCTTCTGCCTGCATCTGGAAGGTGGGTTGCCGCGGCCTGTCGTGGGTGGAGCAGCCTGGTTGTAATTACGGGGCCCATTTATTTGGAACGTCCAGCGGAGCACACTGCCTGACACTAATTAAACTCAGCTGGAGCCGCTCAATGGGCTTCGCTTCCTAGAAAAGCGAAATATTTTTAAACTCTTGAGGCTCGCCGTAGACCGTGCGATGATAGATGCGTTTGTGTCGTCCCTTTCCTCTGCTGTGGGAATGCGAAGGCCTGAAGTCACTTAAAAGCAGCCGTCGGGCCTGGGATGGGTCAGTGCCAGCTCCTGCTCTTGGGCCGAGGCCTCCCAACACTCGTATGCCCAGTGTCCTCTCTGCGGGGTCCCTGGTCAGCACGCCGTTGGCACAGCCAAGTGTGTGACCCTCGTCGTTACTGTAACTGCACCTGTAAAGCCAGGAACAAGCCTTGGCTGTTGGGATTTTGGTTTGGGGGTCACACCTCAATGCCCGAGCTCAGGGCTCCGCTGGCTCCGTGCTCAGGGATCACTCCCTGGCCGTGTGCGGGATCCTGTGTGCTGCTGGGGGTCGGCCCTGCTTGGCCGCCGGCTAGGCGATGGTCCTGTCTGCTGGACAAGCTCTCGGGCTCCAGGCCTAGTATCCTAAATGTTGACCCTCCCAGCCCCGGTCCTCTCCACTGTGTAAAGAAAATTTTAACCACTTAGCAACCAAATTAATTTTAGCTTCTTTGGGGGGGGAAGATTATGGCTGCATTTTTCAGTGCTTGGTGGAGGATCATTTTCATGACGTTGTTTGTAATTTTTAGTCTCTCCACCTCAGCAGGCAGTGTGAGGTATCCATGGAAACCAGCCAGCCTCCCCTCGGTGCCCTGGCGGGCTTCCCACTCGGGCCGACCGCAAATGGCCCAACTCCTGGCTCCCTGCACACTGCCGCCCACACCAGGCATTCGGAACGAGAAGTGGGCTCCAAATTGGCACCTAGGATTTCATGTTTAGTTAGGAGTGTGGAGCCCGTCCGCGTTTCACTAACAGATGTACCGTCCCGGCACGCACCATGGCGACCCATCTGTTGCACAGACATGTTTCAAGGCAGGGACTTGAGTAAATTCAGCAGCTCGAGGAAGCTGCACAGGGACGTCATTTTCTGTGAGGTGTGTTCTAAGGTCGTTGGAAGAGTGAGTTGGGTCACTGGATGTCGTTCGTCTTCTCAAAGGAGCTTGGTCAGAGGCTCGCAGGCCCAAAGAACCGTGCTCACGGATTTTAGTGCACTCCGCAGGCTTGCCACCAATACCCACAGTTCACTTAAGATTGTTTTCATCACCCCAGAAAAGAAGTTTCGTTTTCATTAGCCACCACCCCCGGTCCCCGCCTGGCCCCTGGCAGCTCCGAGTCTGCCTGTGTCCGGGGCATTTGCTTGCTCTCCACAAGCCGCTGTGGCCCCGCGTAGCTTCCGCTTCCCACCTGGTGACATTCCCACGGTGCCTTCGTGGTGGTGTGGCAGTGTTCTGGTCTCCTTTACTGCTGAATACGTTTCTATTTTATGGGCCCACCCACATTTTGCTTCTCTGTTTATCATTTCCTGGTGTCTTGGGTGGTTTACACTTTGCTGCCTCCGATGAATCATGTTGCTGTGAACATTCATGTTCTGGGACGGGCGTGAGTCTGGGTCTCTCGTGAGCACGTCCCTCTGGGGTGGGGTTGTTAGGAGCAATTCAGGGGTTCGTAGGAGGAGGTTCTGGTTTCCTCTGGTCTCGGGCCACACTGTGCTCCCCTTCAGCCTCCCGAGTGCAGCGGCCTCAGATAAGCCTCTTTAAGGCTCCTGTTGTCTGTTGCTCGTAAACGAAGTTTTCCCATGACTCCCTTTCCATGATCTCGGTTCCTCTGTTCTGCTGGGCCTCTGGTTGCTGTCAGGTTCTCCGCAATGCCAATGGCAGGCAAGCCCAGCTCAGGTCATATGGCAGCAGAACTTCAAAGGAGCTTGGTGTCATCGAGAACAGCGACGGAGAGAGTAAAATGGGATGCGATGGAACCCCACCTGCCCCGGGTCCTTTCATACTGCTTTAGATTGCCAGCAAGACGGGAGGACGCTTGAGGCCACGTGCTTGGGAGCTGAGCTGGTCTGTGCTGGACCCTCAGCTCAGTGGACGTACTGTCTCTTCTATCTATGGCTGTATCTCGTCAGGTCTCCTCGGCCATATGCGTGGACTGTGTCTGGTCAGGGCTCTTGGACTTTGGGGGACCATATGCGTGGACTGTGTCTGGTCAGGGCTCTTGGCCTTTGGGAGGACCATACGTGGACTGTGTCTGGTCAGGGCTCTTGGACTTTGGGGGACCATATGCGTGGACTGTGTCTGGTCAGGGCTCTTGGCCTTTGCGGGGACCATACACGTGGACTGTCTGGTCAGGGCTCCTCGGCCTTTGAGGGAGCCGTATGCTCGCAAGAAGGTAGCTGCCACCAGGTGCCAACACAGCATTGATTTTAGGCTGGCATGACTCAGAGATGCTAACGTGCGTGGGAGAGCATGTGTTGGAGTCACCGAGCGATCACAGAGAAGGCGGGAGGAAGCTGTCACACACAGGCTTGTTCACTTGCTGGGGGAGCAGTGCTGGTCTGTGGTTGCCAGCCTCCAGGAGGAGCAGGACTTAGCACCCTCAGGGACATGACAGGGCCCATGCAAAGAGGCAGCAGCGGCATCTGCCGACGCATAGAGGCGAACATTCTGAGCAGCGGGTCAGCCTACCAGGGTGATGTGGGGTGCTCTCTTCCCCTTTCTCCTCTCCAGCTGGCTGACAGGCCTTTGGTCAGTGACTGGCCACCTTTCCTTGTGTATTTGACATTTGGGGAGTGTGGCTCGGGGTCCCCACCCCTGCAGTGCTGCTCCCCAGGGTCACACTGGGCTGTGTTCGGAGTCCCTAGGGCTGCACCCCTAGCAGTTCTCGGGGAGCACATGGTGCCAGGACTGAAGCAGGGTTGGCCACATGTAAGACATGTACCTGTATCACTGTATCACTGTCTTCCCGTTCATCATCAATTTGCTCGAGCGGGCCCCAGTAACATCTCCATATGACCTGTCTCATGCAAGTAGAGCCCAAGGGCACCTGCTCGCTCCAGGAACATAAAGAGCCTCAAACCATTCCATCAGGTCATGGGAATGAGGTCTATAATTGTTACTGGTATTTGGCATATCAAATATGACACGGGTAGCTTGCCAGGCTCTGCCATGCAGGTAGCATACTCTTGTAGTCATGTACCTGGGAACGAATAATTCCCAGCCGCAGCACCAGGAGTAACCCCTGAGTATGGCAGGGTGTGACCCAAAAAAGCCAAAAAAAAAAAAAAAAGAAGAAGAAGCAGGAGAAGAAAACGTACCTGGGCCTCTGTACTCACTCTCCAGCCCTGTTTGCTTTATTTTATTCAATTTCTGTGTGGCTTTGGGGCCATGCATGGCTGCAATCAGGGCTGACCCCTGGTTCTGTGCTCAGCCTGTCTTACCTGCAGTTCTCTCTCCTGGACTATCTCTCTGGTCCCTGCTCTTTTCCTGTTTGTGCTTTCTAATGGTAGCAGCATTATAACACTGTGCAAGTTTGAGGTGTGTGTCTCTGAAAACCAACCGTTGCCGCAGTAAGTCTGACAGTGAAATCCAGTTCCACCCTCCAGGATGCTGCTGAGGTCTAAGGTCTGTCTTCCCATTCAAGAGCATTTTGTCTTGTTTCTTTTGGACACAGGCTTGTTTGTTTCAGACAGCCTGTGAGAAGCAAGTTCCCAAGGCCGTGAGCAGCTCTGTGTGTGGTTGCACTTGCTGTGGGCTTGGCACACGGCTTGCAGGAGAAGGTGACTTCCTTGGTCCCGAGGTCCAGCTGCAGCTCTGTGGCAGAGTAGCCAGACGTCTGCTGTTGTGTGTGTCCCAGGGGCTCAGCAGGGTTTGCAGAGTAATGTTCAGGGATTGCAGAGCGCCCGACAAAAGCTTTGTCCCTGAGCTCTGCTATGGTGCACACAGGCCTGTGTCCCACCACAACTTAGGGGTCTTCAGGCTCTTGGAATTGAGACTCGGCTCCCTTCAGTAATAATTATGAAAGTGCTTTTGAAATATTGATGCATTGTTTGAGAGTTCCCACCAACTCTCAAACACTGTCTCATAGTTTTCCACTGACTAATATTTTTGAAAATGGCGATTAACACATAGAACATAATTACCAGCTAATAGTGGATTATTGTATATTTTAAAGGAGACCAAAATGTATTTTGAGAAAAATGATCAAAATTAAGTTTGCCTCATTTTTAGCATCATAATGAACCATGAGGTCCGCCATTTTCAGCATCCGAACTCTACAGCTCATCAGAGCTCCATCCAAGAGAAAAGCCGATGTCTCCCTGTTGCAGTTCATCCGAAAATGCACGAGATGAGAGCCTACTACTGAGAGTATCCACCCGCATGGCAGAGCCTGGCAAGCTACCCGTATCGTATTTGATATACCAAAAGCCAGTAACTATTATAGACCTCATTCTCATGACCTGAAGGAATGCTCTGAGGTTCTTCGTGTTCCTGAAGTGAGCAGATGCCCTTGGGCTACCCCAGCTTGTGACAGGACATATGGAGGTGTTACTGGTGCCCACTTGAGCAAATCGATGAACAATAAGAAGACAATGATACAAGTGACAACGAACATTAAAGTTAGAAAATTGTTCTCATGTGATAAGGAACAAAAGATAGATGTTTCCTTAATTTGACTTTTTTATTGTGAATTACAGCATTTCCAAACATAATATGGTAGTGAAATACTTTTTTTTTTCCATTGGAGAACAGAGATATACTTGTCAGTGTGTGACGAGGCATGGCCAGGAATGTTTGGAGTCTCTTTGCCACTCTTCACCCAGCCCCTCCCAAGACTCCTCTGAATAACTTAGAGAACAGACCACGAGATGCACAATATACAGTTTAGGGTTGGAGCCACGTGTGGTGATGCTCAGGGGTTACTCCTGGCCCTGCACTCAGGAGTCTCTCCTGGCATTGCCCCATGCTGGGGATGGGACCTGGGTTGATGTGTACAAAGCAGGTGCCCTCCCCGCTGTGCTATCACTTGGGCCCAAGCATTTTCTATGGACATTCATTGCTTTAAAAACAAACAAACAGAAACAAACAAATAAGATCCATAAAAAACACACACACACACACACACACGGAGTCCAATTGGGAGCCACCCAGGACTGGTCGGGCCGATGGGGGCATGGGGGGCCTCTGGAAAGAAGATCCCCCCACTCCAGACACGTCCCCATTTTTGTTCTGTTATGTAAAAACACGGGTGCACAGACAACAGCAAAACACCTGTGAAATAGAAATTAGGACAGCTGACCAGGGAGGCCGGAGGGGAAAGGTAAGCGAAACGCATAAGTCACATAGGAGAATTGCACCTTTAGATCCTTCTGTTGGATCATGACTGTCCGAGAAGTCACTTTCCCTCCAACCCACACAGAGAAACTTAGTGGGCTTTGCTATGGCGCAGCAATAACAACACAACTGGGGCCCAACCAAATAAGCTTCACATTAAAAACAGAATATTAAAAGATAATAAAATCTCTTCTTTCCCCCTGATACCAGGCATTCAACCCAGGCCTTCACACTTGCAAAGACACCTTCCCTACCACTAAGCTACGCTCCTGGTTCTTAAACATTATTTTAGTCACATACTCTGAGGCATTGCGCTGCGGACTCGGGCCCTGCCTGATGCACAGCATCAAAGTGTCTGCATTTTTAAGGCAAACATAAACATCCTCCTCTGGTAGACATGTATGTGGAAAAGAAGAACCTGCCTGGGTGTGAGACGGACATGGTGGGGTTTTCTAGGGTCTGAACCCAGTTCCTTGTTCATTACCAGTTTATCCTGCAGACTCTCAGTATGATCCTGGAGTTGTTCATCTTTATTTTGAAACAGTCTGACATTTTGCTTGTTGTATTCCAATGTTGCCTTCTCCTTTCAACCATAAACCCAACAGTTAATGAGTTTATGAATTCCGATGCTGCTCAGAAGGTGATGTTGGCTTCTATTCAGATGTTTGTTGGCGTTAGGAGGCAGAGGTGCCATGTAGGTCATGGTCCTTGGGCAGGTCCTGCTTTGTGCCCAGACGTTTTGTTAGGAGACGGTGTTGAGAGGGTAGCAGGGACCTGTCCTGGAAAGGTGGAGAAGTGGGTAGGGCTGAGCCTGAACCAGGTCAACAAGGGAAGGAGAGGGAAGAGCAAACACTGAGAGGTGGGTTGGTTCAGAATACAGTGATGATTGATGGATAGCGCCATGAGTTGGTTCAGAATACAGTGATGGTGGATGGATCGTGCCATGGGTTGGTTCAGAAAACAGTGATGGTGGATGGATCGTGCCATGGGTTGGTTCAGAATACAGTGATGGTGGATGGATCGTGCCATGGGTTGGTTCAGAAAACAGTGATGGTTGATAGATCGTGCCATGAGTTGGTTCAGAATACAGTGATGGTTGATGGATCGCACCATGGGTTGGTTCAGAACACAGTGATGGTTGATGGATCGTGCCATGAGTTGGTTCAGAATACAGTGATGGTGGATGGATCGTGCCATGAGTTGGTTCAGAATACAGTGATGGTGGATGGATCGTGCCATGGTTTGGTTCAGAATACAGTGATGGTTGATGGATCGTGCCATGAGTTGGTTCAGAATACAGTGATGGTGGATGGATCGCGCCATGGGTTGGTTCAGAATACAGTGATGATGGATGGATCGCGCCATGGGTTGGTTCAGAATACAGTGATGGTTGATGGATCGCACCATGGGTTGGTTCAGAATACAGTGATGGTTGATGTATAGCACCATGGGTTGGTTCAGAATACAGTGATGGTTGATGGATCGTGCCATGAGTTGGTTCAGAATACAGTGATGGTGGATGGATCGTGCCATGGTTTGGTTCAGAATACAGTGATGGTTGATGGATCGTGCCATGAGTTGGTTCAGAATACAGTGATGGTGGATGGATCGCGCCATGGGTTGGTTCAGAATACAGTGATGGTGGATGGATTGCGCCATGGGTTGGTTCAGAATACAGTGATGGTTGATGGATCGCACCATGGGTTGGTTCAGAATACAGTGATGGTTGATGTATAGCACCATGGGTTGGTTCAGAATACAGTGATGGTTGATGGATTGTGCCATGAGTTGGTTCAGAATACAGTGATGGTTGATGTATAGCACCATGGGTTGGTTCAGAATACAGTGATGGTTGATGTATAGCACCATGGGTTGGTTCAGAATACAGTGATGGTTGATGTATAGCACCATTGGTTGGTTCAGAATACAGTGATGGTTGATGTATAGCACCATTGGTTGGTTCAGAATACAGTGATGGTTGATGGATCGTGCCATGGGTTGGTTCAGAACACAGTGATGGTTGATGGATCGCACCATGGGTTGGTTCAGAATACAGTGATGGTGGATGGATCGCACCATGAGTTGGTTCAGAATACAGTGATGGTGGATGGATCGTGCCATGGTTTGGTTCAGAATACAGTGATGGTTGATGGATCGTGCCATGAGTTGGTTCAGAATACAGTGATGGTGGATGGATCGCGCCATGGGTTGGTTCAGAATACAGTGATGGTGGATGGATTGCGCCATGGGTTGGTTCAGAATACAGTGATGGTTGATGGATCGCACCATGGGTTGGTTCAGAATACAGTGATGGTTGATGTATAGCACCATGGGTTGGTTCAGAATACAGTGATGGTTGATGGATCGTGCCATGAGTTGGTTCAGAATACAGTGATGGTTGATGTATAGCACCATGGGTTGGTTCAGAATACAGTGATGGTTGATGTATAGCACCATGGGTTGGTTCAGAATACAGTGATGGTTGATGTATAGCACCATTGGTTGGTTCAGAATACAGTGATGGTTGATGTATAGCACCATTGGTTGGTTCAGAATACAGTGATGGTTGATGGATCGTGCCATGGGTTGGTTCAGAACACAGTGATGGTTGATGGATCGCACCATGGGTTGGTTCAGAATACAGTGATGGTGGATGGATCGCACCATGAGTTGGTTCAGAATACAGTGATGGTGGATGGATCGTGCCATGGTTTGGTTCAGAATACAGTGATGGTTGATGGATCGTGCCATGAGTTGGTTCAGAATACAGTGATGGTGGATGGATCGCGCCATGGGTTGGTTCAGAATACAGTGATGGTGGATGGATCGCGCCATGGGTTGGTTCAGAATACAGTGATGGTTGATGGATCGCACCATGGGTTGGTTCAGAATACAGTGATGGTTGATGTATAGCACCATGGGTTGGTTCAGAATACAGTGATGGTTGATGGATCGTGCCATGAGTTGGTTCAGAATACAGTGATGGTTGATGGATCGCACCATGGGTTGGTTCAGAACGAGGTGATGGTTGATGGACCACCTGTAGGTTGGCTCAGACCACGGTGATGCTCGATGGACCATGCCATGGGTTGGTTCAGAATATGGAGATGGTCAATGGACCATGCCTTGGTGCTTTTCAATGTCCAGTGCCAATTTTTCTCTCCCACTGTGGGTCTCCCATCCCCTACAGAGCCTGCCTCTTCCTGATTTCTTCATTGTTGTGGAGCTCAGGGATCTGAAACGGGGTTTCCTGATAGACTTGATGTGTATTTGCCCAATGGCGAAGGCCTGAGCACCTTTTCTGTTCAGTGATCATTGGGAAAATACACTGGCTATTTTTCTTACATTTTCTACGCTGAAATCAATATCAGAGAGGGCAGCCACTCCATTTCTATGGAATGTGAGATATTGGGCTTCCTCCTAATGCTGGGTTGGTTCATTTCTGAGGAGTTGTGCCTTCTGACGCCTTAAGGAGCCCGAGGCCTCAGCATGTATGGGCGTTATTGATTGATTGATTGATTGATTGCTTTTTTGGGTCACAGCCAGAGATGCTCACAGGATACCCCTGGCTCTGCACTCAGGAACTGCTCCTGGCAGTGCCCAGGGGACCATATGGGATGCCGGGATTGAACCTGGGTCAGCTGCGTGCAAGGTAAACATCCTACCCACAGTCCTATCACTCTGGCCCTGGGCGCTATTTTTTGTGAGGTTGTTAACACACAAGTCGAGTTGGCTTTGAAGCAGTCTGCTGCAAAATTAATATTTTTTTAAATTTTTGATTTGCCTTTCTGCAAACAAAAGAAAACACACACAGATGAAGCTTGGGCTGAGTGTCAGCAGCCAGAGCTAGGACTTTCTTTGTAGCTTGCAGCATCATATACCATCAGCTCTCGAGTCCTCCTCAGAATGAAACGCGGCTCCTAGTAAACAAAACATGGCATCCACTGTTTAGCATTTGTTTTGATTTAAAGAACTTAAGCTTTTCATACCTGATTTCCAGTTCTTAAAATGGAATAATCTAAAAATACCTGCAGTGGGAGGTATTTGTCCAGCGGAGGGGAAGTGAATCTTGGAGCGTTAAAGTAAAATTGTATTTGGGGGAGGATTAGGGGGCCTCCAGCAGTGCTCAAGGCCATTCCTAGTACTGCTTTGGGATTCCAGAGACTCTGGGATTTGAGCCATTTCCCCAACAGGTAAGATTCCAAGATGGTAAGGCCCACGCAGGACTCAATGCAGGTGTGACACTGGTCTCCAAGGCACATCCCTTGCATTAAGTTCCCTCCTTCTGAATGCAGGGAGGCTCTTAACTCGTGCTTACTGTGTTCAGCTGGGGAGATTTTGTGCCCCATCTTTCCAAAGTGCCTCCTCGAGTTACGGGCTACAGAATATTGCTCTGCCTTCTCCATTACCCCCCATAATTATGTCCCTGTTGCCCATGGCTCTTCTGATTTTATTGTGCATTTGTAAAAATTTGGCTTTTTTTTGGGTGTGTGTCCAAATGTGGTGATTGATAAATGGTGCTAGTAATAGTAATGGTGCTAGTAATAGTAGTGATGCTAGTAATAGTAATAGTAATGGTGCTAGTAATAGTAATGGTGCTAGTAATAGTAATAATGGTGCTAGTAATAGCAATGGTGCTAGTAATAGTAATGGTGCTAGTAATAGTAATGGTCTAGTAATAGTAATGGTGCTAGTAATAGTAATGGTGCTTGATCACTTGATCACTTGATCACTTGAATCCCGTTATTCATCGATTTGCTCGGCGGGCGCCAGTAACATTTCCATTGGACCCTATCACGTGCCAATGTAGCCCAATGGCATCTGGTTGATTCAGGAATATGAAGAGCCTCAAACCGTTCCTTCAGGGTCTTAACAAGGAAGTCTGACCATCTTGTAGGTGGGCGGCCACGTGATCTTTTGACATCCCGTGGGATCCAGTCGGTAACGGCTCTAGTCCAGCGGTTGTCTCCAAATCGCATTACATGTCCAGCCCATCTGATTTTCGATGCCTTGGCAAATGGTGCTAGTAATAGTAATAATGGTGCTAGTAATAGCAATGGTGCTAGTAATAGTAATGGTGCTAGCAATAGTAATGGTCTAGTAATAGTAATGGTGCTAGTAATAGTAATGGTGCTAGTAATAGCAATGGTGCTAGTAATAGCAATGGTGCTAGTAATAGTAATAGTTTTACCCTGTTTTGTCAAGGTGCCATTGAAGAATGTCTAGTAACTGTGGTGGAAACTTGGGTTTTCATCGGAGGAAGCCGGGTCAAGCAGCTGTCAAGGGAGTGGCGGACACTCTTCAGAGTCGGCAGCCAAGAAGTTTGCGCCATCAGGCAATAGTTCATGAGGCCAGGGCTCCCGAGGGAGGCCCCAAAGTACAGTTGATTGTGGTGATGGGCCTAAAGCATTTCTACTGCGATATAGTGGCCGAGATCATTTCCTTCAGCTTGCAATGGCCCCCTACACCCCCGAGTTCAAACATGGAGCGGATCTGACCAGATCTATTATAGTTAACTGGGAAGCTCAGGGAAGCAGCAACGTGGCTTACTCCAAGTCCTGCGTTTCACTGAGAGACTCTGGAGAATAAGATCTCAGTCTCCTTCTGGCCAGCCCACGTTAGGTGATAGTAGCCAGTCATTCTTCTCGGTACAGAAAGCCTGAATAAAGCATGTGTAGGCCCAGAGCCGTGGTGCGGTGGGTAGGGTGCTTGCCTTGCACACGGCCAGTCCGAGTTCAGTCCCCAGCACTACGTGTGGTGCTCAGAGTCAGCAGGAGTGAGCCCGCGCACAGAGCCAGGAATAAGCCAGGTGGAGCCCCAAATCCCAAAATAAAGGTAAATAAAAAGTAAAATAAAACATGTACAGTTTCCAGTTTTCATTGCCCTTTGAATACCCAGCCCAGCACTGAGTCTTCTAGGATTCTTGGCGGTGTCAGATTCTGGTGACCTCCTGCTTCTATCACCCCCATGGAAAACATCAGGCTAGTGTTGGTCCAAGGGGAAGGGACCGGACACCAGCCCTTGGTGCTCTCTGCACCTCTGCAGGAAAAACATGGCAGTTTTGTACACAGAAAAGACCTGGAAATGGAATTTCTGTCAACAGAAAGGTCTTTGGCATTTTGTTATTCTTTTCTTTGCAGGGAGGGCTGTGGTTTCTCTGCTCAGTTGTGGATCATGGGGGCGGGTACAGCAGGAAGTGGGCAGGAGAAAACCCTGCCATAACGCCTCAGCTCTCGGCTCACCCTCTCTGGCCACAGGAGGTCTTTTCCTGGAGATGCTGGGTCAGGACTTCAGAAAGTGCCTCTGAGTGCTCTTGAGAGAACACCTGGGATGTCTTCCCATGAAGGCAGGGCCTAATCGCTTCATTGGTGGGCTGGAGCTGGCCAGGATGCTAAAGAGACCCCCAGGACATTCCTTGCTCCTTGCCCTGAGCCAGCATGGACGCTGGGAGCCCTGTCAGGAGCCCTTGGCCAATACGAAGGATGAGAACAGACCTTCTCCCGGGGTCTCCGCATCTTCCAAAGCGCTGCCTCTGTCCCGCCTTCCCCCCCGCCCCCATCTCCACCACGGTACTTGGGGTCAGTTATTTGCCAGCCAGGCACCAGAACTTCTAACAGTCACTCTATAAAACTTAGTTGAGTGAGAGGAGTTTGTGGAAAGGGTCTTCTTCCACGCAACCACGTGGAGCCTGGCCCTGATGGAGCACCCAAGTCCCGAGAGAAGTCGGCACCAGCCCGGCTCCCTTGGTCAGGAGTTGACACTCCCGAAGGCAGCTCTGCCGACTGCGCCTGGCCCTTTGGCGAGTTCCAGTCTGAGAAGGGATGGCGGAGACCCTGGGGCTCGCCGTAGTCACTGGTCCCGGCTCTGTGCTCACCCTTAACACTAATGCACGTCTGCTGGAGGCTGGGGAGTGCAGCAAAGGGCTCCCCAACAGGAGATGGGGTCCAACATGCCCGTTTGCTCACTCACAAGTATAGAGCTTCAGGGCCTGGTTCGTAGCAGGGAAAATTCACATTTTCAGGTGGTTTATTATTTGTTATCTTTACCTTTTTCTTGGTACGCTAGAAATTATTTCATGTTTGCAGGGAAGTTGGTGTGAGTCAGAAAGCCTGCACAAAGAGCGCTTTGTCTGTTGTCAGTGGCCTGTGATCTGCTCGGCGCGAATGCCAGCGGGGGCAAGGCTGGTGCACGTGGCTCCACTCCCCGGGCTCAGGTGGGCTGGGGCAGCCGTAAGTGCCGCACCCGGTTCCCATCTAACTGTGGCGGAGCTCGGCCGCTCCACTGGTCAGCTGTGGGGTGCCCTCCAGCCCCTGCACCTGGTTTGTGCCAGAGGTGGGACAGGGCCCTCGGCGTGGCTCCTCGGGGCAGGGCGCAGTTTTGGGAGGACTCTCTCCTTTCTGTACTTCCCATATATGGCAGATGGAGAGGCAGACGCCTGGCTGGGTGTGGACGGAAGGGGAGTCTGGGGTCAGCACTCACGCCTTGCTTGCCCCAAGCCCACTTTAACCCCACAAGGCTTCCCAGACTATTCCTGAGCACCCCCGGGCGGTCTGGTGGTCCCCAGCACCCAGGACACCGGCAGCAGCAGCCGCTCTGCTCGTGGCTCTGTCCGCTGGGAACCTCCGGACGAGAGTCTATTCATTTGCTATCGATGTCTCAGAATCTGGTAAGCGCCAGGACTCATCAGGTCCCAAGAGTCTGGAGTGAGCGTCACAGTGAGGGGAGGGTCCTTGGTGGGCGCTGGACAGCCCCCTTCTGCCCGCGGCATACAGAGCAGATTTGAAACAACAGTTTTCTCTCTGGCCTGTCCAGCACACACACTTATCTGAGAGCTTGGTGGGGCCCTGGGGAGAATCAGTCAGAGGCTCTCCTGCCGGGGGCGGTGCTGGAGCCTGCCTGTAAAATCTTGGCAAAGGTTCTGTCTCAGCCCCTGAAAGGGGGCCGCATGGGGATGCAGGAACTTTCCAGGTGAGCAGAGCGTGGCCCGGGAGACAGTGGAGAGTGTGGTGTGGCAGGGCGCCCGAGGCTGCGGCTGTCTTGGCCGTTTCCTTCAGGAGCACAAAGGCCTTTCCCATGCTTCAGCCTTTGGCACCATCATGCATTTATAGTGTTTGCATTTTTTCTAGTACATTCTATTGAATGTTACTGGCACCCGCTCGAGGAAATCGATGAACAACGGGATGTCTAGTGATCTAGTGATTCTATTGAAGGCACTGCAGCTTTGCCTGGACTTAGAGAGAAGTGAAATCATGATCACTTTCTGGGGAAACCAGTGCAAGAATTTTGTGTTTGGGCCATGCCCATCAGTGTTGGGTGATGCCCCACCCATTAGCCCTGGATCTTTGCATCTGGGATTCCTCTCCCCTAGTATAAGCCGTTTGCGTATCTTTAGGCCAGAGCTTTGTGCCAAAGAGATGTCTTTCTTGTGTAAACACGAAAGGAGAGTTGGAGCAGGCACTTGTGAGTCAGTTTCACTCAATTAATAGTTTCTGGACATTCTGCCATGTTTCCTAACTAAGCCCCAGTATCACCTAGATTAGGTATATTTCCTTTTACCCCAGGGTCAGGATCAGGAAGATAAACATTTTTTTTTTTATTACTGGCGCCCACTCAAGCAAATCGATGAATAACGAGATTCAAGTGATCAAGTGATCAAGTGACCCCAGGGTCCCTACATGGGACTAGATGGCAGCAGGAAGAGTCCACCCTCTCTATGAAATGGGTCCACTCAGGGGGAACTTAGTTCTACAATGATTAAAGGAAAGGCCACACTAGCCTGCCCCACCTAAAGACAAGCCTGTAGGCGCTCACAGTGTGAAAGTTTTTTGATAAAGAGCAAGAGCACTTGAGAAATTGCCCTGGAGCTGAGTAGACCGGACAGAGGACCTTGAGGGGTTGGAGACATCAGGCCAGCATGGGAACATAGTTGGATTATATGACGTGATCCCCATGAAGATACACCCTGTAGATATTTTATCTCGGATGTTATTACTGTGCCAGCCCCTCTACGGTGTTTGCATAAGAAACTGTCTGGGAGGAAGGGAGCAATGCCCTACGTAGGCATCCCTTAACAGAGCTGGTTTTGACTTTGTGAGGCTCTGCCCACAAGGGGGCTTTTGGTGGTGGGCGGAGAGACAAAGAAGGTCTAGAGTCTCAGCACGTGTGGGTGAGCTCTGGATCGGTGTTCTTGGCCAGAGCACATGGTCGGCTGTACTTGGTGTATATAAGAAGCGAAGTTGGTAGAAGCAAAAAGCCTTTGGATTATCTACACAGGACTCCCAGTCTTTCTATCATCAGTCATCGGCCCCTAAGCGTGACTAGGGAACCCGAGGGGGCCCACATGGCCCCAACAGAGCAGCGTTGGGGGCTATTCTCACAGGGACTGTGTGGAGCCAGGGATGAGACCCCAATCTCCTGTGCGTGGGCTCGTGGATAGCCTGGACCTGTCTCTCCAGGTCCACATTTGCCAATGTAGTCTCGAACTAGCTGCAATTTCAAGTAATGTTGAGGCAATGCCGTAGAAATGCTGAAGTGATGCTGTAGCTGAACGATAGCACAGGCCTGGCACAGGCGAGGCTCTGGGGTCCAACCTGACATGCACACCCTGGGCAGCATGTATGTGGCCCCTGACAAGATAAATTAATTAATTCATTGCTAAGTGTTTCCGTATCGGTATAGAAGGTGCGTTTTAAGTCACAGTTTTGTCTATGGATTTTTCCACTTCTTGCTAGAAAATGCACCAATAACGCTGCTTCTCCTTTTCTTAGGGAACCACATTAAGAAAAATCCTCCTGAACCGATACTTCAAAGGTGATTATGGAGGCGGGGCGGGCAGCCACCTCCTCGGAACGTACTCCAAGCCCGCGCCCGGGGAGGTAAGGTGCTTCTCGCCGGCGGCTGTCACGGCATGTCTGCCAGGCAAAGGGCTCAGCTCTGGAGAGTCACTGACAGGTGAAGTCCAGACCTCTGTCCCTTCCACTTTCACCAATGACAGGTTTGAAAGTGAGAACTGATTTTGCCGTTGACCTCGGACACATAGTTAAAATTAATGTCTGATTAATCTACAGACGTCAAGAATAAAGCTAGTGTTCAAAGACTGTTTCTACAAACCTTTGACTTGGGGGTTGCTCCGGAGGTCCAGGGGCCGCGTCTGACTAATTCCCGACTGAACCGGGCTGGAGGCTCAATGCACCTCCAGCTCCCTGGGCCACAGGGAGTGGTGCTTTGCAGACCCCACAGTGCCAGGGACCCCGGGACACACCCAGTGATACCTGGGGCCCACATGGTGCTGGGGATCCACCTAAGTGGGCCACGGACAAGGCACGGGCGTTGACCCCTGTATTGTCTCTCTGGACCTTGTTTTTCTTTCTTTTTTTAATTTTTTAAAAAATATTTTTTGGTGGGAGATTTTATACCCAGCACTGCTATGGGTTCAGTCCTGGCTCTGTGCTCAGGTTCACTCCTGGCTCTGTGCTCGGGGCTCACTCCTGGCTGTGTGCTCAGGTTCACTCCTGGCTGTGTGCTCGGGGCTCACTCCTGGCTTCATGCTTGGGGCTCACTCCTGCTCTGTGCTCGGGGCTCACTCCTGGCTCCGTGCTCGGGATTCACTCCTGGCTGCTTGCTCAGGGCTCACTCCTGGCTCCGTGCTCGGGGCTCACTCCTGGCTCTATGCTTGGGGCTCACTCCTGGCTCTTTGCTCCAGAATCACTCTGGCTCTGTGCTTGGGGCTCACTCCTGGCTCTGTGATCGGGGCTCACTCCTGCCCTCAGTGCTCAGGCTCACTCCTGGCTCTGTGCTCCAGAATCACTTCTGGCTCTGTGCTCGGGATCACTCCTGGCTCTATGCTTGGGGCTCACTCCTGGCTCTATGCTTGGGGCTCACTCCTGGCTCTGTGCTCCAGAATCACTTTTGGCTCTGTGCTCGGGATCACTCCTGGCTCTATGCTTGGGGCTCACTCCTGGCTCTATGCTTGGGGCTTACTCCTGGCTCTGTGCTCCAGAATCACTTCTGTCTCTGTGCTTGGGGCTCACTCCTGGCTCTGTGCTCCAGAATCACTTCTGGCTCTGTGCTCGGGATTACTCCTGGCTCTGTGCTCGGGGCTCACTCCTGGCTCTGTGCTTGGGGCTCACTCCTGGCTCTGTGCTCCAGAATCACTTCTGGCTCTGTGCTCGGGATCACTTCTGGCGGGACTCAGGGGACCCAGGTCAGTGCCTGCAAAGCCAGTACTTTGCTCTTAGCGCTGTGCTTTCTCCCAGGCCCCTGACCCTTGATATTCTCACACTGGAGATTCTGTGCTCATTCACCGTGGAGGGGGCGGAGCCAATGGTTAGCGGCCTTTGGGGCAATGCGCTGGAGATGGGGTCTGTTGGTCCGTCTGTAACCGAGTTCACATTCCCACCCCTCACCCCAGGAGGCTTCTCTGGGCTGGACTCAGATAAGATGGGCACCTCCATGTCGGACATCCAGTGCCTGCTGGACAAGGAGGGGGCCTCTGAGCTGGTCATCGACGCCATCGTGAGCACGAAGAACGACCGCATCTTCTCGGAGGGCATCGCCCTGGGCATCGCACTGTTGGAAGGCGGAACACGCAGACGCAGGTACGGGCGGGAATTTGGCAGATGTGGGTACAGGGTGGGACACAGGGATGAGGGGAGAGGGTGGTAACACGCAGACGCGGGTACGGGTGGGATGACTCTGCTTCTCGGAGAGCGTCACACACCACCCGGTGCTCCCCAGGCCTCCTGTCCAGGACCCCTCGCCAGCCAGCAGCTGGGGCTTCCTCTCTCCGCCTGCCCGGCCCTGCCCTCCCAGCTGGGCTCAGACCCTCCTGTTGCCTCTGGCCCATTCGCCATCTCTGACGGCTCACTCGGGAGTCAGTCTTGGAAGCCTGGCCTTGTCCAGTCCCACTGCGCCCCCTTGGTGTCTTGTCCAGCCGATGTCTGCAGGGCGTTTCTGCTGTGCCTGTCGGGCCCATCTGGGGAATATGAGGCCCCTCCGGTAGAGGCTGCTCTTGTTCCTCTGTAGCAGCGTCCGGGGCCAAGCTGGGTGCTTGATTCACTCCGGTCTGTGCTGGCCTCCCTGGTCCCCGGCGCTCTGCGTTATTTCTGGAGGAGAAGCGCGTCCTCCTCGCTGTTGGGCTGCACCTGCAGTGCGGGGTGAGTCCTGTGCCCCAGCCCAGCCATTGCCATCGCCCCAGCCGCTTCCGGTGCTCTGTGGTGTTCCCAGGCTCCTCTTCCTCCTTCCCAGAGCTTTGTTTTCTCTGTTGTGAGTGGCCGTGATACCCCTGCTTTGGCCAAATGCAGATGGACACGTGTTCCTGAGTGTCGCTCCTGTGTTTTCTCTTCCCTCAGTTTCCCTCCTGTCACATTCTCCTCCCTCAGTTTCCCTCCTGTCACATTCTCCTTCCTCAGTTTCCCTCCTGTCACATTCTCCTTCCTCAGTTTCCCTCCTGTCGCATTCTCCTTCCTCAGTTTCCCTCCTGTCGCATTCTCCTCCCTCAGTTTCCCTCCTGTCACATTCTCCTTCCTCAGTTTCCCTCCTGTCGCATTCTCCTTCCTCAGTTTCCCTCCTGTCGCATTCTCCTCCCTCAGTTTCCCTCCTGTCGCATTCTCCTTCCTCAGTTTCCCTCCTGTCGCATTCTCCTTCCTCAGTTTCCCTCCTGTCGCATTCTCCTCCCTCAGTTTCCCTCCTGTCGCATTCTCCTCCCTCAGTTTCCCTCCTGTCGCATTCTCCTCCCTCAGTTTCCCTCCTGTCACATTCTCCTCCCTCAGTTTCCCTCCTGTCACATTCTCCTTCCTCAGTTTCCCTCCTGTCACATTCTCCTCCCTCAGTTTCCCTCCTGTCACATTCTCCTTCCTCAGTTTCCCTCCTGTCACACTCTCCTCCCTCAGTTTCCCTCCTGTCACATTCTCCTTCCTCAGCTTCCCTCCTGTCACATTCTCCTTCCTGCTTTCCCTCCTGTCTCATCTCGTTCATTATCAGGCTTTGCTATGTAGATCTGCGTGCACCCTGCACTGTCGCTTTCACAGAGACCGCTTCTAAGAGAATTGGCTCTCTGGGAGCCTTGAGGGACATTCCCTTATGGTGGGAATGGACACCAGTACTCGTTTGCCTCCCTAGGCCAGGCACTGTTTCCGGTGCTTTCCGTGTATTCCCTGACCCGCCTTCTGACCACCGAGGCGCTGACGTACCCGATCAGAGCCACGATCGCTCAACTGAGGCAGCGGCAGGCTGCAAGCCCCCAGTTTGGCCCCAGAAACTGCCCTTCGTCTCCTCTCTCTCCCGGGACCCCTCCCGGCCTGTGTGACCCTCTCCTGTTCCTCGAGCCACTCCCCTTCTTCCCTCTCCTTTCTCGCCTCCCTTCTTTCCTGCATGATGCTCGCCTGCTCGCCGTCCTCCCTTGGCCCCAGCTCCCCAGGGCCTTGTTCTCCAGCCTCCTCCCTGCTGGGGACAGTGTCAGGCAGCCTTGTGCCGTGTGTGGCAGTGACGCGCACGTAGGAACACGCTTCCGGTCTTGATTCGCACCGTTTGGCTTTCCAGAGCCCAGAGCTTGAAAGAGCGTCATTGATATAAATATCTGCCATTTTGTGCTTGAGAAGTTACTTTTTAAATTAAAAAAGAGTGTTTGATGCTGCCCGTCAAAAGCTGCCCTGGCAGCGCCGGCAGGGTGATGCCGGCCCAGGCGTGGATGTGAAGGCTGAGAAGGGTCACAGGGTCCCCACAAGCTCCCCGCGCACCGCTCAGCGCTCGGTTCACCCCCTAGGTCAGCACGTCGGCCATCTCCGGCTCCCCTGGCAGCACAGACGCCGGACGGCGCTGCTCCCCCAATTCCCAGCAGCAGCTGGTCTGCAGCGGCAGTTGCCATGGTTACCGTAGAGCTTCCCGGCTTCCTGGAGGGGCCGCTGGCTCTCTGCTCCGTGGCTTCCCCTGGAGGCAGGAAGCCGGCTTCTGAGGCCTTGCAGGGGCCCGTTGCTCGCGTCACGGGACGGGCGTCTGTTCTGATGGCATTAGCGTGTAACCTGCACTTGCCAGGGCCCTGGGTCACGTCTGGGCATTTCTTCAGAAAGCACATCCACGGGCGGCCACGCGCTTGAGCTGTGGGTGGGGTCGTTGCTCCCGGCCGGGGAGATCATTATTTTTCCCCCCACTCGGTCTCTCATCACGGCCCCATTCTTAGACATCCCAGTTGCTGCAGTCTGCGGCGTATTCGTCTTCTCAACCAAGTTCTCTGGTGGTGGTGTGTGTCTGTTCCCTGTTTTGGCATCAGTGACTTGTGACTGCCTCAGCCACTGGGCTTGCTTCCAGACGTCCTCTGGGTCCTTCCAGACGCCTCCAGCAGGTCGCAGTAGGGCAGGCGCTGCCAGCGCTCAGCCCGGCTCTCCTGAAGAGCCACCTCGTCGTGGCGGAATCCTCCCTCCGCGTGACTCACTTTTTTCGGTGGGGTGGGGGTGGTGGATCCTCCAGGGTTCCACGCAGAGCCCAGTCACTAATGAACTTAGGTCTTTTTCCTGGACAGTGCCTCTGGGCAGGCTGCCGTTGCAACACATGCTACTTATATAACTTAGGTAAAGAGAAAATAGCTCCTACTAGTCATATACTGCTAGTTATATAATAGCTCCTGCTATTCACTCTCCATAAGGTCACGTTTGTTCAGGATATTCACAAAATTCTTCTGTTGTTGTTGATTTTGGAGTCACACCTGGTTATGCTCAGGGGTTAGTCATGGCTCTATAGTCAGGAATCACTCCTAGCAGTACTTGGGGACTATATGGGATGCCGGGGATCGAACCTAGGTTGGGTTCATGTAAGACAGATGCCCTCCCTGTTGCTCCAGCTCTCCAGCCCCATCACAAGACTCCTGACTGCATCCACTCTCGCCAGGAGGAGTGCCGTCACAGGTCTATGCCGGTCCTGTCCTGTGCGTTTGACCTCCAAGGCCAATAGAACCCAGCGCAAAGCAATCAACAAATTTGTGTCAAAGCACTCTAAGATGTTATGATAATGTGCAACTTTTTGTGGTGCCCTCCTCAAAAATTTTAAATCAATAAGAGAGACTCACAGACATGGGGCAGAGCTGCTACTGGCTCTCCCTGTGCCCAGCTGCTCCACGAGGCGCCCGGGAGGGGACGGTGGGTTCTCGCCCTGGCCTGCCACCCCAGCAGAGCCTCGCAACAAGCCAGACGACCCCCCCACTCCATGAGGGGCCTCCATTTTCCACATCCGGACTTCTCTCTCGTCAGAACTCCACCCGGCAGACCAGCCTATCACAGCCCAGCTCACGCGGCCGCAAGCGGCCGTGCGGTTCATCAATAAATGCTGGATTTAGAGGTGACTACAAGAGTATGCTACCCGCACGGCAGAGCCTGGCAAGCTACCCATATCGTATTTGATATGCCAGATACCAGTAACAATTATAGACCTCATTCCCATAACCTGATGGAATGGTTTGAGGCTCTTTATATTCCTGGAGCAAGCAGGTGCCCTTGGGCTCTACTAGCATGAGACAGGTCATATGGAGATGTTACTGGGTGCCCGCTCGAGCAAATCGATGATGAACGGGAAGACAGTGAGACAGTGACAGTGAAGGAGCATGTGAAAATAGGTCAGATGTTTTTGTGAAAAGCGCTAAGCAGATAGAAACTTTTATACATTAAGTGGAACTGGAGACTGGCAGAAACTGTCAATTTATGAAATAATAGCGGGCAGCGCTTTAAATGCCTGCTTTCCTCCTAATGCTTGTATTTATTTCGAGTGTGAAAACACCACTTTTCTCCCCTTGGGAACCACGTTCTGAAAATGTGTTTTCTTGCAGTATTCTTTCTACCAGCAGCTGCACTGAACAAAAAAGTCAGAAAAATTCTTCAAAGTTCTCTATGACCGAATGAAAGCTGCTCAGAAAGAGATCAGGTCAACGGTGACGGTGAACACGGCTGACCTGGGGAGCAAGAGGCCGGATGACGACAGTGGCGGCTGGCGCCCGGCCTGCGCTCCAGAGGTACGAGAGGACTGGGCGGGCCAACACGGCGGAGGAGGAGCCTGGTGTGTGGCTGGCGCACTCATCTCTCCCCTCCCTCCGTCTCTTCCTCTCTCTCCCTCCCTCCGTCTCTCCGTCTCTCCCTCTCTCCTTCCCCTCTTTCCCCTCTCTCTCTTTCCCTCCCTCCCCAATGTCGAGATGCCCCGTGAGTTCCCTTCCTCCTTTCACACACCAGCTCATATTGGCCAGCCAGCAGAAGTGTACTGGACAGTCCAGTATGGCCCAGATCCATTATAACTGTTCACTTATATCCCAGTGTTCATTAGGGTCCGTTCTGTTATGTCCCAGTGTCCATTAGGGCCCATTCTATTATGTCCTGAGTCCATTATGGCCTGGTCCATTATAGCCCGCTATTATGTCCCTCCTGTATGTCCCGACCCGTACGTCCCATCCCATGTGCCCCGTCCGTGTGTCCCATTCCGTATATCCCGTCCCATATGTCCTGTCCCGTGTGTTCCGTTCCGTACATCCCGTCCCATATGTCCTGTCCCGTCCATCCCATCCCGTCTGTCTCTGTGCGGGTTAGTCCTGTTGCTCCTCCAGGTCTGTTTGGGACATCGCGCTGCCTCTTGTCCTGCAGGGTCTGACTCAGTGGTGGGAGGGGCCTGCTCGGCCCTGCTGGCTGGACAAAGGGAGGGATTCTGACGCAAAGGCTGCTCTGCTTTCAGGGGAGAGACTCGTCGCCACCCCCTGCAGGAGGGCATGAAGGGGCAGCTGACAGAGGCCTCCTCGGCCACCTCCAAAGCCTACTGTGTGTACCGGAGGGAGGTGGACCCTGAGCTGGACGGGGGCAGCGCCGAGGAGAAGTCGGCCGAGGAGGCCAGCATGAGCCCCGCCATCGCCGTCATGAGGCCCATCCTGCGCTTCCTGCAGCTGCTGTGCGAGAACCACAACCGGGAGCTGCAGGTGTGGGAGTGGGCGGGGCAGGGGTGCGTTTGTGCGTGTGTGTGTGCGTGTGTGTGTGTGTCTGTGTGCATGTGTGTCTGTGTGTGCGGCGTGTGCATGTGTGTGTGTGCGTGCGTGCAGGGCTGGTCAGGGCAGTTCTGTTCTGGTAATAGCAGAGGCCGGGAGTTAATATGTGGGAGGACCCGAGGCCACAGTGTTGGAGGAGGAAGCTCGGAACGGGCAGCCTCCCCTGGGGTTCCCACAGCTGCTCCGGGCCGCGAGCTCCGTGATCCAGGTCAGGTGCACAGGGCGCTGCTGTC
The DNA here is from genome assembly GCA_021461705.1 of Cryptotis parvus. Classification (NCBI taxonomy): domain Eukaryota; kingdom Metazoa; phylum Chordata; class Mammalia; order Eulipotyphla; family Soricidae; genus Cryptotis; species Cryptotis parvus. The sequence goes on along the minus strand of JAJIBD010001564.1, from coordinate 87,850 downwards.
CCTGGAGCTGCGGTGCTTGGAGTAGCCAGTTACAGGCAGGAGGTGGAGCCCATTTACTGAGGAAGGAGGAAAGAGGGGCCGGTAATGGTGGCGTGGCCCTGGTCACGGGCTCGCAAGGGCTCTGCGATGGAGACAGCCCATGTGGCAGGAGCGGTCCACACCCTCGACCATATATACCCAAGTGGCTGAAATAGAGAGTTTTGTGTTAGGTGGATTTGGACTCTCACACAACAAACCATTATGCAAAACAGCCACAGCTAGGGTGGGAAGGAGGGTTTGGGTAGATTAAGCTCAAATTAAGAAAAATAAATGTGCCGTAAAGTGGCAGGTTCCCACGAGCAGCGCAGGCTTTCCTCACAGCCTGCTGGCCCTTCTCCAAGGGAGGTTGTTGTTGGTTGTGTTTCCCTCCAGAAAAGTGCGGAGGAAGCACACACCCATGCACGGAATTTGGTGTTTTGGACAGCACATTCTGTGCCTCAGTCTCCTCTCACATGCCTTTACCGCTGACCATGGACATCTCAGCTGTTCCCTCATTTCACAGTCTCATGAAATCCTGGGGTGTGTGTGTGGCGTTGTCCCTATCACAGCCGGCCATCATGGTTTCCATGGACTGGGATGTGTGTATCTAGGAGAATTGTTGGGAAGGAGACAAGCTGTATGTTAGCTGGACAGTTTGTGTTGCGTCACACCCGGCAGTGCTCAGGAGTTCCTCCTGGCATTGCTCAGGGGACCCTATGGGATGCCGGGCATTAAACCTGGGTTGGCCGTGTGCCAGGCAAATGCCCTCCCCGCTGTGCTATTGCTTCGGCCCCAATTAACTGAAAGCTTTGATAGGTGCTTCCAAGTGGGCTTCTGGGCTGTTCCATCTGGGACCGTTGGCGGCGGTTCTCCCTCTCCTCCTAAACACCCCCTGCTCCCCTTTTCCTTCCCGTGCCTCCGTCCCCATCGTATTTGCCATCTCACAAGAGTGTTAAGAGAATGAAGTTGAGGAACGTCTGTGCTGAGTGATGTGGAGGAGTGGAGTTGCCGGAGTAACACAAAGCAAACCCCGACCCCGGGTCTGTGCCCCCCTAACCCTGGAGGTGCGTGAGGCGAACAAAAGCCTTCTTATAAAGCGCAGTTCCCTTTGGCTTGGCCACTGGGGAGTCTTCGAGTGAGAGAAATAAAAACCGACCAAGAGCTGAAAACAATTAGCTGGGAAGAAAGGAAACGTGGCTTTTGTTGGCCCTGAGGTCTCTGCCTTCATTTTCTCTCCAGAACTTCCTGAGGAACCAGAACAACAAGACCAACTACAACCTGGTGTGCGAGACGCTGCAGTTCCTGGACTGCATCTGCGGGAGCACCACGGGCGGCCTGGGGTTGCTGGGGCTCTACATCAACGAGAAACGTTGCCCTGGTCAACCAGACGCTGGAGAGCCTGACCGAGTACTGCCAGGGCCCGTGCCACGAGAACCAGGTACCGCGCCTGCCCCCTCCACGCCCGCCACTCTGTGACTAACGCGCGGAGGAGCTAATGGGCGGGAGCCGGCCTCAGAGGACGCCCAAGGTCTCTGTCCTCCCTGGCCAGGCACTCCTCGTCCCTCGCACACGCAGGAACGTGAGGCCGCGTTTGTTCTCGATTTCACAGTGAGAGCAAATCCCGGAGAAATGTCCCCACGGGAATCAGATGCGTGCCTGGGAGTCGGCGCTCAGCTCCGAGTTGCCTGACTTTCCTCAGGCTTGTCTCCGGTTTCTCTCTGGCTTTTCTCTTCCCGCTTTAAGGGAAGTTCTGGAAGGGATGCTCCAGCGCAGGGTGAACTTAGGACATGGGTATCGGTGCCACCCCGTGACAGGAAAAGTGGGGAGGGTCCTACTCGGAGGTGACTGGCGTCTGAGAGCATTCTCGAAACTTGGGCGAAAGTGCAGAGGTGGGGTGCTTGCTTTGGCCACAGCCGACCTGGGTTCCGTCCCCCGAAGCCTGTAGGGTCCCCCAAGCTCCACCAGGAGTCAGCTCTGAGCCTAGAGCCAGACTAAGCCCAGATTACTGCTGTGAAAGGGCAAGGAAATAGGCTCAGATACAGTGTTGATCCGTGTGTAAGCTGAATGGCTTTCCAGAGAAGCACAGCTCTCCCTTCCAGAATGTCAGGGTTAGCTCTCTTTCCTTGGCTGTCAAGGCTACCTTGGGGACAGTGACAGAGCCCTTGGCTAGTGAGGGGCAGAGACCCCGGGAGTTCATTCGTGAGCTGTTCACTCCACACAGCTGACTCTAGGCTGTCAGCCCAGTCAGCCACGAGCATGTTCACATGTATCTGGATATCATTTTTAAGAAACCATGAGACTAGTATTAGTGTTTACATCAAAAGAAAACGTGAAAAAGAAATTTGCAAGTCATATGACAAAGACATATCTGTATGTGTGTGCGTGCGTCCATGCACACGCATATACGTGTTCGCACACAGGCACACGGAGGCACTGGAATGGGAATGCGATCACTGACATAAATGGCTCTGGGGTGACCTCGTCCCACCCCATGATCCACTGTGGTGCGGTAAAGGCTAGGTGGATGTTGCCCTTGCTTTTCCTGTGTTTTTTTTTTCATCTCCTTGGGCAGGGAGACAGGCCAGGCCAGTGTTGATGAAACTTGGGCTAGACAACGCTTTTATCAGCTCCAAAAGGAAAGATAAGGAATAAGCCGCCCGACACCACGCGGCCTCTAGAACAGTGCAGACCCGGAGCCCCTGCTGGAGCATACGCAGGGGGGAGCCGGGTGTCCCAGTAGTGACCCACCTGCAAGGTGGTTCCCTCCAGCCTGGTGGGTGAACCTCATGGAAGGTGGCAGGCGGATGAGAGATGCCTTTCATCTGTGTCTGTGCCCGGAACTCACAGCTCCGTGGTGGGCGGGAGAGATGAAGCCCCCTGGCAAGTTGCCGCCTTCCCGGCTTCCCTGGAGCTGGCTCTTCTCCCTGCGGGGCTCACTTTTGTCTCTTGACTTTTCAAGCGCTTTGGTTCTGATGCTCCCTGAGCACACGGGCGGCCACAAATCCCACCCGCACGGGAGGCTTCCCTGGTGTTGCAGCTCTGTGACCAGCGTTCACCGCGCACCTCGCATGGTGATGGCAGCACTCGCCGTGCGTGGTGTAGTTCTCTCCGGGGCGTTTCAGAAACGTCTCCCAGTCGGATGCTGCTATAGGTGACCCTGGTTTCGGGAATCAGCTGTTTCCACAATCATCATATTGGATAGTGTCCCCAAACTTCAGGGCTGACCCCAGGACACGCCCCAACATCACGTGTCACTCAGGTGGTGGTTAGTAACATGCTTAAGTGCTTCAGCCACTTCTCAGGTGCTTACAGAGCTGGGGCTGGGGCAGTGCCATTCAAAAAATGACATAGAGCCGTAGTCAGTGGGGAGGGCATTTGCCTGGCACGCATAACCGACCTGAGTTCAGTCCCCGGCATCCCATATGACCCCCTGAGCACCACCAGGAGTAATTCCTGAGTGCAGAGCCAGGAGTAACCCCTGAGCATCGCTGGGTGTGACCCAAAGAAGAGAGAAGAAAAAAAAAGGTGTGCTCTCCTAAGACAGATCAGATCTTAGAACTACGCCTGGAAGTAACCACTCTGTTGGGAAGCATTTACAATGTATTGACTACAAGACTATTTAACTTAGCCATCGTTCTTTGAAATTCTGTAACAACGATTTATTCACCATGACCCGGACTTCATAGCCTCTCTCTTTGTTCTGCATTCAAAGCCACGTAACCAATTCATAGAGTTTGGGCAAAAGAGTGAGTCAGAGATAAACCTTTGATTTATCTTCTATTGTATGCGGGTAGCATACAAGAGTATGCCACCCGCATGGCAGAGCCTGGCAAGCTACCCGTGTCGTATTTGATATGCCAAATACCAGTAACAATTTTAGACCTCATTCCCATGACCTGATGGAATGGTTTGAGGCTCTTTATGTTCCTGGAGCAAGCAGATGCCCTCGGGCTCTACTAGCATGAGACAGGACATATGGAGATGTTACTGGGGGCCCGCTCGAGCCAATCGATGATGAATGGGAAGACAGTGACAGACAGTGACAGTGTTGGTCTCCAAGTTGAATCTTAATTATTGTATTTTGTAGGTCCAAAAGCAGAGGTGAGTCCAGCTTGTGTCTCGTGATTTCTGGTGTTTGTGTGGTGAAGAGAACAATCTCTGATAGGCGTTTGTTTTGCAGACGTGCATTGCTACTCATGAATCGAATGGAATTGATATCATCATTGCTTTGATTCTAAATGACATAAACCCGCTGGGTAAATACCGCATGGACCTGGTGCTCCAGCTCAAGGTAAATCTGAGCGTGGGGAAGGGGCGTTTGCTCCGTCAGGCTTCCTTCTCTCGCCTCCTCATTCTGAGAGTCAGAGTCAGCACGGTCTTATGCCTTCTCTGATGAGTGAGCGGCGAGGGCGCGGGAAGCGCAGAGGTCAGTGAACTCCCCAGTGGCCGGGATGTCACTGGTTGAGGGCATCCCGCACACCTATGAGGCCCAGCGCTCAACGCCCAGCGCTGCGGGAAAAATACAAAATAAAACCCAGCTAAAAAGTCAAGTCAGCAGCTTTGAGGTCATGTTCGGTTGGAAGTGCTTTATTGGAGTCTCTCTCAAGCACGTATTTCGTTCCAATGCTTTTGTTTTTATTTTATAGTTTTCATTATAGAGGGAGCAAAAAGGTGCCGAGCGGTCTCTGTTCCACATGTTTTTAATTCTTCTTCGCTCCCCAACTCTATCTAGCAACGCAGAATCAATGAGATTCTGGCGCGGCAGGGCCAGCGGAGTTGCCGCTTTATGGAGCCTCCTCTAGAAAGTCGTTTTCTTTCTACATTAGAATCTTCCTTTCCCCAAAATACTCTGAGCTGTGTCACACTTCCTTTGAGAAGCTGCTTTAACTTAAGCCAAGCACAGATGGTTATCACAGCTCTGGAGCATGAGGCCATCTGAGACGGTATCGGCAATGTTGTGTGCAAATGAAAATAGGCAAGTGACGGGACACTGTTAGCTATAAAAGCCCCTAATATGCAAAATCTTAATTGGCAGTGAAGGCGATTGGAGGATGTGCAGGCTTGGGCAGTGTGGCCCCTCCAGTCCGTGATGGTCCAGGAAGTCAGACCCTCCGACCCATTCCCCCGCCTCTCCTACCTCCCAGCTCCCCCAGAGCCACGGGCTCACTTCTCATCCCCAGACCCTCCACTTTGAGTGAGATCACACATACTTGTATTGCTCTGACCCAGTCACTCGGCCTAAAGCCCTCCAGCGCCATCCGAGGGGTCTGATCACACTCCCTTAACCCTCATTATCGGAGGAATCCCGGTGATTCCTTGATTTAAAGTAAGCTCAGCAGATGGATGTCACAGTCCGGACTATGTCCAGACCTACGCAGACATGGCAGTGGTGAGCTTGGTTCACAGCATGGACATTCTTTGCTTTTCAAATGAAAAATGCTGTTTTGGAGAAGAATCACTTAAAATTTATGTTTTTAAGCACAATTTACAGATCACTGTATCACTGTCTTCCCGTTCATCATCGATTTGCTTGAGCGGGCACCAGTAACATCTCCATATGACCTGTTCATGCAAGTAGAGCCCAAAGGGCACCTGCTTGCTCCAGGAACATAAAGAGCCTCAAACCATTCCACCAGGTCATGGGAATGAGGTCTATAGTTGTTACTGGTATCTGGCAGATACCTTTTCAAAATGTGACAGCTGAATAAATCAAGTCTGTACAGAGACAAATGAATGTCTTTGACTCGAAATAGTCAAAGCACAGTTTCCTACTTACGTGTGTTTGTGTCATTCTAGACATTCCAGGAGATCGTATATAATATATTAGAATTTATTATATCGTATCTAATATAATAATACATAATAACATATTACATAGTGTTACAAATATAAAATAGCCAATATAAGAACATTCATAAGACAGATGATCTATATTCACACATTTATAAGGTTTCTTGGGTGGGATACTTTTAAACACCCTGCAGCTCCTGGTCGCCTGCATGCAGATGTGTGCCTGACCTTGCTCACAGACGCGGGGCAGCCCAAGAGCAGTGAGTCGGGTGCCAGTGCCGAGAGATTGCAGACTCACGGGGTGGGGGACAGGCTCACACTGCAGGAGGAGCTCAGGTGAGTGACCCCAAACACGGGGGCGCCGGCTGGGGGACAGACTCACTGCATGAGCTCAGCTGAGTGGCCCAGGCAGGCAGACACACGCCTCTCCTGCACGGGGACCTCAGCAGGCTAACTTCTCTGAGTTTTAGTCCCAACGTTAACCCAAATGTTTGCTCTCAGGATGAGGATTCACCACATATAGATGGTCTCCGAAGTGCCTCATATTTATGACCTTGACACCCGTTTGATGGACCTACAGGGTCAAGGTTTTAAGCAAAGCAGCACTGTTATTTTTTCGGGTCTATTTTCAATCGTCCCAGACGCATACCAACACTGAAGCCTCTTTTTTTCTACCCTAGCGCTCTGTACACGCAACACACCCATCCAGGAAGGCTCCGGACTCCTTGCAGGCTTCAGTTCTTAGGGTGATCTAACAGCCCCCACAGGAAGCGGAGAAGTGAGCACGTGGCCCCTGACCGCACTCTCAGCTGAGCCATGCAGAATAACTTACAGATGTTGCCAATGGCATGATGCCATTGGCAGTGTGGCGCTTTCCAACCAAACATCTTTCACATGTTTTTAATGAAATAATAGAAATCTTACAAGTGAGCTACTGCATCCAAATCAATTTGAAAGAGAAAAGTCTATATACATTAAGAAATCAAACATGTGCACAACAGTTTTTTTTTCTCTCTTTTGGGACACACTCGGTGATACTCAGGGGTTACTCCTAGCTCTGCACTCAGGAATCACTCCTGGTAGTGCTCAGGGGGCCATATGGGATGTCCAGCCACAGGCAACGCAAATGCCCTGCCCTCCTGGATTCTCTCTCCAGTCCCTGAGCATGACAATTTTCCTCCATGGACGCTAATAAGGTCAAATGTTCTGTTTCATTTCATTTATTTATTCTTCATTCATTCACTTATTTATTTATTATTTATTATTTATTTATTTTGGGGTCACACCCAGCAGTGCTCAGGGGTTACTCCTGGCTGTGCACTCAGGAATTGTTTCTGGCAGTGCTCAGGGATATGGGATGCTGGGGATTGAACCAGGAGCAAAATTAGCAGTTTACCAAGGGTTGGTGTAGACGGATACTGCTGGTAGGGGCTGAAGCCAGAGCGGCTGGGCCGTGAGGGCTGGAGCCTGCCTCTGTGTTCAGTCCCGGTGCTCGCTTCGGCAACACATGTACTATGTTCAGTCCCGGGCTCTCTCTCCGCAGAACAATGCCTCCAAGCTGCTGCTGGCCATCATGGAGAGCAGACACGACAGCGAGAACGCGGAGAGAATTCTGTTCAACATGAGGCCCCGGGAACTGGTAAGTAAGCTCTTGGAAGCTGTGTTCATGGGCCGTCCCTCCAAAGGACCGAGCTGCTGGCGGGGAGACAGGAATGGGAGTGGGGGGTGGGCATGGCGGTCCCTGCACCGCCAAGGCTCGGTGCCGCCAAGGCATGGTGACTCCAGGCCAAGGCCCGTGTGCTTTGGGCCCTCAGGATCCGTGTACTGGCTCTGTCTCTTTGGCACTTTTCTTTCTTTCCTGACGCTTTTTTGGTCTCTAGGCACCGCGGTTCATCGCCCTGTGACGAGGAATGTCTCAGCGTGCAGTGCTCTGGCCCCCACCTGCCAGGGGCCCGCCCCTCCGCCACCATCTCACGGTCCCTCCCACCTTCTCCGGTGCAAGCGCAGTTTTAGAGTTTGACTCTTGGGGTCTCTTACCAGTGACTGTTTCTAATTTCCATACCATGTTTCTCGCTCCTCGGCTATGACCGCTCACTGGTGTTGACCCTCCGCCTGTGACCCTTTGCTCATCCAACACCCTCCACTTCCAGTTAGCAGAATAGCACAGGACTGAGCAGACGTGTATATCCATATTTTTTCGAAATAATGATTTTGGGCTCTTGGGGTTATCCAGAAGTGGAATTACTGGACCATATGGAAGCTCAGGTCTTAGTTTTTTGGAAATTCTCTATAAGGAAATTCTCATCCAGACTGAAGCATTCCCACAACAGTGGATGGTGGATTTGACATTTCCATGAGCACTGATTACTCCCAGTCTGTTTGCTGTGTGCCAGCCTTACTAGTGTGAAGGCATGTTTGTTGTGTCTTAGTCTCCCTAGTGTGAGTGTGCATCTCATTTTCTCATTGTTCCATTTGTTTCTCTGACGGTCAGTGCTGTAGAGCACTTCTCTCTATACCTATCTGCGATCTCTCTGTCTTTTATGAGGAGGGTGTGTTCGGCTCCTCCCCTTTTTGGGGCGGGTGGGTATTTTTGTTGTTGTATTGTGAGTGCTTTATGTATCTTGGATATCAGCCTTGGTCATATGTTTGGTGAATGGATGTTTCCTCCCTGTCTTTATTCTAGTTGTTGTTTCTTTCACAGAAGCTGCTGAAGTTGATATCGTTGAGTTTTCTTTTTGCTTTCGTTGGCTTCACCAGCGGCACTGAGTCATTGGTGATCTCTAGAAGCAGTGTCATGAGGTGTTCTGCCGTTTTCCCTTAACTTGATGGTTCAATGTCTCCTATCAAGGCCTGTAATTCATTTGAATTAACTGATATACGGTGTGAGGTAGGGATCCAATGAATTGTGTTGTTGTGACTCAGTAGTTTTCCCAACAGCATTAGATGATGGCTCCTTTGTTATAGATTAGCTGCCCACAGAGGTGAGGGTCTATACCTGGGCTCTCAGTTCTGTTCCAATGTTCTGACGGCCGGCTTCCGTTCCAGTAGTAGTGTTTTGATTTCTGGAGAGAAAAGTCTCCAGTCTTCTTTCTCCTACTGTTGCTTTGGCTATTCAGGGAGTTTCATTACTCCATATAAATTTTTACAGTATTTGGTCCATGTCCTTAAAATTGTCACAGGAGATTTTATAGAGACAGTGTTGAATCTGTAAAATGCTTTGGTTATGATTGCCATTTTAACAACATTAAAAGTCCAATTATTAACCTATTTACTTTGTAGCCCGTTTCCAGAAAGTTTGGGTGGAGTTCTTAGAATCTCTCTCTTTCTCTCCTCTCTTGATTTTGTTTTTGGGCTACACCCAGCAGTGCTCAGGCTTTCTCCTGGCCCTGAGCTCAGGGGTCACTCCTGCTGGACTCAGGGGAACTTATGGGGTGCTGGGATTGAACTCAAGTTGGCTGCATGCATGGCAAGTGCCCTGCCTGCTGTCCTCTCTCTCCGTCCCCATGGGCTTTCTAAGTGTAATGCCATCTACAGATAGCGATGGTTGACGTCCTCTTTCCAATCTGAGTCTCTTTAGTAGCTCTTGCCTAACTGCGGACAAGGACTTCCAGCACTATGTCAAATAATAGTGGTGAGAGTGGACATTCTTGTCTATGCGTGGTTTTGGAAGAAAGGCTTCAATATTCTCACCAGTTAGTCTACATTAACTAGGGTTTTATAGCCAGAGGTCTTCTCTGTGTAAATTAAGGAAAGTTCCTTTGATTTCCATTTTATTAAGGTTTATCATTCATGGGTTTTGGATCTTATTGAATAGTATCTTTCCAACAGTTGATATGATAATAAGATTTTTATATTTTCTTAAATTAATTTGGTATATTAACCTGATGACTTTCAAACAGTGTTTGTATCCCTAGATAAATCACACTCAATCATGGTGTAACCATCATTTTAATGTATGGTTGAATTTAGATCACAGTGTTTTGTTAAAGATCTTAGCAGCTGTGTTCATCAGGCATAATGATTTGTATTCCCAGTGATATCTCTGTCTGCTTTTCATATAAGGGTAACATTGACCTCTTAAAAGCTGTTCGGGAAAATTCTGGTTTGATGTTCAGGGAATCTTGAGGATAGGAAGAGGATCCTCATTGAAGCTTTGGAAAAAACTCATTATTGAGCTCATCTGAACCTTGTCTTTTATTTGGGGGATCCTCTTGGCTACTTTTCTATTTCCATCTTAGTAGTTGGTCAGTTCAGCTGTTCTGCTTTCTCTTGGTACAGTCGTGGAAGATTAAAGGATTCCTAATTTTTACACATTTTTTCTAGGTTCTTCAATTTCATGGCATGCAGTTATTCATAGTAATCTCCTACAATCTGTTATAATTTCTTCTCTTTCATTTCTGATCTGGCTTGCTTGAGATTTCTCTCTTCCTTTGTGAATCTAGCTAAAAGCTTGTCACTGGTGCAAAACCAACTCTGTTAAGGAACAATAGAGCCAAATATTCAAACCACAGAGTCAACAATACAGAAATCAAGAGACTCAAACTTGAGCAACCATACTCAGAAAGGTGCCGTGGAAGGTGGAGGGGAGGGCTTCTGTGAGTATAGGAGGGAAGCTCACACCGGTGGTGGGTCGGGTGCTGCCGTATTTTATGTCTAAAACTCGACTATGAATAACTTTGTGAATCAAGGGGGTGCTTTCATAAAACAAAGGCAAGCAGGTCTTTTGCTCTTTTGAAAGCAAAAGAGAAATCAGCTCTAGGTTTCGTTGATTTTTGGTACTGTTTTTCCCCTTTGGGAGAGTTCATTTTTATTTTATTGCTTTCCATTCTGAGTTTTATTGTTTCCCTCCTTTTGTTTACTTTGGACTCCCCTTGTTTTTTTCCAAGTAACGTAAGACATGTGGTAAAGTTACTTATTTGGGCCTTTTCTCATTTCCTGGTGCACATTTGCTCTGCTATGAACGTCCCTCTTAGAAGAGTTTCCGCGCCCCACCTCCCGCCACCCATGATCTAGTAACATGTGTCTTCATCTTCTATTTCTAGGAATATTTTTACTTTTTTTCTCTTATTTCCTCTTTGACCCTTTGTTGTTTAGTAGTAAATTGTTTAGTTTCCAAGTATTTTGAGCTTTCTCCAGATTTTTTGCAGTTAATTTCCACTTTCAAAGCATCATGGTCTGGGAAGACGCTTGATCTGATTTTTATCCTCTCAACTTTACGGAGCTCTGTTTGTGTCCCAGCCTCCCTGGAGAACGTCCTGCATGCCCTCGGGAGTAATAGCATCAGATTCTTGGGTGTGGCTTGCTCTGGGCATTAGCTGTTGGATCTGTCTCTCTGTTCTTCCCCTAAAGCTAGTGGTTCTTTATTTTTTGCTGAGGTGTTAAAATCTACTGTTGTGGTGTCTGTCATTGTCTTTCCTCAGGTCAATTAATAAGAGCTTTCGATTGTTAATGTTTATTTGCTGCATATATGTTAACGGGCATCAGGTCTTCTTGATATGGTCATTCAGTAACGTTCTTTCCTGTTTCTTCTAGTCTCCTTTTAACTTGGAGTCTGAGGTTACATCTGTCCTCTGTCCATCTGTCCGCTGAGGTGCCTGTCCCCGTCTTTCTGGGGACCTGCTTGCCTTTAGGATTGTTTCCCAACCCCGTTTTGAACACGTTTGCCATGACCTCTCAGCCGCGCTCTTCTCGCCCCACCGCTGAGGTTGGGCCGCCTCCTGATCCATCAGCCAGTCTGAACCGTGCGATCGGCGGGTTCAGGCCAGTCACGTTGCGCAGATTACTGAGAAGAAAGTGTTTGCCTGCGTTGAGTTGAGTTTATGAGTGTTCCTGGAGTTTGTCTTGCCTTTGAAAAGAGATCGTTCAGTGCTTCTTGCAAAGCTGGTTTAATGACTCTGAATTTCCTTAGCTATTTATCCAAAATTGTTTGTGTCATTCTTTTGAGTTTGAGTGAAAACTTAGCTGGATGGCCGAGCAGCTAGCAGGTGGTCAGGCTAGATGGCACCTTTTTCTTTTTTTTTTTTTTTTTCTCTATCTGATCACCCTCTAAGGTATTGCCTCCTCCATCTGTTAACCCTCTGAGGTACTGCCTCCTCCATCTGTTAACCCTCTGAGGTACTGCCTCCTCCATCTGTCAACCCTGTGAGGTACTGCCTCCTCCATCTGATCACACTCTGAGGTACTACCTCCTCCATCTGATCACCCGCTGAGATACTGCCTCCTCCATCTGATCACCCGCTGAGATACTGCCTCCTCCATCTGATCACACTCTGAGATACTGCTTCCTCCATCTGATCACCCTCTGAGGTACTGCCTCCTCCATCTGATCACCCTCTGAGGTACTGCCTCCACTATCTGATCACCCTCTGAGGTACTGCCTCCTCCATCTGATCACCCTCTGAGGTACTGCCTTCTCCATCTGATCACCCTCTGAGGTACTGCCTCCTCCATCTGATCACCCTCTGAGGTACTGCCTCCTCCATCTGATCACCCTCTGAGGTACTGCCTCCTCCATCTGATCACCCTCTGAGGTACTGCCTCCTCCATCTGATCACCCTCTGAGGTATTGCCTCCTCCATCTGTTCACCCTCTCAGGTCCTACCTCCTGTCCCCTCACTGCTGTCTCCTGTGACCTGCCCTCTCCTTCTGCCTGAGCCCCTCAGAGCTTCGCGTCAGCCCATGGGGGCCTCCTGTGCTCTTCTGCAGCCACTGACTCTGAGGCCGCTCTGTTCCCTGGAGGCAGACACAGCTCCTGAGGGCCCCTCAGCGCCTGTGCGCTGCCCATCCCCAGGTCTCCCTGGATCCTGGCCGTTTGTTCGGTCACAGAAGGTCGTCAAGGTTTAGGATCTCCTGAGCGTGACCACGACCAAGCCCCTGAGCATTTCCCAGGAGAGCCGGACCCTGTTGCGAGTCCATCGGTGTCCACATGGGTGGGAAGCCCGGGGAGGCTGCTGGTACCTCCCAAACCCGTGCCATGGGGTTGTATGGCCTGGGAAGGTGACGCTGGGCGCCCTGTGCCCTGCAGGTGGAGGTGATGAAGAACGCCTACAACCAGGGCCTGGAGGGCGACCCACGGGACGAGGAGGGCAGAGAGGACACCGTCTCCCCAAAAGATGTCGGCCACAACATGTACATCCTGGCACACCAGGTACCCGCACTATGCCTGACCCCCTCTGTCCATCAGTGCCGTGGCGGTGCCCGTCCCCCTCTGTCCATCTGTGCCATGGCGGTGCCCGTCCCCCTCTGTCCATCTGTGCCATGGGGGTGCCGTCCCCCCCTCTGTCCATCTGTGCCATGGCGGTGCCCGTCCCCCTCTCTGTCCATCTGTGCCGTGGCGGTGCCCGTCCCCCCTCTGTCCATCTGTGCCATGGCGGTGCCCGTCCCCCTCTGTCCGTCTGTGCCATGGCGGTGCCTGTCCTCCTCTGTCCGTCTGTGCCATGGCGGTGCCCGTCCCCCCTCTGTCCGTCTGTGCCATGGCGGTGCCTGTCGCTCCTCTGTCCGTCTGTGCCATGGTGGCGCCCGTCCCCCTCTGTCCACCTGTGTCACGGCTTGTCAGTACGTTTTCAAGGTCTGGGCCTTTGCTTGTCTGGGTCCAACCAGTCCCACAGCTACTTTGCTCTGATTCTGGCGCGATAAGTCTCCAAGGACACCTACATCTGCCCCAGCCCTGCCAAGTCTGATCCTCAAGGGAGACAAAATCAGGGCTGGAGATGCTTGTCCAGCTGACCACAGGCTCTGTCGGGCGGCCCAGTTGGGTCCCCAGCACTGGGTTGTCCTCAAACACTGCCCGAAATCACCGAGGCCAGGAGTAGCCCCTGAGCACTGCCGGTGTGTCCTCGTTCCTCTTTCCTTTTAACAAGGAAAGATTAAAAAGGGGCCAGTGGCTGTGGGTGTCAGGGCGCTCCTGCCCTCGGGGTCCGCTCCGGTCTTGGCTCCCGCCCTGGGGTCCGCTCGAGTCTCGGCTCCACACGTGGGGTGGGTGGCCTCGGCCCCTCACGGGCCCTTCACTTGCTTATGTGGCACCATGGACCCGCCTCTCCTGCTCGTAAGCCTTGCTCTGCCCTGTTCTCCCGAGGAGCTGTTTCCGCACCGAGCAGCTCTGGAAACAGTGCTCAGCTGCTCAGTCTCACCGTTTCTGTGTCGGAGCAGCTCTGCGCGGGGACATCCTCCTTCCCCAGAGCAGGCGGCTCTCTGAGACTGACTCCCGGGCTCCCCTCACTGTCCTGGCCACTGTCCCCAGCAGTGACCTCGCTGTCCCGCACCCTCATCCAGCTGATGGAATACACACCAGGAGCCCAAAGCGAGCTGTGGAGACGCCCTTTCCTCCTCTCTCTCCTGCATCGGCCTGCAGGGGTGCTGGCAGGTCGCCCTCACAGATGGCCCAGGTGGGGCCAGTGCTAGGAGGGAAGGCAGGAACAGAGCAGCAGGTGGCACCACATGGCCCGGCACCCAGCGCAAAGGGCAGAGGGGGTCCCCCGAGACCAGAGAGGATTGGGGGGGGTGGACAAGGCCCGGGAGGTGGGTGAGGAAGGTGGCGTGTGGGGGGGCTGGGACTCGGCGCAGGGAATTGATTCAGCAGTAGACTAGGAGGTGAGTGTGTGCCCCGTGTGAGGGCTGCGTGTGGGCCCAGAGCTCTGCAGGCCTGTTGGGCGCGCAGGAGCAGGAGCGTGTGACAGCCGAGGGCTTCGTCAGAGCAGCAGTGCCGGGAAGCGAGGAGGCGAGGTGGAGAGATGGGGGAGAGGGGGTGTGTGTGTGTCTGTGTCTGTGTGTGTGTGTCTGTGTGTCTGTGTGTCTGTGTGTCTGTGTGTCTGTGTGTGTGCGTCTGTGTGTCTGTGTGTCTGTGTGTGTGCGTCTGTGTGTCTGTGTGTGCGCCTGTGTGTCTGTGTGTGTGTGCGTCTGTGTGTCTGTGTGTCTGTGCGCCTGTGTGTCTGTGTGTCTGTGTGTCTGTGTGTCTGTGTGTCTATGTGTGTGCGTCTGTGTGTCTGTGTGTCTGTGCGTCTGTGTGTCTGTGTTTGTGTGTGTGGCGTCTGTGTGTCTGTGTGTGTGCGTCTGTGTGTCTGTGTGTGTGCGTCTGTGTGTCTGTGTGTCTGTGTGTGTGCGTCTGTGTGTCTGTGTGTCTGTGTGTCTGTGTGTCTGTGTCTGTGTGTGTGCGCCTGTGTGTCTGTGTGTCTGTGTGTCTGTGTGTGTGCGTCTGTGTGTCTGTGTGTCTGTGTGTGTGCGTCTGTGTGTCTGTGTGTCTGTGTGTCTGTGTGTCTGTGTGTGTGCGTCTGTGTGTCTGTGTGTCTGTGTGTGTGCGTCTGTGTGTCTGTGTGTGTGTGCGTCTGTGTGTCTGTGTGTGTCTGTGTGTCTGTGTGTCTGTGCGTCTGTGTGTGTGTGCGTCTGTGAGGAGGGGAGAGGGGAGGGTGTGTGTGTCTGTGTGTCTGTGTCTGTGTGGAGGGGAGAAGGGGAGGGTATATGTGTGTATCTGTGTGGCGGGGAGAGGGGAGGGTGTGTGTCTGTATGTATCTGTGTGTGTGTCTGTGTGTGTGTGGAGGGAGGCACAGCCACACCCAGTCTTTACTCAAAGCCTGCCCAGCTGTCTGCACAACTCGGGCGAGCAGCTGTGAAACCAGGTCAGCAGAGTCAGCTCCGTACCACAGGGAGGCGAATCTTTGGGCCACAACAACCCACGAGTCCCAAAGAAGAGGCTCAGAAGAGACTGCACTGGTGGTCTCCGAGCCGCCATGGTCCGGGGTGGTGGCCTGCAGGCCAGGGGACCACTAAGGGCGGTGCTGGGGCAGCACCGAGAGGGCAGAGGAAGGGGCGTCATTCATGCAGGCAGATGTGGGGAGCCGGGAGGGAGAGGCAGCGGCAGCGGACGGGGGTCTGTGAGCACCGAAAGGGAGGCAGGAGAGAAACTGAGTCAAGACACTGCACAGAGCTCAGTGGCGTGACGTGAAACTGCGAAGGTGCCGGGACGCTGGTCTCTTTGAGATGAGCAGGGTCCTCACGGGCTGGATAAGGACCTCCCATGCCTGCGGCCTGCCCCCTTCGGTCCCTGGCACCCCTGTGGGTCCCCTGAGACCCACCAGGAGGGATCCTTGGCGGAGCCGGAGGTAAGCTCTGAGCGCTGCCCTGTGAGGGCCCAGGACAAAAGCAAAAACCCAAAGCCTGATCCTGAGATAATTAAAGACTCCACCTTTCCGCCACCCTCCTGGGCTCTGTCCAGGTATCAGATTTAAAGAAGCTTTTATTTCCCCACACGGGCTCAATTATGCCAAAAGTCCAAGCAGAAGGCGCCGCCTTGCACGGGGCCTGCCTGGATCTGAGCCCAGCGCTCCTCTGGGTTGCCTGAGCACACACCAGGGGTGATCCCCTGAGTAGGGAGCCAGGAGCCAGCCCTGAGCTCTGCCTGGTGTGACCCCAAGAAACAAAGGGAGAAGATGAAGTGTGGGATGAGCCTTTGTTTGCATCTTGTGAGCTCGGCAGGGGCGGCAGGGCCTCACGGGACAGGAGCTGTGGTTCCATTCGGGCAGGTCTCATGGGGACGGCAACTGTGGGCCCTGGGTCCTCCGGCGGCCATGTCGGATGGGTGGGTCCAGCATGCTCTAGTGCTCTATGCTACAGCAGGCTCCCTGGAAGCCCCATGGGGATGGGGCAGGGGGCTAGTGTTTTGGTTTCCTGGGAAGCCGTGAGGGTATCTAGGGCTCCTGGTGAGGGTCTGCGCTGTGTGCGGGCGGGCGGGGCCTGTGCTCCGCCTGTGCTGACCCTGCACACTGGCCCCACAGTGCACTTCAGTGATTCCAAGCCCAGCCCCAGCTGCCTCCTGCGTGACAGGACCCGTGGTCCAGACTGTTCCGGGCGTCAGATTCGCTTTCTGCTGCTCTCCGCACCGTCGCGGCTTACTTCTGCTTCTCTCCTGCGGCGCCCGGAAACAAAGGTGCTTCTGGTCAGAATCTGTCTGCTCTGCACAGGCTATAAATACACCACGCAGGGCTCCAGCCTCACCGCAGACCTCAGCGCCCGCCGGGTCTCTCCCCCCCCTCCCGGGTGTCCCAGCGCGTTCCTGCGCTTGGCGCTTCCTCTCCAGGGCTGGCCCTGCTGCGTTGGCTCGGCTCTAGTCTTTCTCGAGGGCGCTGGCTCAGGCTCTCTGGTCCCCAGCAGCTCTGTCTGTCTGTCTGTCTGTCTGTCTGAGACCTCCCCATTCAGTGAGATGTGTGGTGTGGGGCAGGGGTGTGTCCTCAAGCTCAGACCCCGCTGGCTCCTCATCACCTTGACTCCAGGGTGCCCTGCTCCCTGGGCAGTGCTCTGGCCAGCACACAGTCCAGTCAGGCTGTGGCTGGGCCGCCTCCAGGGTCCCCGGGATACAGAACCCCTCTGTTCCGCCTCGTCTCTGAGAGAGGACACCTGTTCCCCACCCTGGGGGCCTCTGTGCTTTGCTTCTCTGAGATGGACACTCTGGGTTTTCTCTTCTTGGGGGCCACCCATGGCGGTACCCAGGGTCACCAGGGCTACACGTGGCAGTGCTGGGTTGGTGGAGGTTGGCTATTGTGGTGCCAGGGATGAACCCAGGCCTCTCACAGCCAGGCGTGTCGCTCAGCCTGGAGGGTTCCCCAAGGGCTGTCACACGGCACCCGCCTGAGCTTTGTTTGCCTGCACCCAGCGCCTGCCAGCTGTGCCAGACCCTCACCGCAGCAGGGCTCACTGCCTCCAGCGCCGCGGTGCGTGTGCACCACGTGGGCAGACACGTGTCTAATCTGTTACCAGGCTATGCACGCAGAGCGTGATCTGATCGTTCCAGTCTACACACACACACACACACACACACACACACACACACATGCATACACACAGAGGTCTATTTCCAGTCTACACACACACACACACACACACCTACACCCACATACACATGGGTCTGTTTCCAGCCTTCACATACAAACACATACACACATACACAACACGGGCATGTTGTCTGTATACACACATGGGTATGTTTCTGGTCTATACACACGCACATACACAGCTTTGTTTCCAGTCTACACACACATACACACAGGTATGTTTCCAGTCTGTACACAGGTACACACACGGGCATATTTCCCATCTGTAGACATGTGCGCATACGTGGCTGTGTTTCCATTGTACAGACATAACCTGTATAACACATGTATGTTTTCCAGTGTATCTCCATGTCCACATGTGGCTGCATTTCCTGCCTGCAGACATTTGCACACGGTGTGTTTGCTTTGTGCCAACATCCACGTAGGCACACGGCTGTGTCTGGCTCCTCCACGTCTCTCCTGTTCGTGTCCGTCAGCACGGCTGAGCTATTCTGAGCGAACAGTCCCTCGGTGAACACGGGGGACCTTTTCTTTACCGGAATCCCACCAGAGCTGGGAGCAGTTTGGGGGAGTCACTATTGTGCGGAGGGGATGCGGAGAGCGTCCCCTGAGCCCTGGAGAGCAAAAAAACAACTCCTGGCTTATAAGAGGAGAGAATGGATCAGCTTAATTGGCTCTATGAAATTATGTTTTAAATACAGGCTGTATATTTTTTCACGGGCATTTCCTCCACTAAATGCTCTTTGAAAGCCTAATTAATGGCTGCATAATTGCTTGTCGTTTGAATGTATCATAATTTATTTAATCACTTCTTATTATTAGACATTCACGTTTCTAATGTTTTTGATAGTGTGAATTATGCTATGATTAACATCCTCATACATTAAGTTTGCCGCCACGCTGATTATTTCCCCAGGATACATTCCAAGAAGTTTAATTACTAGGTCGCAGGGCAGCACTCGTTCATGGTTCTTGGTGCGTTTTATAAAAATTGCTTTTCACAGCGTGGGGTGCTTCATCTCACCAGACCCCAAGTTATTACCACTGATGCAGTTTCTGTTGGCTCTCAGTGCCTGGTGATAGTGACCACTCAACGGAGAGCTTCTGGGTCCATGAATGGGTTATGGATAAAATGGACTCACTTCAGCTCACACCTCCTGGGTCCTGAGAGCGCTGAATCCTAACCACTAGACCACCAGCGAGGTTCCTCCTGGTTCTGAAACGTGGCGCCATCTTCTAACACGCTGCACGCCCCTTTCTCCCCCTGCAGGTCAGCCTGAAACTGCGCTCTCCCTCCTGCTGTTGTTCTCCTTAGTGACATTTGGTCACGGGCAGGGCGTCCCTTCTCCGCTCCTCTCCCCACTCATTCCTTTTGGTGCTGGGGGTGGGTCTGGTGTTGGAATGACCTGGGGGCTGGTTGATGGCTCACAGGCTGCGCGTCCCTCGGTCCCTACCCCCAGCACCCTCCAGGCCGGCCTGGTGGGCCCGAGCAGGGACACAGCATCGGGAGGGGCTTCCCCCATCGCTGCAGGAAATGCCTCCCGGCCTGAGAAGCAGCAGCACCGTAGCAGCCCCTGCTGGTCGCTGCCTCTCCGGGAGCCAGCGTCAGGGGCGGGGGTGGCGGCGCCTTCTCTGGACTCAGTCCCCCAGTGCTCTCCTGACTCACTCGGAAATAAACCTGCAGCTACCGAACATGTCAGGCAGACGAGGAATTGCTTCCCCTCGAGCTGGGCTGCGTAAGCCTCATGCCTGGCTAACAGTCATACTGTCCGATTTGAATGCCTTTCTGGACCGCATTTTTTTTTATTGTTCCAATTAGCCATGCGTTTGAGGGGTCAAATGCATAGAAATGACAGTAATTCAAATATTCTGTGTTGCTTGGTGAAAGATTTGGGGGTGCTGATGACAATTTAAACCTATAGTGGCGAAGTTTGTGGTTTTTGTGTGAGGAAGATTTTTTCTTTTTTACGAAGACCTGTGGGAACCAGGTTTTAGTGCATTTACTACTTATTAAGAGGCCATGTCATACATGAAATTAAGAACATTCTAGGAATACAGTGTCCCAACACCCATCCCTCCACCTGTGCACATTTCCCAACACCAAAGTCCCCAGTCCCCCGCCCCCATATCACTGAAGCTCAAATCATGAATGACTTTATAATGGTTCATCTCACAGTGATTCCGTTAAAAAAAAAATCATCTTAGGGTAGTGTACAGTAGGCTAGTGGTGAACCTGTGTGTGACTCTAGGTGAACATGAACCAAACTAAGAGAAAGATTGTAGTTTCTTTATCGGGGGAATGAAGGTTATCGGTTTGGAAGTAAGGTAGGACTAAGGTGAATTGCGAGAAGAGGGAGGTAGTGTTTTATGGACTCAGGCAGTTTGCTGACAAGATCAGTGAAGGGTCTGCTAGCACTAGCGAGACAGTCCGTGGGAGCTGAGTGGGTGCTTGGCCTCCAGAATGCTGCATCAGTTTTGTGGGATTCTGTTGAGCTTCTGTTGTGCTTTATTATGTCAACATATTATCAGCATGCACGCACTTTTGTAAGAAGGATTCCACCAAACTCCTCTCAACCATCTACCCTAAGTTAGGCTTGGCATAGGAACAGAAAAAAATCATGTTTGTATACACAGAATTTACACTTCAGTGGGGAAGAAATTATCACTAGTATTCATTACAATAATGATGGTAACAAGAAAATATTTCAGTCATTGTAAGTACAATACTTAAACTCTACAATATCAAGACTTTGTATAGTATATATATTATATGTGATAGTAAGCATTCACATGAACAGTTATGCAGGCTTCACTGGAATGGTTGCAGTTCATGACAGTGACACAGGCTTCACTTGAATGGCTGCAGTTCATGACAGTGACTCAGGCTTCACTCGAATGGTTGCAGTTCATGACAGTGACTCAGGCTTCACTGGAATGGTTGCAGTTCATGACAGTGACACAGGCTTCACTGGAATGGTTGCAGTCCATGACAGTGACTCAGGCTTCACTGGAATAGTTGCAGTCCAGACAGTGACACAGGCTTCACTGGAATGGTTGCAGTCCATGACAGTGACTCAGGCTTCACTGGAATAGTTGCAGTCCAGACAGTGACACAGGCTTCACTGGAATGGTTGCAGTTCATGACAGTGACACAGCCTCCCTTCGAATGTTCAAGTTCATGACAGTGACACAGGCTTCACTTGAATGTTCGCAGTTCATGACAGTGACACAGGCTTCACTGGAATGGTTGCAGTCCATGACAGTGACTAAGGCTTCACTTTCCGAATGTTCGCAGTTCATGACAGTGACTCGGGCTTCACTCAAATGGTTGCAGTTCATGACAGTGACTCAGGCTTCACTCAAATGGTTGCAGTTCACGACAGTGACACAGGCTTCACTCGAATGTTTGCAGCTCATGACAGTGACTCAGGCTTCACTGGAATGGTTGCAGTCCATGACAGTGACTCAGGCTTCAGTCAAACAGTCACTTAGTCGCAGTTTCATGACAGTGACAAGGCTTTACTTGAATGGTTGCAGTTCATGTCATTCCAAAGACATTGGTGGTATTTGTTGGTAGATGCCACACAGGATTCCCTAACACAAGGCCAGAACAATCGTACAGTGGGCCTTGCACACATCCAACCTTGGTTGGATTCCGCATCAAGTGTGGGCCCCTAAGTACCATCAGGAGTAATTCTTGAGTGCAGAGCCAGGAGTAACGCCTGAGCATCGCTGGAAGTGGCCCCCCAGACATATTGCTGCCACTCTGACCCCAAAGCAGCTCAATACGATAGTGTCTAAGATGCTTTTTGCTGAAGTTGCCACTGCTGCCCGGGCTGCCCTCGCTGGCCCTTCCAGTCACCTGTTCCAGGTGGCCTGTTGTGTTAAGGCTCTTGTGAACAAGGCTGTGATGGCTGCGATGAACATAGGTGTGCAAATATTTTTCTGATGAGTTTTGGGACCCTTGAAGTAGATGCCCAGAAGTGGGGTTGCTGGGACGTTCGGTTCTTAGGTTTTTGAGAAGTGTCCATTTTCTCTTCCAGGCAGGCTGGACCTGTTGACATTCCTTCCACCCCCTTTTCCTCACGTTCACCCAACACTGATTGTTTCCATTTCCTGTGATATGAGCCCGTCTCGGGTGGGGCAGTCTCTTGTTGACTTGCGTTTCCCTGTGATCGGTGATGCAGAGCGTTTCTTAGTGTAGCCCGCCTCTGTGTCTGTCACGGGACGCTTCTGCTCATCTCTCTTCTACCCCCTCCTTTTTTTTCTGGGGCTGGTTTTTTTTTCCTAGTTAAGGCCTTCTACTAGTTTATATATTTTTAGAAATTAACCCTGTTAAATGGATGGTGGGCAGACATTTTCCCCCCCAGACTGTGGGTTGACTTTTGCATTTATTTGTTTCTTTTGCAGTGAAGAAGCTTCTTCATTTGAGGTAGTTCC
Organism: Cryptotis parvus; assembly: GCA_021461705.1. Classification (NCBI taxonomy): domain Eukaryota; kingdom Metazoa; phylum Chordata; class Mammalia; order Eulipotyphla; family Soricidae; genus Cryptotis; species Cryptotis parvus. The sequence continues at coordinate 65,783 of JAJIBD010001564.1, read as the reverse complement.
ATGTGTTTATTTTGCTTCTGTTTGCTCGGCCTGTGCACTGAGTCACTGAAGCCCTGTCATGCAGGGGTCGCCTGTGTTTCCCTCAGTATGGTTCATGGGTTCAGTCCAATATCGAGGTCTTTAATCCATTTTGAATCGACTTTTGTGCCTGGTATTGAGATAGGAGTGTGAGTTTACTTTTTTTCCATGTGCATGATCAGTTTTTCCAGCACCATTTGTTGAAGATGCTTTTTGTTGCCTCATTTCATGCTCTTAATTTTTTTTCTTGGTCAAACATTAACTGATGGCACACCTCAAGTTCTGTCTCTGGGCTCTTGGTTTTCTTCCATTGATCTGTGAGTAGCTTTAGTTTATGACCATGCTGTTTAATTATGTAGCTTTAGAGTATAATTTAAGATTGGCATGAGGAAAGCCTCCCATCTTTTATTTTCTAGGGTTGCTTTTGGCTGTTTGGGGTCGGGCTGGGTGTTATTCACGATCACGATCTTCCCGTTGATCATCTATTTGCTAGAGCGGGCACCAGTAATATCTCCATATGTCCTGTCTCATGCCAGTAGAGCCAGGGGCATCGGCTTGTAGGAAGGGTGTTATTACTCCATAAGAATTTCAGGAGTGTTTGGTTTATGTCTTTTTAAAATATCATAGGGACTAAGTTGAATTTGTGTAATGCTTTGTACAATGCATTGTCATTTTGACACACCGAGAACAGAGAGACTGTTTTCATTTCCCATGTTGTCTTTTTATTTTTCATCAGTACTCATGATGAAAACACTTCAAGAACAGGGATAGACAGAAACTTCCTCAATATGGTTAAAACCATCTGTCGTGCACCCATCGTACTCAGTAGTAAGAAAGCGAAAGCCTTCCTGCTAAAATCAGCGGAGACCAGGCTGTGCACGCTCACCCCTTTCTTCATATGTCCAGTATGGTGTTGGGAGTCCTTGCCATCCCATCGCGGTCAGGCAAGGGAGAGATAACCAGGGTATCAGGATGGGGAAGGAAGTCAAATGATCACTATTGGAAGGTGGCTGGGCCCTATATTTAGAAACTCTCAATGTCTACATTGAGAGCCTCAGGAGACCAAATGCTAACGTCCAAGCTTGCTAAACAGTGCAGAGAAGCGATAAAAGCAGACCTCAAAGACAGAAGAGCAGAAATACTGGAAGATGCAGCAGAAGCCGGGAAAAGTATTCGCACTGCCCGCCTGTCCTTCGCCAACTATAAGACCAAGATGACTGCCCTCCGACGCCCTGATGGATCTATCACATCTTCCAGAAAGGCAATGGAGAAGATTATCCAGTACTTCTACTCAAATCTTTTTTGATAGCCACATCCACCTGCCCACATACCAAATTCCACAGGATGGATATGTCATTCCCAGCGTTCTCCCTTCTGAAATAAGACATGCCATCTCATCGGTAAAGAAGGGAACAGCACCAGGCCCAGACAAAGTCAGACCCGAACATCTGAAGAATCTGCCATCGGTGCTCATCAATACACTAGCTCGGCTCTTCACACGCTACCTGTCCGAATGCAAGGTGCCCTCCCAATGGAAAACCAGCAGGACAGTACTACTGTTCAAGAAGGGAGACATTCATGACATCGGCAACTATCGCCCCATCTGCCTGTTGTCTGTCATCTACAAGCTGTTTACACGAGTCATCCTGAACAGGATTAGCAGAACACTAGATGAAGGTCAACCATGCGAGCAAGCAGGTTTCCGGAAAGGATTCAGCACAATCGACCATATCCACACAGTAACCAAGCTCATTGAGGTTTGTAGGGAGTACAAGATGCCGCTCTGTCTCACGTTCATTGATTTACAGAAAGCCTTTGATTCTGTGGAAACTGAAGCAGTCATCGAAGCCCTAGTCAAACAGGGTGTTCAAACCCAATACATCAAGATCCTTCGTGAGCTGTATTATGGATTCACCACCAGGATCTCACCATTCTACAAAGAAGTGATCATTGATGTCAAAGAGGGGTTCGACAGGGTGATACCATTTCACCAAAACTCTTCAGTGCCACCCTCGAGAACATCATGAGACAATTAGAATGGGAAGGAATGGGAGTGAAGATAGATGGTCGGCAACTACACCACCTCCGCTTCGCTGATGACATCGTTCTAATAACACCAAACATTAGCCAAGCGGCACAAATGCTGGCTGACTTTGACCGAGAATGTGGAAAGGTAGGTCTACAGCTGAATCTGAAGAAAACTATGTTCATGAGAAATGAACTAGTTCCAGAGGCCCCATTCTCTCTCAATGGAACAAACATCTCTGAATGCAGCAGTTATGTGTACCTAGGTCGAGAAGTCAACATGATGAATGACCTAAAACCTGAGCTGCGCAGGAGGAAGAGAGCGGCATGGAATGCCTTCAAAGGCATCGAAGAAATAGCTAAAAGGACAAAGAACCTCCGGCTCCGGGCACATCTCTTTGACTCCACCGTTCTCCCTGCATTAACATACGCCTCAGAGACCTGGGCCCTACGAAAGCAGGATGAGAATGCTATTCGGGTCTCCCAGAGAGGCATCGAAAGAGCTATGCTTGGAATATCACGTCTCACTCAAGTGAGAGAAGGAATCCGGAGTTCTGACCTCCGTCGCTATTCCAGAATCAGGGACGCTGTCTCGTTTGCCAAGGCATCGAAAATTAGATGGGCTGGACATGTAATGCGATTTGGAGACAACCGCTGGACTAGAGCCGTTACCGACTGGATCCCACGGGATGTCAAAAGATCACGTGGCCGCCCACCTACAAGATGGTCAGACTTCCTTGTTAAGACCCTGAAGGAACGGTTTGAGGCTCTTCATATTCCTGAATCAACCAGATGCCATTGGGCTACATTGGCACGTGATAGGGTCCAATGGAAATGTTACTGGCGCCCGCTCGAGCAAATCGATGAGTAACGGGATTCAAGTGATCAAGTGATCAAGTGATCAATGTCTACAAAAGAGAAAACCCACAGGAACAACAAACCTTAGCTCATCAGGTAGCTCATGGCATTCCTGTATGCAAACAGAGTAGTAGAGGAGAAAGAAATGGGAAAAAAAATCCATCCTGTTCACAATTGGTCCTCAAAAAATCAAACGCCTGGGAACCAACGTAACAAAGAATGTTACATAAAAGATGTTACATAAAACAAGGTTTATATAAAGAAAAGTGTACCTACATCATGGAGATTCTGTAGGTAAAGGGATATACATGGTAACCTTTCAGTATCTATATTGCAAACTGCAGTATCCAAAAGGAAGGGGGAAGGGAGGGAGATAGAGAGGGAGGGGGAGAGAGAGAAGAAAAGAGCCTGCAGTAGAGGAAGTCTGCCTGGGAGGGCAGGCAGGGGTGGGAAGGAGGGAACTGGCACACTGGTGGAGCCACAATGCTAGAACACTGTATGGCTGACCCAATCACCAACTGTGTAGTGTTCTATCTCATGGTAGTTCCATTTAAAATATTTTCTGAATAACCTTGTTAGTATTTGTGATAATGCTAGCATTAAACTGACACATTCTCCAAATCTGCTGTCTAATTCCCACTGGAAATCGGGTCCACAGATGGGGTGTGCTGCCCACCCTTGGCTCTGCAGAGCCAGACCTATGACCTGCCCCTTGAGACCTGCCCCCCCGTGGCTTCTGTTTTCCTATGCTAACAGGCTCATCAACATTGCTTCTTTGCTTTGCTTGTAGAAAGAGAAGATAACCTTCTTCTGTAATACTGTAACAAACTTCCAATTCCTTCATCATTCTTATTGCATAGACAGAAAGGGGAAACAGCCGGGCACCCAGGCACGTGAACAGCTCAGTTGTATGTCCGGAGAAGCGCTGTACATCCGGCCTGGCTGTTCTGCTCACACACATACCGTGTTCTCTCCATTAGCTGTGTGTCATTCAGCTCCTGGTGTCAGCCTCAGGGAGTGTCTGAGCTGTGTTTGCCGTGTCCAGTGCTGAAAGTTTGTTGTTGGCTTGTGTCCTGGATTTGATGGCATTTTAAAGAATGTTAATGGAGTAACTAGCCAATTCTGGGTGTTAGGGGCGGGAGGGGGGTTTTGGAAGCCTTCTTGCAAGGTGTAAGTTGTAATGAAATAAGGTCAGTGTTAGGCTCTAAATATGGTTGATTCAAAGGTGTCTTCTAGAAATCAGTCACTCAGTCAGCCAGTCAGTCAGTTGCTCAGTCACCAACCACTCAGCCAGCCAGTCAGCCAGCCAGTCAGTCAGCCAGTCAGCCAGCCAGTCAGTGAGTCAGTCAGTGAGTCACTCAGTCACTTAGTCACCTACTCACTCGGTCAGTCAGTAACTCAGTCTAGTCAGTCAGTCAGTCAGTCAGTCAGTCAGTCAGTCAGTGAGTCACTCAGTCACTTAGTCACTCACTCAGTCAGTCAGTAACTCAGTCAGTCTAGTCAGCCAGTCAGTCAGCCAGTCAGCCAGCCAGTCGGTGAGTCAGTCAGTCAGCCAGCCAGTCAGCCAGCCAGTCAGTGAGTCAGTCAGTGAGTCACTCAGTCACTTAGTCACTCACTCACTCAGTCAGTCAGTAACTCAGTCAGTCTAGTCAGTCAGTCAGTCAGTCAGTCAGTCAGTCAGTCAGTCAGTTGCTTAGCCATTCAGGCAGTCATCCACTCAGTCACTCAGTCACTCAGTCAACCAGTCACTCAGTTGTTCAGTCAGCCAGTCAGCCACTCAGTCAGTCAGTCAGCTACTCAGTCAGCCAGTCAGCTGCTCAGTCAGTCAGTCAGTCAGTCAGCCAGCCAGCCAGTCACTCAGTCAGCTAGCCAGTCAGTCACTCAGTCAGTCAGTCAGCCAATCAGTGCTTCTGCCTGCCTGCTAATCTCACAATGTTTCTAAACATTTTTAGCCATCTGAGATCTGAAAACTGCACAGATATCTGTGTGAATGGGGCAGACACTATTTTTTTTCCACCTCAGAAATACTTTTGGCTTTTCAGATTCTGTTGTCTCTGTTATAGAAACTTAACATTGTCTGCTATAAAAAGCAGCTATAGCAAATGCTCCCCAAAATGAGCTGGAGTCTGTCTGTAAAAATGAATTTGCAGGACTCATAAGTGACTGGTCTGTGCCGCTAGTGCTTGTGGCGAGACAGAGGGTGCCAGTAGGCGAAGCCCAGCTTGGGCGTGAGTGTGAGAGCTTGGGTGTGGAGAGGCTGAGCGGAGCAGAGTGTCCACAGGAGACGGATCTGGGCTCTCGGGAAGGGCAGCCTTCAGGGCGGCTGCAGGAGGCGCCGGGTGGAGCATCTGCCTGTCGGCCTCGAGCTCTCGAGCATCACACGGTCAGTGCCGGGAGAGCTGCTGGGGCTCGCGGGCTGTGAGCTTGGACCCGTGTCCAGCTCCCGCCCTGTGCGGGGACTGTGGCTGAATAGCCATGGGGAGAATCGCCAGCCCCCTTGGCTGCACACTGGGTATTTTTACTCCTTGCTTCACAGGCCACAGTTCCCAAAAAGCTCAGACTTCTGGTCTCTCCACTTCCTTCCCAAACTGTCTGGAGCCCAGCCAGCTCGCGGCCTTCATCCCGCCCTCCCGGCAGCCAGCCGAGGATTCCTTGCTTTTGCATTTTTGTGACCACCTCCCCAATTAAAGGAATCTTCACTAAGTAGCACAGCATTCGTTTACTTACAGCTCCGGTAAGGCACTTGCCCTGCAGGAAGTTGATCCTGTTTGACTCTCCAGGACCGCTCTGGCCCCGGCCCTCAGGAGTGACCCCTCCACCTGCCAGGAGCTCAGAGTGAGCTCAGCCAGGTGTGGCCCCAAACAAGCATGTGGGCACATATGCATGTGTGTGGCGTGCATGCATGCTCGTGTGTGCTGAGATGTGTGTGTATAATGCGTATGCATGTATGTACTACGCATCTGTGCTTAGGTGTGTGTATGCACGTGTACTGAGGTGTGTGTATGATGCATATGCGTATGTGTGCCTAGGTGTGTGTGTGCTGGGGGTGTCTGCATGCAGTTGTGCATGGGGTGTGTGGTATATGTGCATGTGTACATGTGTGCATGCATGTGTGTATGCGCGTATGCATATATGTGTGTGTATACGTGTGTATGTGTATACATGTGTATGCATGGATATACATGTGTATGCCTGCATGTGTATATATGTATGTACATTGTGATTATGTGTGCATGTATATGTGTATGTGTGCATGTATATGCATGTGTATCGTGCATGTGCGTATATGTGCATGCATGTATATATGTATGTGTATGTGTGTGCATGTATATATTGTGCATGTATATACATGTGTGTGTGCATATGCGTATATGTGTGCATGTGCATTGTGTATATGTGTGCATGTGTACACGTGTGTATGTGCATGTATATGCATGTGTATGCGTGCATGTGCGTATATGTGTACGCGTGTGTGCATGTGTATATATCTGCATGCATGCATGTGTGTATATGTTGTCTGAAGTGTCCACCCTCAGGTGTGCAGTAGCTCAGGGTTTGAGCACACACCTCACACATCTGAAGTCCTGACTTCGGCACCAAGAGCAACGCTGTCCATCCTCTTCAGGTTCCCGAGGCTCTCCAGGCCTGTTTGCTGGGCTGTGCCTGTACAGTGGGGGCTTCTGGGAGCAGGTTCCAGAGAGGGGCCCCTAGGGAGACACCCTGGGCTCCTGCCTGCACACTTAGGTGTCTACCCGGGGAGCGTCCACACTCCGTGCTGTCTGTGGCTGGCTGGTGGTCCGGAGGCAGCCCTCACTAAATGTCAGTGGGTGTAGGGGTGAGAGGCGAGGACAGCCCCTCTGCAGCGCCTTAGGGCAGCGGATGGCATAGTGGAGATGGTCTCAGCGTCCAGATCCTGGCATAGTGGAGATGGTCTCAGCATCCAGATCCTTGGCAGAGTGGAGACGGTCTCAGCGTTCAGATCCTAACAGAGGCTGTGGCGGCCTGCAAATGGGCTCTGAGCAGAGGAACAGGCCGGTGCGGTGGCCTCTGCAGAGCTGCTTCTTGGCTCAGCTTCCCTTGAGGTTGGCCTTTCATCCCCCTCCTGTTCTGGCTGTCCCCAAGTGCGGAGCTCCTGTTCACCCTGGCGTGGCCGGCATTGACACCCCGGGGGGAGAGAGTGTCCAGTTGTGACTGAACAGGGGTAAGAGAAGCCACAGGGTGGCCAGCTGTGGCGACTGTCCTTCCCTGCCTGCTGCCATCTGGGTGACCCTGGATAGGAGACCTGGAAATGCCCTGGGCCTGTCCCGGGGGCTCCTCCCTCCGCCTTTCCCAGCAGCCTTCCTGGCGTCTCATACGAGCTAACTGGGGCTTACCTGGGCATTGCACCTGCCCACAGTCACCACGCCCAGCTGGCTCTGTCCTGTGCCCTGCTCGCCTCCCACTGTCTCCTGCTCTGTCCTTTCCAGCGCAGCTGGGCCTCCTCTGTCTCCTTGTTCCATCAGATCTAGTCCCCACCTCCGCAGAAGTCTGGGAGGCGTTTGACAAGCCCAGCCGAGCGTTCAGTCGCTTCTGGGAGAGTAGGGACTGGCTGGTGTGGTCGGGGACCTCCGTCACCCTGTCACCCCTCCTCACTCTCCAGTATTTTGGCTCACATGCCAAGGGCTTGCTTGGCGTCTGGTCTGGTCTTTCCACTGGCATTCTGGGGGTCCACCATTATCAAGAACTGTCTATCAGAAGCCAGTAAGGAGCCAGGAGCTTCGTCAGCAAGATGAAACAAGAGCAGAACCAAGTTTGGATCCGGGAGAAGCTCAGCGGCTGAGTGCAGGCTTTGCACAGGGAGGCCTGGGTTCCACCCTGGAACCCCACGGTCCCCCTGAGCACCACCAGGAGTGCCCCAAACATGGAGCGAGAGCACCTACTGAGCACCGCTTAGTGTGGTTGGAAGACCAGCAAGAAGCTCTGACTCGCTGTTGTGGAGTTGCGGGTTCCTGCTTCCTCTGAACAGAGAGAATCTTCTCGAGATTTGGATGGGCGGGCGGTGGGCTGAGGTAGGGTGATGCGGCTGGCCCTCCAGGACAGTCCTGCCTCTTGCCACCCGCTGCCGGCCAGAACAGCCTGTCCCCCGTGGGTCTGTGAAGTGAACTGAGCAGGCGCGTGGTTGGCGTGTGTGTCTGCATGAGTATATGTGTGTGCATGTGAGTGCATGAGTCCATGTGCGTGTGAGTACGTGTGTGAGTGTGCATGAGTGTGTGTGCATGTGTGTGAGTATAAGTCCATGAGTGCATGCATTTATAAGTGCCTGTGTGTGAGTGCATGTGTGCAAGCATGTGTGACTGCATGTATGAGGTGTGTCCGTGCGTGTGTGTGACTGTGAGTCTGTGCGTGCTTGGTCTCTCCAGTCTTCGGCCGGATCAGTGGCGTTTGTGATGCTAGCTGGACTCCTTTGTGACCTCTCTCTAATGGGAAGCTCAGTGGCCGCCATGGTGGTTCTGGTCCCCTGCTGGTCAGGAACAATTGGAACCCAGCCCTGCCCAGAATCTGGCTGCTGGCCCTCGCCTTCCTACTCTCCTGCTGTCTCTGACACCATCCCCCTTCTTGCAAGGAACATTCCAGAATCCACTCACGGCCTTGCTGACCTGGATTACGGGTGTGTCTGCTTTTCCGCCTCCAGTCAGTCCCCTGAGCCTGCCTCAGTGTCACCTCTGACCCGGTTGCTGAATGCAGACTCCCCTCTGCTGGCCACCACCGAGGCGTTCAGTTTCTCAAATTAAACTTTAGATTAACTTCCAGAAGCCTCCCCAACCTGGCCCCTTTACCCATCTCTGCCCACCTCCCATCCCACTTGCCTCGGTTTCCTGACTTTGCTTTGGCACCAAGAAGCGCATTTCTGTGTCTCTGTCTTGCCATTTCCGTCTGTCACTGAAGCTCCTGTTAAAATGGGCTCTTTGTTGCGTAACTCCGAGTAGGGTTTCACTGTGTGTCTGTCCCTGGCTGCTCGGTCCCTTCATGCCTTGATGGGTCCTTGGCTGGATTCCACCTCTTGGCTGTTGGAACAGTGCCGCAGTGAGTGCCAGGGTGCGAGGGACCTCTTAGAACTTGCCTTTTCATGCCCGTCGGACACCCGAAGTTGAATAGCTGGATTGTATGACATTGCTGGTCTGGATTTTTTTTGTGGCTTATTTGCATGGTCAGTAGAATGTCTTGTTTTAGTGATGGGTTCTTTCACAGTGCAGAAGTTTTTGAGAGTAATAGATCCCATTTATCTACTTTTGCTTTTTTTTAAAACTTGCCATTGGAAATGAATCTTCGTAGATATTATGGAAGGCAAAAATCAGAGACTGTTTTTCCTGTGTTTTCTTTGCCATGTTATGTAGGTCCATGGGCTAACAGTGAAGTGTTTACTCTGTGGCAGTTGTCTTGTGTGCTTGGTGTGGGATGATTGTCCATTTCATTCTTTTGCATGTGACTAAGCGGTTTTATGAACACCACTTGTGGAAGAGGCTTTCCTCTCTCGTTGTAGTTTCTTGGCTCCTGTCATAAGCTGGCCTAAACTGATCATGTATTTGAAGGTTTCTTCATAGGCTCTTGATTCTGTTCCATTGGTCTAAGTGTCTGCTTGTATTCCAATGCCACATTCTCGATTACTCTAGCTTTACAGTATACAGTGAAGTCAAGAAACATGATTTCAGAATTGCTTAGGATATTTGTGGAATGGGAGGAGGATTGTGGCTCTAACAAATGCTAGTGGTAGTTGGTCTATGTCCCTGGGTAATTCCACTGAGTTTTCATAGACTTTGCATTGATTGTTCACTGTGGGTGGGATGAGCCCTTTAACACTGTCTGCTGTTTCAAGCTACAAACATGAAAATGTTACGTTCCCTTGTGTCATCTGCTTTAGAAGTGATTTATAATGTTCAGTGTACAGAAACAAAGACAGACTTTGCATTTAACTTAATGGTGATCTGAGTTACAGGAGAATTTTGATTTTATTTGAGAGTCAGATAAACAGGTCATTGTGTTCTTATCAAGAGTACATGTAATATTCTTTCTGGGTCTAACAATATTCTTGCATTTATAAGTGATTCATAGTCTTGTTATAAAAGAGAATATAATGTAGGCAACCATCACCCAATCTGCCTATTGTCCGTCATCTACAAGCTATTCACTCGAGTCATCCTGAACAGGATTGGCAGAACATAAGATGAAGGACAACCATGCGAGCAAGCTGGCTTCTGAAAAGGATTCAGCACAGTCGACCATATTCACACCGTAACCAAGCTCACTGAGGTTTGTAGGGAGTTCAAGATACTGCTCTGTCTCCCGTTCATTGATTTAAAGAAAGCCTTTGATTCTGTGGGAGACCGAAGTGGTCATCGAGGCTCTAGCCAAACAGGATGTTCAAACCCAATACATCAAGATCCTTTGTGAGTTTTATTACGGTTTCGCCATCAGGATCTCACCATTCTACAAGGAAGTGATCATTGATGTTAAAAGAGGGGTTCGGCAGGGTGATACCATTTCACCAAAACTCTTCAGCGCCACCTTGGAGAACGCCATGTGACAATTAGAATGGGAAGGAATGGGAGTGAAGATAGATGGTCGGCAACTACACCACCTCCACTTTGCTGATGACATCATTCTAATAACACCAAACATTAGCCAAGCGTCACAAATGCTGGCTGGCTTTGACCAAGAATGTGGAAAGACAGGTCTACAGCTGAATCTCAACAAAACAATGTTCATGAAAAATGAACTAGTTCCAGAGGCCCCATTCACTCTCAACGGAACAAACATCTCTGAACGCAGCAGTTATGTATACCTAGGTCAAGAAGTCAACATGATGAAAGACCTAAAACCTGAGCTGCGCAGGAGGAAGAGAGTGGCATGGAATGCCCTTCAAAGGCATCGAAGAAATAGCTAAAAGGACAAAGAACCTCCGGCTCGGGCACATCTCTTCGACTCCACCATTCTCCCTGCATTAATATATACCTCAGAGACCTGGGCCTTACGAAAGCAGGATGAGAACGTTACTCGGGTCTCCCAAAGAGGAATTGAAAGAGCCTCCAACTTTACAGCTGGTGGAGTCACGCATTTGGGACTGCCACCGGAGCACATGACCACCCAGCCGTGTCGTCAGACTCCTCCTGCTCACGTTGTGCCATTAATTACTCCACTCTGAAGTGGGCTTGTCAGCGCTGCAAGCCCCAGAGAGGCGATGGCTTCATCCCGTGACTAGGATGCCACTGTGGAGGGAGGTGAATGATCCCAGCTCTTTGCTAAGCCTGGCTGCTCCAGGATGGGAGGAGCGGAAGGAGCACAGATCCCGGACTAATCACCTTGGATGGCGCGGTGCTGGGGTTATTGCTGTTTCTTAGCTAGGCAAATTAGACAAAGGTCAAGTAACCCATACGTGTTCCCGTGAAAGGCCAGGGACAGAATCAGAATGTCCCTGGGTGTGCAATACCCCACTCACTCCAACGCTTGCTTACAAGCAGGGGTTTCTGGTGTGTGTTTGCTTGGTCCCAAGACTGGTTTTATTATCTGGAGGTCTCAGAAATTCTCCTCTCGCTGCTGCCCAAGGGAAAAGGATCACTGGAAACAATGAATCAAAATGTTTTGAGAGATAGGCAGTGCCTGCGTGCCTGTTTTCTTTACTGCTGTGAGGAGATGATGAATTGCGTTATTCTAGAAACAGGACTTAGAATATCTTTCACACTCAAAAGATTGGTGTTCAGTAGTTTTTCTAAAAATCAATCTATTTTGAAAATTAAATGCAGGTGCCATTAAAAATTGAACCAGTAAAACCAAAACAGTCTGCCTGCCATCCATCCCTCGGTCCGTGTGCCTATCCATCCATCCATCCATCCATCCATCCATCCATTATCCATACATCCATTGTCCGTCCATCCGGTCCATCCAGTCCATCTGTCCATCCATCCATCCATCCATCCATCCATCCATCCATCCATCCATCCATCCATCCATCCATCCATCCATCCATCCATCCATCCATCCATCCACCCACCCATCCACCCATCCACCCACCCATCCATCCATCCATCCGTCCATCCGTCCATCTGTCCATCCATCCATCCATCCATCCACCCACCCATCCACCCACCCACCCACCCACCCATCCATCCATTATCCATACATCCATTGTCCGTCCATCCATCCATCCATCCATCCATCCATCCATCCATCCATCCATCCATCCATCCATCCATCCATCCATCCATCCATCCACCAACCCCCCCCACCCACCCATCCACCCGTCCATCCTTATATACATTCATCATCTATTCACCCATCTTTCCACTCATTCATCTGTGCAGCCATTCATTCACCCACACACCCGGCCATGAATACGCCAGCGTTCATTCTCCTGGGCCCTAGAAGCATGCGCACATCATGGGGCTCCTGGCTGCTCTCCCGGAGTGCCAGGGCAGATTCTGCCCTCTGAACTCTGAACTCTGCCCTCTGAGCTCTGCCGCTCCCTTCCTCTGTGCGTCCCAGTTTCCCTCTTCTGAGGATGCTTGTGGCATCAGGGCTGGCCCCACCAGAGCCCTGCTTTGAACCTGCCAGCCCCATTTCCAGTTGTATCTGCAGATTCTCTGTTTGCAGATGAGGCTTTGCACAGGGCCTAGGGTTGAATTGGGCCTCGTTGCTTTGGTGGATGGTGTCCAGTCCGCTAGATTCCTCTAGTCACCCTCATGCAGTCACTGATCTGGTCACTGACCACATTCAGGTCTCGTCCAGGGCTGAGTTCGGCGGATCCCACCTCTCTGCACCTTCTTCCCTTCCTACCTCTCAGCGTGTGACTCGGAGCCAGAGGAACAAGGTGGCCCGAGCAGCGAGGTGTGGCTCCACCCCCATAATGAAGAACCCGATTCCTTCCCAGGTTCCTCCGCCCACGTGGCTCCTTGTGGTTCTGTCTTTCTCCCCCATTGGTGGCGTCTCCCCCATTTGCTCCAATTCCGCCTCCTGGTCAGCAGTTTGCTTTACATCCAGCAAGATCACAAAATTAGAAAACAAGTGTTGAGAACGTGAGCTTGAATCCCTGTTGGGCATGTTAGAAGGGGTAAAACTGCACCTTTACAGACTCCTGCTGCTTCCTGTCTTCCTCCACAGGAAGGGGCGTCGGGCCGAAGCGCTGCGGTGCTTCACCTAAAGACAGAGGCAGTTTTTCTGACTTCAGGCCCAGCTCACTTTCTGATCCGTGCAGAGACAGCTTCTGTCTCGGCTAACCAACTACTAAGAGTAGGACTCACAAAACAGATTCACATATGAGCGGTGCCGGAGAATAATTACCGTTGGATCTTGCTCCAACACAATCGCGATTTCTTTTCTTTCACCAGCCTGACTTGGGCCTGAACTGGAAATGGACATTAAAATCTTAACGATGAGATGAAATGCGACATTGTTGTGCTACTAAAATCCAGAAGCTCCAGTGTGTCTTTATGACTCCTGAACCTTGGGTCTGAAGACAGCACAGCTGGAGAGAGGGTTGAGTGGGGCTGGAGCGTGCTCTGCGTGAGGTGGCCTGGGTGTGGACCCCGCTGCACGGCCCCTCAACACCACTGCCGGTGACCCTGAGCACCGAGCCAGCAATAGCCCCCAGCACCACGGCTGTGACCCCAGAACAAAATCAAGATCCTGTTGATGGTTTTGTGAGTTCTGAATACGCATCATTCTTTGGGGTGGGGGAGGATGTCCATGCTGCATCTGTGTTAAACCAAATCACAACTGTGTCACACTCCTGACGAGCGCCTGCTCTCCCTTTCCACGCCCAACAGAAGGCTCCGTAGCTCTTCCTGGCAGCCTCCCCCTGTGTTTGCTCTCCGTGTTGTTGGTCCTCGCGCGTGTTTGCATCTGTCGGCTCCCATGCACGGCTGTGCGTTCTATATTAAGCTTTTTTATGTTACGGCAGATGAGAAATTATCCCAAGGCTCCGTTTTCCCGTGGTAATTCGGAGCTGCTCGGAGAGCGTTACTGTGGTGCCGCTTCCTGAGCACACTGATACGCGAGGTCGGCCTGCACCGCCTCTGAACTGTTTCCACACCTGTGGGCTGGCGCCCGTCCTGCCTGGGGCAGTTACAGCCACGCCAGAGATGGGTGATTTTCAAGCTTCTTCCACCTTGCGTGGTCAGGAGGTGCACCTGTGGCTGCCCGCGATGGGGCCACACCCTCTGCGAGGCAGGGTGCCCCCGTGTGATGGGAGCTGCGTGGCTCACAGGGGCGAAGACCCCCCAGCCGGGCTGCTGCTCCATATCCTGCTTTCTCCCACCATGGCCAGGGGTCTTCCCGCTGCCCCTTCACGCTCCCCGGAGTGCCGTGGAGCTGATCCGGAGCACTGGGGCGAGGGTCTGTCATGACTGAGGCTTCCTCCAGTCTCTCCCTAGACTGTTTTCAGTTTTTATTTTTTTAAAGGCACAAAACTCTCCATTTATTATTCATTCTCCAAACATTGGCCCCCAAATCTGTAACACTTGCAGAGCTATGTCATGTGCAGTGCTCTAGCCTTGTCTTTTATTATTATTATTATTATTATTATTATAACTATTATTATTATTTTGTACCACCGTGAGATATATAATTACAAAGATGCTCATGATTGGGTGCCAGTCATACACTGTTCCAGCACCTGTCCCTCCACCAGTGTCCCAAAATTCTCCCCTCCTCAAGTACTTTTCCTTATCCTCTCTCTCTCTCTCTCTCTCTCTCTCTCTCTCTCTCTCTCTCTCTCTCCGCCCCCCCTTCTCTCCCTCTCTTCTCTTACACAGCCATACAGACATTTAGGGTTTATCATGTAAATTTCTTTGTGTATATTCAATGCTGAGTTCTAGTCTGATGTTACATTTCCCACAATTAGTAGAACACTGTATATTTGTATCCAATTAATGAATGCAGTCATTCTATATCTGTCCTTTTCCTTCCGACTAATTTCATTCAGCATGATAATCTCCATGTCCATCCATTTGCAGGCAAATTTCATGACTTCGTCTTTCCTGACAGTTGCATAGTATTCCATTGTGCAGATGTACCACAGTTTCTTTAACCAGTCTTCTGTTCTCGGGCATTCAGGTTGTTTCCAGATTCTGGCTATCATGACTAGAGCTGTGATGAGTAAGAAGTGCGGATGGTGTTTCTGCTGTGTGTTTGTGGGTCTCCAGGGTATATTCCCAGGAGTGGTGTTGCTGGGTCAAATGGGAGTTCAATACCTAGTTTCCCGCCATAATGACTCCATAGGTGTTGCAGCCTTGTTTTGACTTACCAAGTGTTCTCATGTTTGGTTTCTCAAGTGTGTTGTAGGAGATTGGGGCTCGGAGGGGTGTGTTTCTTGAGGTCATAAGGCAGGGGTGGGGGAGGAGAGCTAACATGAAGAGCCGTTAGTGGGGGGAAAGCTCCGTGCTTTGCTTGGCAGATACTGAGCAGTGCTCTGAGCAAGGCAGTCTCCTCAAGCCGGGATGTGGATGTTGGGAAGTCAGCATGAGACTGATGTGGCAACAAGCCCCTCAGCTGTTGCAGTGTGAGTCTTTCCTGTGGGCACGTCTCCATCCTTGTGATAGTGTGATCCTTTCCTGTGGGCGCGTCTCCCTCCTCCTGTTGCAGTGTGAGTCTTTCCTGTGGACGCGTCTCCATCCTTGTGTTAGTGTGATCCTTTCCTGTGGGCGCGTCTCCATCCTCCTGTTCCAGTGTGATCCTTTCCTGTGGGCTCGTCTCCATCCTTGTGTTAGTGTGATCCTTTCCTGTGGACGCGCGTCTCCCTCCTCCTGTTCCAGTGTGATCCTTTCCTGTGGGCACGTCTCCATCCTTGTGTTAGTGTGATCCTTTCCTGTGGGCCAGCGTCTCCCTCGTCCTGTTCCAGTGTGATCCTTTCCTGTGGATGCGTCTCCATCCTTGTGTTAGTGTGATCCTTTCCTGTGGACGCGTCTCCCTCCTCCTGTTGCAGTGTGAGTCTTTCCTATGGGCGGCGTCTCCATCCTTGTGTTAGTGTGATCCTTTCCCTGTAGACGCGTCTCCCTCCTCCTGTTGCAGTGTGATCCTTTCCTGTGGGCGCGTCTCCCTCCTCCTGTTCCAGTGTGATCCTTTCCTGTGGACACGTCTCCATCCTTGTGTTAGTGTGATCCTTTCCTGTGGACGTCTCCCTCCTCCTGTTGCAGTGTGAGTCTTTCCTGTGGGACGCGCCTCCATCCTTGTGTTAGTGTGATCCTTTCCTGTGGATGCGTCTCCCTCCTCCTGTTGCAGTGTGATCCTTTCCTGTGGACGCGTCTCCCTCCCTCCTGTTCCAGTGTGATCCTTTCCTGTGGACGCGTCTCCATCCTCGTGTTAGTGTGATCCTTTCCTGTGGACGCGTCTCCCTCTTCCTGTTACAGTGTGAGTCTTTCCTGTGGACGCGTCTCCATCCTTGTGTTAGTGTGATCCTTTCCTGTGGGCACGTCTCCCTCCTCCTGTTCCAGTGTGAGTCTTTCCTATGGGCGCATCTCCATCCTTGTGTTAGTGTGATCCTTTCCTGTGGGCACGTCTCCCTCCTCCCTGTTACAGTGTGAGTCTTTCCTATGGGCGCATCTCCATCCTTGTGTTAGTGTGATCCTTTCCAGTAGACGCGTCTCCCTCGTCCTGTTCCAGTGTGATCCTTTCCTGTGGACGCGTCTCCATCCTTGTGTTAGTGTGATCCTTTCCTGTGGGCGCGTCTCCCTCGTCCTGTTCCAGTGTGATCCTTTCCTGTGGACGCGTCTCCATCCTTGTGTTAGTGTGATCCTTTCCTGTGGGCGCATCTCCCTCCTCCTGTTCCAGTGTGAGTCTTTCCTGTAGACCCTCCTTTTGTTTCGAGTGTGCCTTTCCTATGGTTGCATCTCCCTGCACTGTGGTTCCAGGAGATTGACGCTGGAGCTGAAACTCTCCATTCATACTGATGATCTTCAGGCTCGACTGGCAAACGGGCTAAAGACCTAACCCCTGTTCTCTCTCTCCCCCCCTAGTTGGCTCGTCACAACAAGCTTCTGCAGCAGATGCTGAAGCCGGGATCGGACCGAGATGACGGGGACGAGGCGCTGCGGCATTACGCCAACCACACAGCCCAGATCGAGGTAGTGTCTCTTGTGGGTCAGGGGCCACAGCAATGAAGGCGGACCGCCCTTCCAGCCTGGTGCCGTCACTGTCCCCCGAGCGAGCACTGTGTAGAGTTAGTGAGACTCCCTGGAGAGCCTCAGCTGGACCGTGAGCTTATAGAAATGGGAGGCACAGCTCTGGGTCTTCGCATCTGTAAGCTTCTGCCTCACCTCCTTCCTGCTGACCTTCCTTCCTGGGGGGTGGGCGCTGGCCCCAGTGGTGCTCAGAGTACTCGGCAGTGCTGAGGCCTGCCGCCCTTTTGGGCTTCTTCTCTGGCCATCCCAGGTTTCCTCAATCAGGTTCTGTTCTGCTCATTTGACGTGGACACTGCAGAGCAGGGGCCATCTAGCACCAGGATCAATGTCAGAGAAGGTCCCCCACACGGTGCCCCACAGTGTGATAAAGTAAGGCTGTGCGGGAGCATGGTGGTGCATCCGCGTGCTCCTCTGCGCTCGGTGGGCTGACATTAGCATTTCTGGGGGGCCTTCATGTCCCACACTTGCCTCGGCGAGACGGTTTCTGGTGTGGCTGTGCAGGAGGCTTGAGAGCGGGGTGTCCCCGGCTGCGAGTGCTGCCCACCTGCTCTGTCCCCGCACCACCACTGCACGGGCGGTGCTGGCGCCTCTCCCGGGAACCAGCGTTCGGACAGCCTTATGCTTGGGCACATGTTTTTGTTTCGTGCTGACGCCTCTCCCGGGAACCAGCGTTCGGACAGCCTTATGCTTGGGCACATGTTTTTGTTTCGGGCCTTGCTCCTAGCTCTGTGCTCAGGGCTCTCTCCTGATGGGCTCGGGAACACATGGGATGTTGGGGATTGAACCCAGATTGGCTTTGGTTTAGGCAAGCTCCTTACTGTTGTAATAAAGCCCCAGCCCCGTGGGCAGATCCACTCTGTTAGCTCATGACACACAGTCCCTGGGCCGTGCCGGTTCCTGCCGCACTGCCCCGGCTTGCTCATGTTCACCAACTCGAGCAGAACCAGAGCTGGGCTGCGAGGCTCCCCCGTGGCCTCACCGGCAGCAGAAACCCTGCTGAAGCCCAGGGTCTGGCCAAGGCTTCGCCAGAGAAACTGCTGATTTTGGCCAAATGGAGGCCTTGAATGGGCGCCCAGCTGCTCCACCCAGGTCCTCAGGGAGGTTCCAGAAGCCAAAGCCAGGCAAGTGGAAGAGATCAGGAAGTGGACAGAGGGTTTGGGCTCGGTTCGGGTTCGACGGGGCTGTTTGCGCTGGGGTCGGTCTGGGCTAGACGGGGCTGTTTGCGCTGTTGTCGGTCTGGGCTAGACGGGGCTGTTTGCGCTGTTGTCGGTCTGGGTTAGATGGGGCTGTTTGCGCTGGGGTCGGTCTCGGCTAGACGGGGCTGTTTGTGCTGTTGTCGGTCTGGGCTAGACGGGGCTGTTTGCGCTGGGGTCGGTCTGGGCTAGACGGGGCTGTTTGCGCTGGGGTCGGTCTGGGCTAGACGGGGCTGTTAGCGCTGTTGTCGGTCTGGGCTAGACGGGGCTGTTTGCGCTGGGGTCGGTCTGGGCTAGACGGGGCTGTTTGCCACTGGGCTTCAACTGCTCCCCAGCAGCCAGGATGACTCCAGGATAGCGAAGAATTTCCTAAAATTTCCTCTCTAGCCACGTCTCATCATGGAGAGGGGTTTTGTATATTGCCTAGACACAATGCCAAGAGAGGTGTTGCAACCAGGGCTGTGTTAAAGGTCGGGGGTCGCTTCTCTCTGCGGGCATAAGGGGCATCAGGTAGGGATCAGTAACAGGAGGGCAGGTCACGTCCAGAGATTGCAGGGGAGGGAAGGGCCGGAAACAGGAAGGAGCAAGAAATGCAGAGAAGAGGCTGTCAGGCAGGCGGGGCGGGCTGTGGAGAGAGGCTGGGGGAGCCCTGTAGGCACTCGGGACACGTGTGTCAACATAGGGGTGCATGTGAAAGGTGCTGCTTGCTCCCTGCATCATGCCTGAGCAGACGAGGAGCGGCTGTGTGGCCTTTCCGCGCGGCAGCCAGCAGCTGGGGAAGCACCGAGCTGATCCCGTGATGGGGAGCCCGGTGGGGTGTGTGGACGTCTCAGGGGCTGACGACTGAGCACACAGCAGCTCTGCTTCCTCCATGTCTGCCGCGCCGGGGAGAGAGCCTGGGGTCGGGCCCCAGCTTGCGCGAGGGTGGTCCTGCTCTTATCACCCAGCCCCATCTTTGGTCCCCAAACACTGCCAGGAACCATCCCCGCACATGGAGCCTGGAGGAAGCCCTGAGTGAGGGTGACCCCAGCTCCTCCCGTCCAAGGCGGCCCAGAGAAGCTTCCCTGCTCCCTCCTTTTGCAGATGGGTCCCCACGTCCCTTGTCACACATCTGAACGCGTCAGCTGCTTCTCTCTCTCTCCGTGAGGGAGCTTACCTAGAGCTCCAGGACTGAAAACTATGTTGGAACCCAAACGCTATAGTGAACGTTGTGGCAAGTGACTGCCCTGGGTCAGAGCCTCCACTCACCCGGGAAGCAGTGACCTGGTCCCCGTGCTCTTCTGGGACGCGGTGTCCTGTCAGAGTTTGCTCCTGAGGACGTTGTCTCGGCTTGGACCTCCCACGGGGCGTCTTCTCTGCGGCCACATCGCACGCGCCAGGCATTTCCCCGCCAGCTGGAACCTCTGCCCCTCTCAGCCCGGAGCTTGTTTCTGCTGTGTGACGGGCATTGCCACGGGGCACTGCAGGCTGTGTAGACGGGACTTCTGTCTCTCACTTCGGCTCCACACAGCTCCTTCCTGAAGGGGCCGCATGAGCACTGATGGAAGAAAAGCCGCAGAAACCGTGCCTGGTGTTTGGCTGCAAACAGAGTCCCCCTGCTGTCAGTAATTCCTCCAGCGTGTCTGTGGCCCTCGTGATCTGCGAGACTCAGAATCAAAGATGGCAGTTCCTAAAGCTCGGAACCGTTCACATGCTGACCCTGCGTGCTGAGACTGGAGCGCCCGCGGGTGCGTGGAGCAAGCCTGCTTTCTCTCCTACAGCCTGGCCTCCTGCACCGAGCACGTCCACCCACCTTCATGCAGGAGGGCTTTCTGGTTATTGTTTGTTTTCTTTTTGTAGCTACACTCCACAGTCTCTATTCATCACGTCTAAACCCTGTCCTGCTTGTTTTTGATCGTTTCCTGGTGTGTACTTTGAGTTGATGACATATCATTTAGGGCGACTGATATTACACATCACAGAATACCACACTGGCGTTGTTTAGACGGTGGAAATAGATAACCTGAGGGATGGGGATGCAGCCTGGGGTGACCAGGAGTTCTGTAGCTGACTCAGGGGGTCTGCTACACATGTGCAGGCCAGCTGTGAGGACTCTGTCCACCGTGACATTCGCCTCATGGCTGCAAAATGGCTGCCATCCCCTCAGAGTGCTTTTGTTTGGGCCTAAGAAAGAGGCCAGAAAAAAGGAGGTTTTGGCTTTTCTATTCTTTTGTTAGGAGTCTGCCCCCGAACCACCCTAGGACAGGAGGTTTCAGCTTAGGCCTTATTGCCCAGAATCCAGCCACGTCTCCTCATTCCAGCCAACAGCAGAGCATGACGGTGTGACCAGCCAGTCTCCCCACCCCTTCCTGAGAGCTGCACGGGGTACAGTAGCTGGAACCTCGAGTGTCAGGAACAAGATCTTGTTAGTGGTGAAGCATGTGGACAGGCTCCTCCAGGATAGGGCTGTTTGTTGTCTGAGTCTCACAAATACCAAATAAGAAGATCAAGATCACGGGATTTATGAGGACCAAGTGCGTCCTCAAAACCTACAGAAATAGGATTTGCCATGTACAGGAACATCTGAATGGTGTGACGTGCCAAACCTCGGGTACACCAGGTGGACTGGGGTGTCTCTTACCCCACTTGGCCCTTTTTAGGAAGAGCAGGCTAGAGGCAGGGGCTTAGGGGCCATACCTGGCAGTGTGGCGGTGACAGCGACAGTTGTTCTGCTTGTTGGGGCCCTCTTAACCAGGAAACCGATGCTAACTTTAAATAAAAATTAGGAACAAGCAAAAAAAAAATCCCCAACTCAATATTAGCAAGCAAAATAAAAAAATTTTTAAAGAGAAAAAAATAACCCCTCTTCATTCTCTGATGAATTTCCCAAAAAATAAGTGTTGGTGGCAAAATTGAACGTTAATCCAGAGTGAATAAAAAAGTTGGTTTTTAGGGTGTTGCCCCTTGGGTCCCCATGTCTACACTTCTGGGGGCATCTTTTGCTTATTTCTCTTTTCCTTAAATAAACTCTCAATGGGGCTGGAGTGATAGTACAGCGGGGAGGGCATTTGTCTTGCACATGACCAACCCAGGTTCAATCCCCAGCATCCCATAGGGTCCCATGAGTACTGCCAGGAGTAATTCCTGAGAACAGAGCCAGAAGTAACCCCTGAGCATCACTGGCTGTGACTCAAAAGCAAATAAGTAAATAAACAAACAGATAGATAAATAAACCCTCGACTTCAGCCCAGTGTGTGCTGCTCTGTGACTCAGCTGATTTCTCGCGAGAGAAAGGTGAGGCTGTGCCGTGGAAGCCTGATTGGGGTCCTCCAGACCAGCGGCATTTCTCACAACCAACTCCATAAAATCATGCTCTCAGACTCACCCTGAGCGTGGACTCTGTCCCTCCTGGAGCTGCCCCGGGCACAAACAGGCGGAAATTCCTGTCTTCCAGATTGTTCGGCATGACAGGACCATGGAGCAGATTGTGTTTCCGGTACCCAGCATCTGCGAGTACCTGACGCGCGAGTCCAAGTGCCGGGTGCTGGCCACGACCGAGCGGAGCGAGCAGGGCAGCAAAGTGAACGACTTCTTCCAGCAGACCGAGGACCTCTACAACGAGATGAAGTGGCAGAAGAAGATCCGGAGTAAGTGCTGCCACGGGGGCCTGGTGGGGGACTTGGGGGTTCTCTCCATTGGGTTTGAGGTTCCTGCTTGTCTGGGGCCCCTGAGCTCACCTCTAGGGGTGAGGAAGAGCAGCCAGTGCAGGTGCAGGGCTGAGATCCCACAACCCAGCAAAGACAGAAAACTGTTCATTGTGCTGTCCACAGGCCTTTGCCCACTCGGAGGGGCCACTGCTATAGCTCTGGGGTGCCCTGGGGACCTGCTGCAGGGCTGACCTGTGAAAAATCACCCTCCCCCCCGCCAACCCTCTCTCCACTTGGGGGCAGAGACACCCCAGTCTACCTGGTGTAGCCCAAGCTCTACAGGTTTGGGGCTTCACACCATTCAGATGTGAATGTACATGGCAAAATCTACTTCTGTAGGCTAGTACCCACGTGGTCCTCATAAAGCCCATGCTCTTAAATCCCATACCTGACTCATTATCTTATTCACACGCTGTGAATAGCATCCGTATTCACACCGAGCAGTTCAGTTTTCCTGGGAACCGGCACACCACACACAGGCCTGTTCCTTACGCTTCTTGTCTGTTTGGAGACGGAACTATTTCATAAAATGTAAATAAATCTGAGTCATTCCCCCAGAGAAGGGCTGTCATTCATCACCTCCGTTTAAGAAGATGAAACGGAATAGAAGCACCGAGGAATGCACTGGTCAGACTGTGGGTCTGTTCCTGGCCGGGAGTCCCCAGACACTTATCAGGAGACAAATTCTAATTTGTCCATTTCCAAATTTTGAAATCACTTACAAGGCGATGGATTAAAAAAATCAAATTCACTTCACTGGTTGCTTAATAGATGTGTATCCTCATCTCCCAATCACTTGATCACTTCAATCCCGTTATTCATCAATTTGCTCGAGCGGGCGCCAGTAACATTTCCGTTGGACCCTATCACGTGCCAATGTAGCCCAATGGCATCTGGTTGATTCAGGAATATGAAGAGCCTCAAACCGTTCCTTCAGGGTCTTGACAAGGAAGTCTGACCATCTTGTAGGTGGACGGCCACGTGATCTTTTGACATCCCGTGGGATACAGTCGGTAACGGCTCTAGTCCAGCGGTTGTCTCCAAATCGCCATCTCCCAGTATTGGGAGATGATTTATCTCCCAATTGATTTACGTCTCCCAATATTGTCTGCATATTTGTCTTGTAAAATGAACTCCTGGCCCAGGAGGATGGATGGCAGGGGTTTGGTCCATCTCACCCTCTTCCATTGTTGGGGAGCTGCCAAGGAAAAAGGAACGTGGAATAGAGGATTGAGCGGTTCACACGGAAGGAGCAGGTGCCCAGGTCGGAAGTGGAAAGATGGAATCCGGGAGTATCATTCAGTTGAGAGTGTAGAGCCTTCCCGTCAGCTGACACCACTGGCATTAACCGACTTGGGATACAAAGTGCCATGTTTCCATGTAGATACATACAGGCCTTCTCTGACATGTGGGGAGGTGGGGAGAGCTGAGCTTCACGTGTCCACTGTGTTCGGTAGATGCGCTGACTGTCTGATCAAAGGTTCAGAGTCCCTATTCTGACCAGTGGCCCCGTCCAGCTAGTAATTCCCACTGCTACGAATTCATAGGAAGCTTTAAATGATAAAACTTAGGTAATTGTCTGAGTCACTGCTCCTGGAGAGCCATGCCGGGCCGTGTTTCAGACATCTAGGGGATGGTGTTGAGTCCATTTTAATCAGAGATCCATGTGCACCCAGGGGTCGGGGTTAGGGTTAGAGTTAGGGTCGAGGTTAGGGTTAGGGTTAGGGTTAGGATCCATGTGCACCCAGGGGTCGAGGTTTCACCTTTAAGGAGAGCCAGAGAATGGGCCGCCTTACCTGAGTGACTGGATGATGCAGCCGTACCTTCCTTTCCCTTCAGTGAAGCCTTACACTGCTGCTAGACACTCCCCTTGCTTAGTCCAGGGAGACTGTAGAATTGTTCAGAATCGTCTTCTCTTAGATCCTGAAGGAACAGTTTGAGGCTCTTCATATTCCTGAATCAACCAGATGCCATTGGGCTACATTGGCACATGATAGGGTCCCATGGAAATGTTACTGGCACCTGCTCGAGCAAATCGATGAATAACGGGATACAAGTGATCAAGTGATCATCTTCTCTGACTGCCATGAGTAGTCATTGAATAACAACACACCCAATGTTTCATTATGTATAAATTGACTTCAGGATAAAGAAGGATCCAGTAGCCCCTCACAGCCCCAAACACACACATTAGTGACTGTTAGTTAGTTTAAGGTCAGTGTGATGTTGGTTCCGGCTAGTTTGCAGGCCAGGCACAGACCCCAGCTCTGACCCCTGGGCCAGTCACAGATCCCGGCTCTCACTCCCTGACCTGAGCACAGATCCCAGCTCTCACTCCCTGACCTGAGCACAGATCCCAGCTCTCACTCCCTAGGCCGGATACAGACCCAAGCTCTCATTCCCTGGGCTGGGAACAGATCCCAGCTCTCACTCCCCAGCCTGGGCATGGCACAGACACCAACTCTGACTCTGCAGCCCAGGCACAGACACCAGCTCTCACTCCCTGTTCCGGGAACAGACCCCACCTCTGACCCCCGGCCCAGCATGGCCCCATCTCTCACTCCTGGCCTGGCACGGCCCAGCTCTGACTCCCAGCCCGGCATGGCCCCAGCTCTCACTCCTGGCCGGGCACAGCCCCAGCTCTGACTCCCGGCCCAGCACGGCCCCAGCTCTCACTCCTGGCCCAGCACGGCCCCAGCTCTCACTCCTGGCCGGGCACCGCCCAGCTCTGACTCCCGGCCCAGCACGGCCCCAGCTCTCACTCCTGGCCCGGCTCAGCCCAGCTCTCACTCCTGGCCCGGCTCAGCCCAGCTCTCACTCCTGGCCCTGCTCAGCCCAGCTCTCACTCCTGGCCCGGCACAGCCCAGCTCTCACTCCTGGCCCGGCTCAGCCCAGCTCTCACTCCTGGCCCGGCAGAGCCCAGCTCTGACTCCACTGTACTCCCACAGACAACCACGCGCTGTTCTGGTTCTCGAGGCACATCTCGCTGTGGGGCAGCATCTCCTTCAACCTGGCCGTGCTCATCAACCTGGCCGTCGCGCTCTTCTACCCTTTTTGGGGATGACGGAGACGAAGGTAACAGCTGCCTTTCTTCCAGCGGGAGGTACTGCGGGTACCCCAGAGGGTTCTCCCGGCCCATCTTTAGCTCCTGGGAGCCTCAGAGTGATGGTCACTGGATGCTTGCTAAGTAGATTTACTGGTTGGAGTTAAATGATCCCTAAGTTAATCTCTTCTTGAAATGTCAAGTAATAATAGTAAAAGTCTACTGAGATACTCCAAGCCGGCTTATTGTTTCATAGCTAACTCTGTACAGTGACTGTCCGAGCTTACTCGATGAGAAAGCAGAAAACTCTGGTAACTTCGGAGTGTGTGTTTATTTGTTTCCAGCTGTTTGGGCCCCGCTTGTGGTACTCGGGGTCCTGGCTGTGTGCTCAGGGTCCACTCTTGGCTTTGGGCATCATGTATGGTTTCCTAGGTCTCATCCAGGAAACTACAAGCAAGACCAGTACCTTACCCACTGGGCTATCTCTCCAGCCCCCAAAAAGATTTGTTTGTTTTTAAGTCCACTCACTAATACTGGAGTGATCCATAAACACAGAGCCAGGAATAAGCCTTAAGCATTGCTGGGTGTGGACCCCAAACCAAATTAATAACTAAAAACCCAGATACTGAAAAGCACTGAATCCCATCTTATATATTGCCAAATAAGGTGACCGGAAATGTTACTTCTGCCTAATTTTTTTTTGACTAAAGTTTTTCTATGTTATATCACATTACTTATATGAGGAATCGAAAGTCTGTGACAAGATACTCATCATGGTTTCTTAAGTGTGGATTTT
Source organism: Cryptotis parvus (assembly GCA_021461705.1). Taxonomy (NCBI): domain Eukaryota; kingdom Metazoa; phylum Chordata; class Mammalia; order Eulipotyphla; family Soricidae; genus Cryptotis; species Cryptotis parvus. Next base: position 40,017 of record JAJIBD010001564.1, on the reverse strand, counting down.
CTGTTTAAATGTTACCTTTTTTAAAAGGTGTTTTATTAGCTCTTAAGGCACCATGGTTTGCATAATAATCTTAGCTGAGTTTTGGGCGTAGCTTGCTCCACACCGACCCCACCACCCTGTCAGCTTCCCTCCACCACTGTCTCCAGACCCACCCACCCACCCACCTCCTGCCTCCTTGAAAGACACATTTTAAGTTGGGTTGTTGTAGTTTGGATTTTATACGTACGGTGTTGCGGGCGCTTCCTCCATCTCCACGCTGCGAGGTGCTGGAGGCCCCGAGCCTCACCCGGTTTCCCGCCTCTGCTCTTCTTATCGCCCCTCAGTTTCTTTCTTCTCTGTCCTCATTTCTCTGCTCAAAGGTCAAGGGTATGGGCATCTCCCCTTTGAGACCAGCCATGTTCCGTTTTCCTGTTGTTCTTCTGTGTATCACAGGTAGGCGAGCTCATCTGGTATTTGCCCTTCTCCACACTCACTTCACTTAACAGGAAAGCCTCCAGCTCCATCCAGTTGGCAGCAAAATGCATGATTGTGTCTCTTCTTCCTGCAGCTGCCTGGCCTGCAGTGGCCATCTGTGTGCCACACCTTCATAGGCACTCTTCTGCTCTTGGGCACCAAGCCTGGCTCCACGCCCTAGCTGAAAGCAGACAGCACTGGAGTGGGCAAGTGAGTTCAATAGCAGTAAGGAGAGAGCAGAGAATTTGGCCACGCATCGTAGGGATGTTCCAGGGCGCGGAAACAGCTTCTCCTCAGGGTTTTGTCTCGTTGGTGATGCGGGGCCCTTCCCGCGCCCAGGAGGACGTGAGTCTGGGAAGGAGAGAAGTCCCACAGGGAAGCCATAGAGTTGGGTCATCTGCATCCAAACGCTGACAGAAGATTATGAAATCCAGTTTTGAAAAAGTATAAAAACTTATATTTGGAAGTAATTCTGGAAACCATCTAATATCAAACCCTCATTTTATAGGTAAAGGCTGGAAGGCCGACAGGACTCAAATATGACCCAAAAAAAAAGTCTTGGAGTAGGGAAATGTCTGGTGTCTAACTTGGCACTTGAACTCACAGATTTGGTGCATGTAGATGATGGGAGGCTGACAGATACTCAGACACATGGGAGCTTGAAACTAAAGGCATCTTCAAAGATGAAACACCACTAACAAAGCAATTGGAAGCAAAGATAAGCATATGGGACTACATGAAACTAAAAAGCTTCTGCACCTAAAAATAAAAATAGTGAACAAGATCAAAGACAGCCCACTGAGTGGGAAAGAATATTCACCCAGTACCCATCTGATAAGGGGTTAATATTCAGGATATATCAGGCACTGGTAGCACTTCACAAGAAGAAACAGCCAACCCCATCAAAAAATGGGGGAGAAGAAATGAACAGAAACTTCAACAAAGAAGAAGTTCGAATGGCCAAAAGGCATATGAAAAAATGCTCATCATCACTAATCATCAGGTAGATGCAAATCAAAACAACAATGAGATATTATCTCACACCACAGAGACTGGCACGTAGCCAAAAGAGCAAGAACAACAAGTGCTGGTGTGGATGTGGGGAGAAAGGAACTCTCATCCACTGATGGTGGGAATGTTGACTGGCACAGCCTTTTTTGTAAACAATATGGGCATTCCTCCAAAAAACCAGACATTGAGCTCCCATTTGACCCAGCCATTCCACTCCCGGGAATAGACCTGGGAGGGCCAAAAAACACATAGCTGAAACACCATCTGCACTTCTATATTCATAGCAGCACTATTATCAATAGTCAGAATCTGGAAACAACCAGAGTGCCCAAGAACAGATGACTAGATAAAGAAACCATGGTACATCTACACAACGGAATACTATGCAGCTGTCAGGAAATACGGGGTTATGAAATTTGCCTATAAATGGATGGACATGGAGAGGATCATGCTGAGTGAAATTAGCCAGAGGGTAAAGGACAAATAGAGAATGACTGTATTTATTTGCGGGATATAAAAAAAAAGATAGTATGATACTAATATCCAAGGTCAGGCAAAACATGGATCAGGAGGTCTTGTCAGTGGGTGGAATCTAGTGCAAATGTGTGGGAGTCAGAGGTTAGGTAAGACAGAGAAGGGAACAATGTGCTAACAATTATTCGAAATGATAATACCAACCTAGAACTGAGCATTGAATGTAGGCAAAGGGATGTCCAGCTGTTGTACGCCCACAGGATTTGTTAACACCAGGATGTCCAACTGCTGTACACTGCAGGATATGTTAACACCAGGATGCCCAGCTGCTGTTGAGTGTCTGTTGGTGCTCAACGATGTCAAAGAAGTTGAATGGAAAAAGAAGTTCTGCTCTCTGTGTCTAATGGGACACCATGCAGCTATAAGGAAGACCTGTGTGTTCTCTGTGTCTAACGGGACACCATGCAGCTATAAGGAATGACCAGGTCCTCCAGTGTCCTGTGACTTGGGCAGGATGGGAGGGCATCATGTTGAGTGAATTAAATCAGAGGGAGAAGCACAAACACCAGATGGTCTCTTACCTGTAGTATATTTTGTATCCGTCACAACAACAGAAAAGGGGTAGTGATAAACAAGGGAAATCCTTGGGCCTTACCAACTGGTAGATGAGGCAGGAAGAGGGAGACCAAAGGAGACGTAAGTGGCAGGAGGTCTTGGCATTTGGGCAGTGCTTTCCTTACTTTTTAATCAAAAACCATGAAAAAGTTGACTTGATTGTCTCCATGCTGGAGGGATAAAAGGGAGGGAGGGAGCAGGGAGGAAGGATTCCGGGAGTGTCCATTGATAAAAGAGAAATTTTCCCTTACAATAAGAGTTTAGCTCATAAATGTAGAAGCAGTGATGGGAATAGATGGTCAGTGTTTGCCAAAGCACCACAGTTGTGCCAGCCACACGTGCCTGAATGCTATGTGGGTACTGGATTGGGAGAGGCTCAGGAGAAACAAGATTCGGGCGCAGCCCTGAATATTGTGCCACGATCCGGTTATTAGTTACAGGCGGAAACATGTAACTTTACAGTGGAGAGATCACGTCAAGTGATCAGTATTAGGGGCTGTCTGTCGATGAGTCTGTCGAGTAGCACCCCCGGGGCCTGGGATATGGTTAACTGACAAGGGCTTGGTATCGTTTGCCCAAAAAGAGCCCAGACTGAGAACAACTCACACAAGACCAAAGGAGGGACTTGCTACAAAACCATTGGCCAGTGCTCTTCAAACGTCTGACAGACAACAATGGGCACAGCAGCGGAGTGCCGGGTGTGGTCCTACCTGGCAGAGGGCCGCAGGTTAGCTGAAAGCAGTTAGATGATGGTAATTTTCTGGTCCTGATCCTTGTACCATGGTGTGAAGTGGTGACCTCATGGCCTCTAGGGCAAGACATAGGGGAATGTTGACTTACTCTTGCAGTGACACTTCTGACAGTTACTTAACCTGAACATGTTAAGAAAAGAAACAAGAAATCCCAGCTTGCCTTTCGCCCTTGGGTTCTTGAGAGAGAAGATGTTCCCCAAATCAGGCTGAAAGGGAAGAGCGAAGTTCTAGCGAGTCCTAAAGAGTGTCGTCTTGTTACAGTGCTCGTGTTCGTCATAGACATCATCGGTACAAATCTCAAGTACCCAGAAGAACAGACCAGCCCCATCCCTTTCCCCTCCGATGGGGACAATCTGGCTTGTGCAGCCCAACCATCTTTCTGGGCCGTTTCAGTTTGCTTCCATTGATGTTAAGTCTGTAGCTAGAAAACAGAAGCCTGTGAAACTCAGCTGACAAGATTGTTTCTTACCCTTTTTGGTGACTTTTCTGTGTTCACTCCACGAGTGCATGTCAGGTGTGAAACCAGGGGCAAGGTACTCTCCACTCTGAGTTCTTTGTACAAAGGGGTCCAAAGCCCTGTTACCCGAGCACGGTGCTGGTTCCCTGTTGATCCCGGGCACGCTCAGTGAGCCAGACGCTGTCTGGGAAGGCGTCGTCCAGAACCAGAAATGAGCAGCTTCCCTGGGTGCTAAGGACGACACTCTGCGACCATCAGCGCCCAAGCTAGGGCTTTCGTAGCCAAACGTGGCCTTAGGTCTTGCTCAGGAACTCAGCCCAAGGGCCGGGCCTGGCTGACAGTCGCTACGCATGCAAAGATGCCAACAGCAGATGGTAAACCCACTACTCTCTGTCTTCTGAGTCCTCATGGCAGGCCTCGCTCTCCAGGGCCTGCATGCTCCAGAGAAGGAGCCACGAGTGCTCTTTGCCCCAGAATTGAGGGCACGGAATGGCCCAGAAACTTCCCCGCCAGCATCATAGAAACTCGGAGCTGGGTGCTGTGCTGTTGGCAGAGGTCAGAAGGTGAAGGTCAGTATTCAAGGCCACCTCTCACCCCCCTCGCAGAGCAGTTCCGCCGAGGAGGCCCGATGAGCAAATCTCTCTTTCTCACCATCTCTTACTCCCGCTGCTGGTAGACGGTGATGAGGAGGAACAAGTGAATCCAGCATCCACAGGTCCAAGTCGCTGCTCTCTGAGTGACCTTGGTGCTGTGTAGACTTTGCCTGGACCTTCCTGTCTGTTTTGGTGTCTGAGCGGGGCCCAGCCCCAGAGGGGCCACTCATTGGATCTCCATGAGAGCCCTGCGGTTTTGGGGATGTGTCTAGAGTCCTTTCCTCAAACACAGTGTGGCGTGGGCTGTGTTTCTGCCCAGTGTCTTGTGGCTTCCCTCGCTCCCTTACGTAAAGTAACATGGCAGAGATTTAAACATTTTCTGGTTTGGTTCTTAGCAGAAGCACACTTCTTTCCTGTTTTCCAGGTACGCTTTCTCCATTATTCTCGGTTCTGCTGTGGATAGCTGTTGCCATCTGCACGTCGGTGCTGTTCTTCTCTCTCCAAACCGGTGGGAATCCGGCCATTCCTCGTGTCTGTGATGCTCAGATCCATATATACCATAGGTCTCGGGCCCACACTGGTGCTTCTGGGTGCGGCAAACGTAAGTGCTTAAGTCGAAATTGTTGTAGGTCATTAAAAAGTATAAAAATAGTGGGAAATGTTAACTAGATGCTTTAATTTTGTTTATACAATCACTTCATTTTTTTTTTTGCTTTTTTTGGGTCACACCAAGCGATGCTCGGGGTTACTCCTGGCTCTGCACTCAGGAATTACTCCTGGCGGTGCTCGGGACCATATGGGATGCCGGGATCGAACCCAGGCCGGCATGGGCCAGCTGTGTGCAAGACAAACGCCCTACCCCTGGGCTATCGCTCCGCCCCACAGTCACTTTAATTTAATGCGAGTTCATATTGGCCACAGTTCATTTGGCATCTACTTTTTTTTTCTTTTTTGGGTCACACCTAGTGATGCTCAGGGGTTTCTCCTGGCTCTGCACTCAGGAATTGCTCCTGGCGGTGCTCAGGGGACCATATGGGATGCCGGGATGGAACCTGGGCGGCATGGGCCAGCCACGCAGGTGCAAACGCCCTACCCGCTGGGCTATCGCCCGGCCCTGGTATCTACTTTTTGAAAAAGAAAATACATAATAAAAAATGGATAGATTTAAGAAGATAGCAGGTAGCGTTTGGGGCATGATCCTGTTCTGCAATCGATATAATTCAATTCCATTTTAATGCTTCTGAAGTCTGTAGCTTTTTGACAAAAAAAAAAAAAATAGAGAGAGAGATTGTCCCACAGTTAACATTGTGAAATGGATTCTGATCCGTCCAGGACGATGAGCTCAGATTCTGTAGAATTTTGGGAACCTTTCTTGAGGCGACCAAAGGCTTTGCTAAGTGAGAATATAGAAAACTGGGCTCCAGGTGAACAAAGCCTGTAAACTTGTGAAAGGCACAAAGTAAAAATTCAAAATATGAGAAGAAGGGAACACATTTCAAAAACCTGAATTGGTTAAGTTTTGTATGAGTCAGGACATTTCCAAATAGGCATTTCTGTAGCCAGGAGATGGGATCTTACAGGGCCAGCTTCCGTGGCCGAGCTCTGAAGGCAGATACTAGGGTTGATGGCAACGGGGCTGGTGAGTGGGAGGCGATGCAGGCTGGCTTGTCTGTCACGTCCTGACCTACCCCTGCATCTTTAACGGATTCCCAATGGCATTCGGGACTCTTGGCTCTGGACACCGTCTTCTCTTTTTGTGCTATATATATTTCTCTGGATTGTGACCAGAGGTCCCCAAACTTCCCTCACATCAGCCCCACCCTGAAATATACCTCTTTAGACAAATAAAACAATGCCCCCACCTGCCTCTGCTCATGGCATTGCCAGGGCACCTCGCCTCTTCCCCTCAAAGATGGAAGAGGAGAACACCTGCTGAGCATCTCCAGAGTCATACCTGACAATGAGGGAAGAAACAGTGCCCAGAAGAATACACTCCCCACTACCACAGCACCATGGAAAACAATGCAGATCCCCTACACGAAGAGCGGATGAAGAAAACAACCTGAAGACTCAAAAAAGAATATACACATACATAATCTCTTTGACAAAGAATTCAGAGGAGAAATGGTGACATTGTTTAACAAGCTCAATGACAAAGTGGAACGGATGTCCAATAAAATACAGGACATAAATGAAGCAGTGGAAAAGGCAGTCAGTAAATTACGGGAGGAAATGAGAACAGAAATGAGAACAGAAATGAGAACAATACAAACAGTAATTTCATCAATAGATGATATTTCAGTAGATGAAATGAAAACGCAATAGGGGCTCTCCAACAGCAGGATGACAGCAGCGGAAGACAGAATCAGTGAGAATGAGGATGAGCTGCAGAAAGCAGTAATGGAAATGCAACAGATGAAAAAAAGACCAAAAAAAAAAAATGGATCAGCAGCAGAACAGAGAACATTGGGATGAATCCAAGAGGAACAACATAATAATCATTGGAATCCCAGAGGAACAGGAAGGCAACCAGAAGGAAATAAGTACAGTCAAAAAAAATCCTTGAAGAAAAGTTCCCAGAGTTAAAGGATGCAGTCATCCAGATCCAAGAAGCCTGAAGGATACCAGCAAAAAGAGACCCCAATAAAGACTCCAAGACATTTCTAATCAGAATAATGGATGCTATAGATAGAGACACAATTCTTTAAGCGGCAAGATCAAAGAAGGAAATTGCATGCAAAGGAGCATCCATTTGACTTTCAGCAGACCTATCTGAAGATACCCTCCAAGCCCAAGACAGTGGTGGGATATAAAAAAAAAAATGCAATGTAATGAATGCCTCACCAAGAATTCTTTACCTGACTATACTCTCATTCAGATTTGAAGAACAGATATACAGCTTCTTGGAGAAACAACAGCTCAGGAACTTCATAGACTCAAAAACAAGCTTAAAAGAAGGGCTGAGAGAGCTACTCTAAGACAAGACAAAACCCAAAAGAACAACAAACTTATGTAGAAAGATGGCACAAAAATCCCATGACAATAATCTCTTTCAATGTCAACGATCTAAATGCACCGATTAGGAGACACAGAGTGGCAAAATGGATCAAAAAATTGAATGCAACACTCTGCTGCCTTCAAGAAATGCATCTGAGCAATCAGAGCAAAGACAGGCTCAAAGTTAAAGGCTAGAAAACAATCCTTCACTCAAACAACCCTCCAAAAAGGCCTGGGTGGCCATACTAGTATCCAACAACATAGACTTCAGTCTGAAAAAGGTCAGAAGGGACAGTGAAGGTCACTTCTTAGTAATCAAAGGATATATATATATATATAATATATATATATATAAGAAATTAGTCTCTTAAACATATATGCATCCAACGAGGGGCCAGCAAAATACCTAAAACAACTGCTAATAGACTTCAAAGAAGACATTGACAACAACACAATTGTAGTTGGAGACTTCAACACTGCTCTATCAACTCTTGATAGATTGACAAGACTGAAACTCACCAAGGAAATACTGGCCCTAAAAGAAGAGATGGAAGAAAGAGGACTAGTAGATATATACAGGGCATTTCATCCCCCAAAAAGCTGAATACACATTTTTCTCCAGCACACATGGAACTACTCCAAGATAGATCACATGCTGAGCCACAACACATACCTCCATAAAATCAAGAAGATAGAAATTGTGTCAACTATTTTTTTTCAGACAATGGTGCACTGAAAATAGGAGTTAATCGCACACAGAAATGGAGAGTCATACCAATCACCTGGAAACTAAATAGCTCACTGCTCAACAACCAGCATGCCATAAAAGAAATCAAAGAGGAAATCCAAAAATTCCTGGAAACAAATGAGACTGAAGGCATGAATTATCAGAACTAGTGGGATACAGTGAAAGCAGTGTTAAGAGGAAAGTTCATAGCTCTTCAGGCATTCATCAGAAAAGAAGAAAAAGCCATCATAAACAGTCTGACTTCACAACTTAAGAATTTAGGAAAGTGATCAGCAAAAGGAGCCCAACCCAACAGAAAAGAAAGAAATAATAAAACTTAGTACAGAAATCAATGAAATTTCTCCTCTCTGAGAAATCAATGAGATGGAATTCTGAAAAACAATCCAAAAGATCAACAAAACCAAGAGCTGGGGACCGGAGCGATAGCCCAGCGGGTAGGGAATTTGCCTTGCACGCGGCCGGCCCATGCCAGCCCAGGTTCGATCCCCGCATCCCATATGGTTCCCTGAGCACCGCCAGGAGTAATTCCTGAGTGCAGAGCCAGGAGAAACCCCTGAGCATTGCCGGGTGTGACCCAAAAGGAAAAAAAAAACAAGAGCTGGTTCTTTGAAAAAAAATAAACAAGATTGACAAACCACTTGCAAGACTCGAAAAGGAAAGGGAAAGAGAACCCAAATACATCACAACAGAAACCACAGAAATTCAAAAGATCATCAGAGATTACTTTGAGAGTCTGTATGCCACAAAACAAGAGAACCTAGAAGAAATGAACAATTTCCTGAATTTCTATAGCCTCTCAAGGCTGCAACAAGGAAATTTGGAGTACCCCAATAAAACTATCACCATTGAGGAGATGGAATCAGTAATCAAAGATCTTCCCAAACACAAAAGCCCAGGTCCAGATGGATTCACCATTGAATTCTACCAAACCTTAAAAGAGGACCTACTCCCTGTCCTTTTCAAGCTCTTCCAGGAAATTGAAGAAATAGTAACACTCCCAAATAGCTTCTACAAACACACATCACCCTGATATCCAAATAAGACAGAGACATCATGAAAAAGGAAAACTACAGACTAATCACCCTGATGAACACAGATGTTAAAATCTTCAATAAAATGCTATCAAATAGAATCTAAAGAGTCATCAAAAAGATTATACACCATGACCAAGTAGGATTCATCCTGGGAATGCAAGGATAGTTCAACATTCGCAAGTCAATCAACATAATACATCATATCAATAAGAGGAAGAATAAAAACCATATGATCATATCAGTAGATGCATTTGACAAGATCCAACCCCTGTTCATGATAAAAAACTCTCCATAGGGAGCCGGAGGCGATAGCCCAGCGGGTAGGGCGTTTGCCTTGCACGCGGCCTGCCTATGCCAGCCTGGGTTCAAGCCTCGGCATCCCATATGGTCCCCTGAGCACTGCCAGGAGTGATTCCTGAGTGCAGAGCCAGGAGAAACCCTTGAGCATTGCCGGGTGTGACCAAAAAAAAAAAAACCTCTCCATAAAATGCGAATCGAAGGAACCTTCCTCAAAGCCATCAACTACAAGCCCACAGTGAGCATCATTCTCAGTGGGGAAAAACTGAAAGCCCCTAAGATCGGGAATAAGGATGCCCACTCTCACCACTTCTATTCAAAATAGTACTGGAAGTACTTGCCATTGCAATCAGGGGAAAAAGGACATTAAGGGCATCTAGATAGGAAATGAGGACGTTAAGCTGTCACTTTGCAGATGACATGATATTATACCTAGAGAACCCTAAACTCTTTACCAAAAGCTCCTAGAAATAATATATTCCTATAGTAGAGTGGCAGGGTACAAAATCAATACCCAAAAGTCAATGGCTTTCCTATATGCGATTAACAAAAGAGATGAAAGGGATATTTAAAAAAAATGATCCTATTTACAATTGTGGAACAGAAAATCAAATACCATAGACTATTATTGCACGTCATTTAAAGAAGCGAATACTACTCATAAGTTGACAACTAACCCTCCACCCTGCAATAATCAAAATGAGAAAATCCAAGTTTTACCTGTGAAATAGATGCTTGAGTTGAACCGAAAATAGCCAGCAGTTGTCTGGACTCTGTTAGCTAATAGACTGGAAATGCCAGGAGGTAGAGGCCACGGTTAGTGCCGGCCAGAAGCTTCAGGAATCTATGAAGAGATCAGGAGTGACATTTTCACGTCTGCTGGGGAAGCCAGCGGTGTGCGGAGTACCCCTCCCTCATGACATCTGTCATGTTTGGGGATAAAAGTTTCCCGTAAATAGTGAGAGCCGAGGCTGGAGTACAGCAGGTAGGGTGCTTGCCTTGCATTGCGACTGACGCGGGTTCAACCCCCAGCATCCCAAATGATCCTCTGTGCACTGCCAAGAATGATCCCAAAGAACAATGCCAGGAATAACTCCTGAGCATTGCCAGGTGTAGCCCCAAACAAAAAACAAAATAAAAAAAAAAATGAGAACTGGTGTGAGCAGCCCATCAGCACCTCCCAGCAGACGGGTCCATGCCAATCTGGGTCCGCTCCATGGAGCCACCCCAGCACCGCTGCAGGTTCCCAGATACTCCAGGGGCCCCTCAGGCCTGGACCAGTGTTTCACAGCCTCCAAGGGCACGTGCTGACCTGCCAGTTCAGGGAATTTTAACCATGAAAATAACCAGCTTCTGTTTGACCTTTAGCAGTGCTGGGTAGTTGTTTCGTTTAGATGCGGCTGCTGCTCTGGTGCTCTGGCTGGTCACGGAGCCATCTCAGTGTCTGAGGCGTTTTAAAGTCTCCAGCGGCTTCTCTGTTGAAGGCTTTCTCCACAGTCCAGCCTATTAGTCTCCCTGCAGTCAGTGCTATTTGCCCTGCACGCTGCATTTTGAGTTACTGGGCCAGGAAATAGACATGATGTTTTAAGAATTGTAAGTGCCCATTTTATAATTTTGGGTCCCTTAGCATTTTTATACCATTAAAATGATTCGTAAGTTATGCTTGAATACCAAAGATATTTACAGACCCATGGTTGTTATATATAATTTAGCTTTCATTAATTTTTGTCTAGGTTTTCAGATTTTCTATAATAAATAATTCTGCAAATACCTATGAAATATCTTTTTAATACCGCTCATCTACAGTTATTTTTCTAGTAATGTCTGGAAGTGTGTAACTTATGTTGTGGCACTTGTACACCATTTTCTCTCAGCTACTCATAACCTGAAAATGTTTGCTCATGCTCCAACTCCGTTTCTCCGTTTAGAAGAGAGGCAGAGCACGAAAGGTGTTGGGCAGAGGGTGCTCCGTCAGAGCCCTGCACCTCGTGCGGAAAGCCCCCTCAGAGGGGCTCACCCAGGTGAGGGAGTCGCTCAGCAGCCGAAGCCTCCCACCCTCTCACGCTCACACAGCCACAATTACTCACACACTCCTACACACTCACACACGTCACCTACTCTCAGGCAGTCACACCCACACTCCACACATACATACACACAGACCTAACACACACTGTCACCACTGACACATACAGACCCACTCATACTTCACAACAGTCACACACACACACACACACACACACAATTCTTCAGGACTTCCTGTTACTCCTTTGCTCACACATCCCCTCAGACACCCACACATTTGTGGTCATGCACACTCACACAGCTACACTGTTCGTTTAATGTGGCCACGAGTGTCTCTGCCAGTGTCAGTCAGCTGCAGGCTCAGCATCAGAGCCGGCTCCAAAGCTAGGACCAGACCCGCATGTGCCGCCCGCCCTGCCTTGGCTCGGACGGACTCGCCCGACTGCAGCGCATGTTGGCAGTTTGTCAGATTTCTGAGGTGACTCGGGCCATGTCAAAAATATTTCCCCACTCTTTGAATATGCTGCCTTCTCCTGCCTGGCACGTCACTACAACGTGTTTCCCGTCTCATTTCTAAGGTTGATAAGGATGTAGTGATGTAGGGAACCCGTAAGTCAAGAAAACCAGTGTAGTTTTGCGTTCTAAGTAAATGACAGGTGGCTTTTTTTGGCCTTTTTGCCTGCAGTGTATTTCTGGAAAGTAGTTTCTGTTCTCCCACGGGAGCTGTGTGAGATGGGGCGGGGCTCCTGGTCAGGTCTTAGGGACCCAGATAAGACCGAAGGTCCAGCCGCGAGGCAGGTAGATGTCTCTCAGTTGCATGAAAGCACACGGTTTAAGGAGCATCACCCACGGTGCAGAGAATCCTAGAAGCAGCGAGACTCCTTGTGATGACTCACTTGCAGCATTTCATTGCTGAGCTGAGCGTGCCACGGCCTCTAGAGACCAGGATTTATTTACCAGACTACAGTGGCTGCACCAAGACTGGAGTGTGGGGACCCAGCCCTACCCCGGTTCTTTCCGCTGCAGCCCGGGTAAAGCCCTAACAGAAAAAGCTGGTGCGTCTTGAAAGTATACAGCAGAGCCGCCCACCTACACAACTAGGGAACCTGGCCAGAGCGCAGGAGCCGGCGGGCTCGTGCCACTTACGGCTCGAGTGGTTTGGTTTTGAGAGAACTGTCTGGTCAGTCCTTGCTGTGGGGTCACTTTTAGAAGAGAAAGTGCTTCCCAGTGTACTGTTTTCCCATTTCTGTCTGGTTTGGGGGGCCACACCCAGAGATGCTCAGGGTTACAGCTCATTGGGAGGGGTGGGCACTTCTGCCGGAGTTCAGGAGACTAGTGCTGGGGAGAGGCCAAAGGCCTCTGGAAGTCCCCCGGCTGGAGTTCCAGACGAGCGCCCTGGAGCCATCGCCCAGGCATCAATAAATGCATGCACTGAGGCTCCATGTGGTAAAGCCTCTGGAACTGAGCTGGACTTATGGTCTGTCTGACGCCGGTCCTTGAGATAAAAGGGAACTTGTTCCCCGATATTGTTGGGGACCCCCTGCGGCTTCCCGACAGCTCAGTATCAGAGCTTAGGAAAGATGTGTATATGTTGCGTTTAACCTATATTTGTTTTTATGTTTTAAAGTAAATGTTTTCAAAATGAAGTTTTAATAACTTATTTGTTCAAAATAAAAGGTCTGTAGAGAAAGTCCCAAATGGAAATCAAACTTTAAGAAGGTTAAGACCCTGATGAGGAGACCCCCGTTAGGTTGGGGCAAGGCGTTTGGCGCACAAGGAGATGGCGGTTTGTTCTGCACTGAACAGAAATGCAAAGCAGAGGGTCAGACCCTGGTTTCCGGAGGCTCCTCTGCTGTCCACTTTTAGTCCAGGCGGCCAGTATCCCTGCGTGGCTTTCCATATGAAAAAGACGGCAAAAGCTCCGGTTGTGCTCAAACCCGTCTCAGTAGACTGATGGGGCGCTTACTTCTCCGCATCCTCACTTTCCCCTGAAGGGCAGCAGCCGCGCTCACCAGGGCCTTGTTTGCGGCATCTGTGAGCAGCGTGTCCACGCCTCCGCGTGTGGCTGGGAGGACAGCCATGGGCTGGACGGCGAAGAGCAGGTGTTCCCGCGCCTGCTGCTCTTACCTGGGCCTCTGGGTGCACAGGCAGTGACGTCTCGTCCTTCCTTCCCTCAGCTCTGTAATAAAATCGTGTTTCTGGTGAGCTTTGTCGGGAACCGTGGCACGTTCACGCGTGGCTACCGTGCGGTCATCCTGGACGTGGCATTTCTCTACCACGTGGCCTACGTGCTGGTCTGCATGCTGGGCCTCTTCGTCCACGCAGTTCTTCTACAGCTTCCTGGTGAGTGCTCCGCGGCCCTGCCCAGACACACACTGTGGCTTCCTCGGCCTCGGCCCCTGATTTTCTTATTTTTAAAGACAGGGTCTGACATTTGGGACAAATCATATTTGTAGAATTCCCTCAGAGAATGATGATCATTTTTGGGCGTTCCCTGCCTCCCAGAGAAACCTCAGAGGTGGCCAAATCCTTCCCCTTTCATAAGGAATCACGGACCCCCGTCCTCGCCCTGTCCCAGGCCACAGCAGAACATTCTTCTGCGGTTGCTGATTCCCCAGCCCATAAAGGGGAGCAGCAGAGCCTCTGGAATCTCTGTTCCTTCGCGAGGCCGAGCCCCGTGTGTGTCTTTCAATAAAGAAACAGGCGCCAACTACCACAAACGTGCAGAAGCATCCCCTGCTGGGAGCACAGCCTCGGTTCAGCCCTGGGGACCTGATTCATTCCACTGAACGTCAGATTCCACCTCGAATTCTCATGTCGGCTTTGCTCACTGTGTGTGTGTGTGTGTGTGTGTGTGTGTGTGTGTGTGTGTCCTTTTCTTGCCTAAAGCAGGGGGAGTGGCCGAACTGCAAAAACTGTCACCCCTGTGCCCACAAACCTGTTTCCTGTGGCACATGCCCTAGCGGGTGGTTTGGCGTCCCCTTCCCGGTCCCAGCTCTGCTCACCTTTCACCTCTGTCCCTGCCGTGGCTCTTGCAGTTGTTCCCCAATTTCAGCCCCACGCCTTGACCAAGCTCTCCCTTGAAGCTGCTCCAGCGGCCTGCTTCAGATTTCTCATTTTACATGTTCTAGAAACAGCCGCTGAGCACCGAAGAGGAATATAGAATATATGGCCGAGTTGGTGGGGTTACGATTTTCCTAAATTCAAATTTTACAGTATCACCCGTTTTTCTAAATTCTGGTTTCAAGTGATGCTCTTTCTCTGTCTTCCAACAGAGGCAGTCAGCAAAAAGCACTTTTGACGTTGTTAGGGATTCTAAGCTGATACTGAGGCCTTGGGTTCAACCCTAGCACCATAACCAAAAAGGAAAAACCAAAAGCTCTATTGAAAGCACCATTCATATATTCCAGATGAGAAAAAAGTATATTTTATTTTTTGTTCATTTTTAAGATGTGACACAGGTTTAAATTGTTTTACAGTGAAACTAAACTTTTCACTTGTCTTTATAATTTTCTCATTATTACCAACCATTTTATTAGTTGTAATATTGCTGGAACTAAGGAGGCCATTGGCTTCTCTGTAGTTTCATACTCTGGAATTCTGTATTTTGTATTTTCTGCATGTCCTGTTCTGTTTCCACATTCTGGGCTCCTGTGTTTGCATGTTGCACCATGTCGTTCTGTGGCCCTGCTTACACGTGCTGTGGCTCTCCCGCTCCGTGTGCTCTGGGGTCCTGTTCTCCTGTCTCCGTGTTCTGCATGTGTGTTCCTCACCCGTGCTCCACATGTTCTGTGTGTGTTCCTCACCCACACTTACATGTTCTGCATGTGTGTTCCTCACCTGCGTGCCCCATGTGCTGTGTGTGTGTGTTCCTTACCTGTGTGGCCCGTGTTCTTTGTATGTGTTCCTCACCCGCACTCCACATGTTCTGTGTGTGTTCCTCATCCGCACTTACATGTTCTGCATGTGTGTTCCTCACCTGCGTGCCCCATGTGCTGGGTGTGTGTGTGTGTGTTCCTTACCTGCAAGGCTCATGTTCTTTGTATGTGTTCCTCACCCGCACTCCACATGTTCTGTGTGTGTTCCTCACCCATACTTACATGTTCTGCATGTGTGTTCCTCGCCCATGTGCTTGGTGTGTGTTCCTTACCTGCGTGGCCCGTGTTCTTTGTGTGTGTTCCTCACCCGTGTGTCCCGTGTTCTGGCTGCAGCTCTTTGACCTCGTGTACCGGGAGGAGACGCTGCTCAACGTCATCAAGAGCGTCACCCGCAACGGCCGCTCCATCATCCTCACGGCGGTGCTGGCGCTCATCCTGGTCTACCTCTTCTCCATCGTCGGCTTCCTCTTCCTCAAGGACGACTTCACCATGGAGGTGGACCGGCTGAAGAACAGAACCCCCGGCTGCAGGTACCCCCTGCCTGCTCGGCCCCACCACCCCCCCCCCTCCACTCTGGCGGCGGCTGCCCAGCCCACACCCCCTTAGCACCGGCTACTGTTCCCAGGCCGCACACCTGGGCCCCCAGAGGCTCCTGCAAGGGTAGACGCCCCCAGGGCTGCTCCTGGGCTCCAGCCCTCTCACCGCCCCAATGGCTGAGGTCCCTAGAGGGCCCCATTGCCCATCTAGGGCTTGTCATGGGTGGACCAGGCCTGGTCTGCCTCCTGCCCTCTGCTCGGACCCGCACACCTGTCCATCTCAGTGGCAGATCAGAACCCTTGGGATGCTCTACCCGCCCTGGGATTTGGCTTCAGCCCGGCACACGGGAAGGAGCCCCCGCCACCCCCAACCTGTCCTGGGATTGCTCAGAGATTCGGCGTGAGAGCAGCTTGAGGCGTGCAGGTCCGCTCAGCCCTCCTCTTCCTAGCCATAGAGTCGTCCGGCTGCTCCTACATGGGAGGGGACGTTATTGGCGTCTGTGCCGGTGTGCCCGGGAGGGCCGTGGGCGCGAGGCCCTCGACCTGCCCCAGCTGTGCCTCCCACCTCATCCCCGCAGTCCCTTCCATAGAGGCTGGTGGCGGGAGCCCAGAGGTGCTCGTGGCACCCCTCACGGAGTCCCACACTTGTGTGGCTGAGCACAGTAGCACCTTGGGCGTGGGTGTGAGCGATGCTTTATCTCGGCGCCTCTGCTTTCGTGGCTCGGCCCACGACCGCTTCTCGTCTATCAAGCCACTTCACTGAGCGGCTGCACCCCTGGCTCCAGCCCAAACTCAGGCACTCGAAGTCTCTGAGCGGCGCTTCTCTTCTAGGCGGCGGCGGCGGAGTCCCGACCATGACCCTGCCTTCCCTGGCGGGCACCTGTCTCAAGGAGAACTGCTCCCCCACCATCCCGCCCGGCCCAGGTGGGTGCCTTGGGCACACATGCACACACGCACACATATATTCACACATGCACACATACATGCGTGCATGCGTGCACCCGCCCCTCGAGGGACCCACTCCTAATGGTCTGCGTGACCTACCCTGGGAGCAGAGTATTGCTTTGCCAGTGAGCTCAGCAAAGCCGAACGTTTTCCTGCCAGCGTCTATAATATGGGCAGAATGGGCCAGTGGGTGATGCCCAGTTCAATGTGGGACTGAATCCTAGGGGCACACACAGGTAGGGCGCATCCTGGGAGGGACCCTGGCTCTGTATCAGAGACTTTCTGGTGCCCCTCCCAGGCAGGGCGCCTGCGGTGAGCAGGTATCTGTGCCAGCTCCTTCCTGTGGGCCTGAGTGTCGGGAAGGGAAGCAAAGCTTACAGCAGCTGCAGGCTCCGTGCAGGGAGGCTAAGGATGTGTGTGGGCCCTGACCTCCTGCCCACACCCCCACAGCGCTGAGTGAGCCTCATCGTCTTAGCCTTTGTGGGACTCACAGGCTCACAGGGGTGCCAGGGTTGGTGCTGACCCCAGGCCAGGGGTCACCTGCGGCACGGCCAGGTCCGCAGCTGCCGTCCCTGTCACTGGAAGCTGATTGAGAGGGAGCCAAGGACGGAAGGGCCGGTGTGGCCTGTCCTGCTCAAGAATGTTGGTGCTACGTACCGGCCTCACTGCAGGCCACAGCATTAAAGAGACCCCAGACGAGTCTCCAAATCAGGCGTGCTCTGGGTGGGTCTCGGGTTCAAGGCCTGTTTCCCACCTTCTGTGGTTGTCTCCTGGTCTGAGACAGGAGGCCCAGACTAGCAAGGGTGCCCACAGAGGGCCCAGACTAGCCAAAGTGCCCCACAGAGGGTCCTGACTGGCTGGGCGCCCGCGGACACCCTCCGTGACCTCTCCTCTGAGCAGGCCAGGCGCCCCATGGACACTCTCCTGTGACCTCTCCTCTGAGCAGGCCGGGTGCCCCGCGGACACCCTCTGTGACCTCTCCTCTGAGCAGGCCGGGCGCCCCGCAGACACCCTCCATGACCTCTCCTCTGAGCAGGCGGGTGCCCCGCAGACACCCTCCTGTGACCTCTCCTCTGAGCAGGCCGGGCGCCCCGCAGACACCCTTCGTGACCTCTCCTCTGAGCAGGCCAGGCGCCCCTGGACACCCTCCTGTGACCTCTCCTCTGAGCAGGCCGGGCGCCCCCTGGACACCCTCCGTGACCTCTCCTCTGAGCAGGCCGGGCACCCCGCAGACACCCTCCGTGACCTCTCCTCTGAGCAGGCCGGGCACCCCCTGGACACCCTCCGTGACCTCTCCTCTGAGCAGGGCCGGGCGCCCCTGGACACCCTCCTGTGACCTCTCCTCTGAGCAGGCCAGGCACCCCGCGGACACCCTCCGTGACCTCTCCTCTGAGCAGGCCGGGCGCCCCACAGACACCCTCCGTGACCTCTCCTCTGAGCAGGCCGGGCGCCCCATGGACACTCTCCTGTGACCTCTCCTCCAGAGCAGGCCGGGCGCCCCGCAGACACCCTCCATGACCTCTCCTCCGGAGCAGGCCGGGCACTTCCTGCTCAGTAGTTCCTCCCCAAAACTTTTCCTGTTTGCCGCAAGGTGTGGACTCCGCCTGCATCTCACCTGCCTGCACTGGGCAGTGCCTGGGGACATTTCCGCTGTCCCTCCCTCTAGGAGATGGGCACCTGGTAAGGAGGGTGCCCTAGGGGCACAGGAGACCCCGCCTCCTGCCCGGGGCCCAGACTGCAGTGAGACTGTCTGCAGGGTCCTGGTTTGCATTGTCGCTCTGGGTGCAGACCCCACTGTCTTGGCTGCGCCCCACAGCCCTGCCCTCAGCTGTCTTCACCCAGAGCGTCTCTCCCTTCCTCTGGGCCAGGCCATCACCCCCTGGGGGGGTCAGACTCTGGGTGTCAGACACTGGGGTGTGGACCCTGGGGGTGTAGACCCTTGGGGTGCAGCCCCTGGGTGTAGCCTCCCTGTCGGTCCGACTGTGTTAGTAGGGAGGAGTCTGCAGTCTCACTAGATTTTAAAGTAATTTTATATCTTGGTGGAGGGATTTTCACTCAGAGCCACGGAGTATGTTGCTGACAGCCTTGGCTATGACTATGGGCAGCAGGTCCACAGGAGAAAGGCCCAGACCTCTGTGGGAGTGGGCAGGTGGAAGCCCAGCGGCCCGCAGATGGATTCTCCCACGGAGGACCGTGGCCCTGGGACAGCTCCTGCTCCTTCTCCCGTGACAAAGAAACAAGCTCAGGGACTTTCCTAACCCGGGCCTTCGTGACACAGCTTGTAGCCACGTTATTTTCTAGAAAAGTGTTTGAACGTATAGGAAGGGGAGGGCGCCTACAGAGCCCGATGCTTAATGAGAGGGTTCCAGTTGAAGCTCTTTCACGTGAATGGGAAGGGGATGCGTCGCGGGAACTGGCTGGCCTGCTCCCACAGCACATGTGCACTGCGTGGCGGGTGGTTTATTTTCTAGCTAAATGTCTTAAATCAGCATTTCCATAATGAATTGATTATAATGAAAGTTTAAGAGGAACAAACAAGAGGGTTTCAATTGCACTCAAGAGTTTCAAATATCTCTCAGTGGTGATCTGGTGCGGAGAAGCCATAAAAGAATGAAGAACGTGGTTACTGAGGCAGGGAAAGGGGGCAGTAAATGGCAGTTGGTGATAAATGCTCTCAGTCAGGCCCGCCGTGTTGTGAATGACCTGCACGCTTAACCCCTCAGGTCAGGACAAAGTATTTCACGTCCAATGGAGTATGTTTTTATTCCTTCCTTTACATGGAGCATTTTGTAAACTAAGAAAAATATATTTTGCTAACACTCAACTGAGGAGGAGAATAATGTAACATCAAACCCTTCACACATGGAACTTGTGGATTTTGCCTCAATTCTGACTGTGCTGGCGGGGTGATCAAATGAGGCAAGCACCTTAGCCACACACACACACACACACACGCACGCACACGCGCACACACACACACACACACACACACACACACACACACACACCAGCTCTCGCTCTAACGCTGATGTAAGTGCTGCGGGCTGTTTTTCTGCCCCCACGCTCCATTACATAGATCCCACCGAGTAAATAGAAATCAAACTTCTGAAATCACCAATAAGAAAATTAACGTCCAAGCATATGGCAGCTTTTTGTTTCTATTCACCAAACCATTTTAGCAAACTGTTCTACATATTTGGTGCTACAGTCTGTCCAGTGGTGCCGCACGCCATGCCAGCCTGGGCCATCCCGTGCCAGTCTCCCGTGGGTGCTGTGCTCTGCTGGCAGGCATTAAAGCCCTCCCAGGTCTGTCTGTGTTGGCCTTTGCACAGAGCGTTCGGTGAATCTCAGTTGGACCCTGAAGGCTTTGCTTCTTCAACCGTCCCACCTCTGCCTGGGTGAGGGGCCAGGGGACAGAGGGACACTGGGCTCCTGCAGGTGGCACATAGTCCTTCCCCTGCCAGCCTCTGGGCCCCTGGGCAGTCAGCCCGGGCACCCTCAGGGGCGTCTGGACACCCCCATCATGCCTCACCTCCCAGGTCCTCCTCACACTGACTCTTGGGGAGAAAAGCCGTTTCCCGGGCTTGTCACTGCATCGTCTGTGTCAGTTACGTGGGTGTCTGGGGCCTTCCACAGCCCATGGGAGGCGGGTGGTCACGGGCTGTGGGGATGAGAGTGGCTGCAGTGTCTGTCTGCGGGTGTTTCCATAGCCGACGAGTCTGAGGACGGCGTGGAGAGGGCGTCGACACCCTGCTCATGTGTATCGTCACCGTGCTCAACCAGGGCCTCAGGAACGGCGGCGGCGTGGGCGACGTGCTCAGGAGACCTTCCAAAGACGTGAGGGCACACAGTCCTGCCCCCTTCCTCGTGGGCTCCCCACACGGGCATGTTCTCAGGGCGGGGCCAGTCCACGGGCTCCGCGAGCCCGAGTGTGGCCACTGGGACCAGAGGCTTGCGTTATGCGACAGTAGAAATGGTCACAGCCTCAGTGGGGAGGGAGTCGGGACCGTGGGCTTGGTGCAAGCCCCAATGGCTGCACGTGCCACAGGCTCTGGGCTGCTCCGCCTGGGAGGCCCATGGGGCCGTGAACGTTTTTCGCTCCTGACAGGAAGGGCCTCCGTTCTTTTCCTCCGTTAGCATGAAACGTCAGCACACGCTAGCAGGGGTTTCGTGCCTGCAGAGGCCACGGCCAGAAAGTTTCTGGTTCGCTGCAAAGTCTCGGGGCCCGGAGCAGGAGCTGGACACATCCCCCTGTCCGGCAGACCCAGTCCCGGAGCCGTGGAGCTGCGTGAATCCTGCCTCACAGGGGGCCTCTCTGAGGATGGACCCCTAGCAGCCCCCTCCCTATGCCAGCAGTGCCCACCTTGGGGGGTGGGACCTGGGCTCTGGGCCAGGCTGGGGTTCCCCGATGCCCCTCTGTCCCCCTGCGGACTTGCTGTCACCAGCATGTGCCTGCCCCAACGCTCTGGACACACATCTCGAGTTCTTTTCGCAGGAGCCCCTGTTCGCCGCCCGGCGTGGTGTACGACCTCCTCTTCTATTTCATCGTCATCATCATCGTCCTCAACTTGATCTTCGGTGTGATCATTGACACCTTCGCTGATCTCAGGAGTGAGAAGCAGAAGAAAGAAGAAATCCTCAAGACCACTTGCTTCATCTGTGGTGAGTGTCGGCCACGCCTGACACCGCCCGGGGGGGGGCAGACATGATTCTTATTCGTCATGCTCAGGAGAGGTTCTTTCCCCAGGCCAGCTGGCTGGGGCTCGGCTTATGTAACGGAGCGCCGGCCCGGGCTGCCAGGCTCCAGAAAGCGGGGAACCTCACTGGGCTGCTCACGGCTCCCCCCGCCCGAGATTCCCTCACCACAGACAGCCCCACAGCCAAAAGGCTCTGCCACATGGGCAGCCCTTTCATTTCCTTGAGGTCACTGTGGTTTAGAGGGAGAGTTTCAGGTGACGATGGTGTGGCCGTGACGTTCCAGGCCCGCCCTCAGCCTGTCCACAATGCCCCTCCTCTTCCCTCCGGAGGCCCCCATCCTCTCAGAGCCTGAAGTGTTGGGAAAGGGATTAAGAGAGGGGTTGGGGTGGCTGCCCTGCAGTGCTCAGGGACCACCAGGGCTAGACCCGGCATTGCTGGGGGCAGCCACACAGCACCAGGACCCACCTCAGGGCCTCGCTCATGTACTGCCCCCTGCAGGGAAATGCTGGGGCACCCCGCACAAAATCTGGGAGCAGGGTTAGGGATCCCCTTCTGCCACAGGGATCGGAGGCCAGCGGATGGAGAAAGACAAGAGAATCCGGCAAAGTTCCAAAATGCTTTACTTAACACAGGTTCTGGCATACGAATCAGCAATAGGAAAACCCCGAACTTGGGGTTCCTGGCTGGGCCACGGCCACATGTAGGCCAAGATGGCTGCCACCACGTGCTAAGGCCCTGCAGAGAGGAGACAGTGAAGAGGCAAGAAGGGGAGTGCCTTGCAGAAAGGGGAGGGAGGGCGGGGAGGGGGAGAGAGAGGAAGCAGGCTAGTTTTTATATCCCTGCAACCCGGACCTCCCACTCCTATGAAAGCCACCAGGGTCAAATCCTCTCAGGTAATTTCTCCCAGGACCTCACCTAGGCGCTTTGAGATGTTAATGTTGCTGAGCCAAGATCTGCCTTGGAAGTGCCCTGCAGGGGTAAAGTGGAGGAGGGGTTTCTGAGATGAACTGTATCTCAGAATACAAAGGCATGCATCTGTACCAAAGAATATTCTATTGCCAGTTACATATTTCTCCAAGCCTTCACAAGAGTCTCATCTTTACTTCATGGTTGTCCTGTATATTAGCCTTTGAGTTATCAGGGAGCCATCTTGCTTGAGGCAAACAGCGTCTCTCTCTGGTCTAGTTACTTGGAGATCCAATGCGGCCAGCCTCTGGGCACGCAGAGGCCTGCTAGGGCAAGTGAGATGAGGCGCAGCCCTGAGGCTGCTAAACCCAGCTATTTTCCATGAGACCGTCCAGCGTGAGGAAGGCCGCAGCTCCTCACTAAAGGTCCTCAGCCCCCACATCGAAAGGCCACGTGGCTGCTGCTTCCTTCTTTCTCCTTCATCCTTTTTTCTAATAAGCTTAGGAGAAGAGTGGCCAGCACTGGATTCCTTTTCCTGGGTTCTTCGCCAGTATCTGAACTGCAGAACCAGACTATGGCCACCGCCTGCTCTCCTGGCCGCCGCCTTCATTTTCCATGGACAGTTCCCTTCACCGCCATTCATTCCCTTTCATCTCCGCTTCACCCTTGGAGAGAATCTTCCTCCCTGACCTTTTTCCGTGTCCTTCCGTGGGCTGACACTTCGCCCGGAGCTGACACAGCTCTTCCCAAGTGCCTGGACCGTGGGCGGGCTGGGCCCAGCCTCAGCTCCCCAGCTGCACTCCGGCTGCCCTGCAGCTGCCTTCGCTCCTGCCTTCGCTTGGGGTGGGCTCCTCCCGCCCACCCCAAGAGGGCCTCCGCTTGCAGGTCACTGGCCTCTGTCTGTCCCTCTCTTAGGCTTGTGGTCGCTTATCTTCATGGTGGTTTTGATGTACTTCTGCCTCTTGGACTCCGCACAGCATTCGGCTCTGCGAGGACCGTGTGACCCAGCAGCTCTGGGGGAGACTAGGACTCGGCCTTTCTTCCCGAGGTCTTGAGTTCTTCCTGGGTGGCTGCTGCGGTCCGGCTGTCTCGGAAGGGAGCTTTCCTCCAGAAAGGGCGTCCCTACTGCAACCAGCGTGTTATGCTTTCCTGCGGGTTGCACGGGGAGCCCACACTTGCCGTGTCTTCTGTGCTGCAGGACTCGAGAGGGACAAGTTTGACAACAAGACGGTCTCGTTTGAGGAGCACATCAAGTCCGAGCACAACATGTGGCACTATTTGTACTTCCTGGTCCTGGTGAAGGTGAAGGACCCCACGGAGTACACAGGGCCGGAGAGCTACGTGGCACAGATGATTGTGGTGAGTGACGCGGGGCCCGGCACTGGCCTGATTTCAGGCTCACGTGTTCCCTGGTGCCCTCTCATTGGAGGACACCCACCCTTGGCCCCTGGGGGGCTCCCCGCCCCAGACTGAGCCACAGTGCATGGTGGGCCTCCAGGGTGACTTTGTGTCTTCCGGCCACAGGCTCAGTCCCTTGGTCTGGAACTTTCCCGCGGCCAAGTAGGAGCAGAAGTTTGATCTCAGGTGGCGCATTGGGGTTGTGGTGGAAGCCAGAGGCATTCTTTCACCTTCTCCCACCATGGCAGCTGACACTGGGGTGACTGACATGGAATGGCTTTTCCCTGTGCCCGCCCGGTCCACTTGCCTCAAACTCCTCCTCACAACTGAGAGCATTCAACAGAGAGCGTGGCTGCGCATGCTCCGATTTCGAAGATGATCATTTATCAGGGAAGGTGGTCTCTCCCTTAGAGTGTCATCAACTCCGTTTAGGGGTGGTTCTTGGTGTCTGAGATAAAGCTGTATTCTAACAACTAACACGGCTGTGTGGGAAATTGGGGCCGAGGGAGGGGTACACATAGAGGTGCTGCACCGTGCTCCCGCCCACTGCACTTTCCTCCTAAGTGGAGGGAGGACTGTGTGGCCTGAGGGGGGAGGACTGATGGCCTGAGGGGGAGGACTGTGCGGCCTGAGGGGAGGACTGTGCGGCCTGAGGGGAGGACTGTGCGGCCTGAGGGGAGGACTGTGCGGCCTGAGGGGAGGACTGTGCGGCCTGAGGGGAGGACTGTGCGGCCTGAGGGGAGGACTGTGCGGCCTGAGGGGAGGATTGTGCAGCCTGAGGGAAGGACTGGTGGCCTGAGGGGAGGACTGTGCGGCCTGAAGGGAGGACTGTGTGGCCTGAGGGAAGGACTGGTGGCCTGAGGGGAGGACTGTGCAGCCTGAGGGGGAGGACTGTGCGGCCTGAGGGGAGGACTGATGGCCTGAGGGGGAGGACTGATGGCCTTAGGGGAGGACTGTGCGGCCTGAGGGGGAGGACTGTGCGGCCTGAGGGGAGGACTGTGTGGCCTGAGGGGAGGACTGTGTGGCCTGAGGGGAGGACTGTGCAGCCTGAGGGGAGGACTGTGTGGCCTGAGGGGAGGACTGTGTGGCCTGAGGGGGGAGGACTATGCGGCCTGAGGGGAGGACTGTGTGGCCTGAGGGAGGACTGTGTGGCCTGAGGGGAGGACTGTGCAGCCTGAGGGGAGGACTGTGCGGCCTGAGGGGAGGACTGATGGCCTGAGGGGAGGACTGTGTGGCCTGAGGGGAGGACTTTGTGGCCTGAGGGGAGGACTGTGCGGCCTGAGGGGAGGACTGTGTGGCCTGAGGGGAGGACTGATGGCCTGAGGGGGAGGACTGTGCGGCCTGAGGGGAGGACTGTGCAGCCTGAGGGGAAGACTGTGTGGCCTGTTTGATAAGGAGGCTGTGGAGAGCCTTCCACCCTGCTCAGTGCCAAGCTAAGGAGCACCAAGTGTCAGGAGAGCTGGGGTCCCGTGCACCCAGAGCACGGCCTTCACTTACCAAGACAAATGGCGCTCTGGGGAGTGAGCCAGGATGGCTTTCAGAGGGTAATGAATTAGTAAGTCCAGTTAATACTGCATCGCTTCACCTGCCTGACAGTATGTGTCTCCCTCGGGAGAGCCCGTAAATGGAACAATTACCATTCAGTTTCCCTCATGCTTCATTGGCGTGTGGCTGGGGCCCTGCTCATCTCTGAGTTCTTCTTCCTCTGCTCTGGGTGCGGGAAAGGAGCCCCAGGTCCCCACCCGCACCGTTTGGCCCCTGCCCATCTCCCTGGCCAGTTGCTCAACATTCTTCACGCACCATGGGCAGCAGCTGATCCCTCCTCCTGTCTGCAGTAGGCATTTACTGGACATCCATGGTCCCAAAGACTTTCAGGCCACATGTAAGAAATGTTTTGCTTCCGTTTGCTAGGCCAGAGGAACACGAACATTGTTACCTTTGAAATATGACCCCCGTTGCTCTATTTGTCAAGGTTAGAGTAAATAGGATTAATATATATTATTGGAATTATGCCTCTTGGGCAGAAACTAGGAGACAGACACTGTGGAGTCTGACCTGTTCCTGCAGGGAGCAGAAGGGAAGGGTGCAGGGTGTGGATGGCGGTCCCAGAGTGAGATGTATCCTGACACCCTGCAGGCGTGCCACTTAGTGAACGGGCCAGGTTCCCGCAGCCCAGGAGGCTCCATTCACCACCAGCACTGGATTCCGAGAGCAGAACCACGGGTCGGCCCAGACCACTAGGCTGAATAGTCCCTGACCCATCGGTGAAAGAACCCCAGGTACTGGCTGTCCTTGCTGCATCTGCTCTAGAGGCGAAACGTTAGGGGGCACCCCAGGTTGGAATGATGGCAGCCTTCCCAAGCACACCCTGCCCGCTCCAAACAGGCCACACTGCCAGCAGTTGGGTGGCCCCTCACCACCAGCACGGGGTCTGTCCACCCGGGATGCTGCCCACCGTACCCCACTCAGCACACCATGACCGAGGACACAGCCATGCTCACCCAATGCATCATGCCCAGCTGGGTTGGCCCCCCAGGTGCTGTGTAGTGGAGACATGGCCACCTTCCAGCTGGGGAAGTCTGCTAGACCCTGCACCCAGAACCCAGGAACCAGAACTAGGACAACAGACTAGCAGAGCTGCATGAAACTAAGGCGCACAGAGAATCGGGTGTGGCAGAGAAGCGGACCCACAAAGCAAGAGCCAGGTAAAAGCTCTGGCAAGGCTTAGAGACAAGCAAACACCTGGGAAAGTGTTCAGAGACAGCTTACAAGTCTGCTCGGTGGTCTCCGCAGGAGACTGCATCAGCTGTAAAGCTAAGGGAACCCAGACACAGGCCCCAGAGCTGAGGGAAGACAGGTGGAGATCTGGGAAATACCTGGAGGGGGCAGGGAAGAGGGTGAGGTCTGTGCCCTCAGTGGGGGGCCAGGGAAGGGGGTGAATGTTGGTAAACAGTTGTGCTGGGTAGAGCACTGTGTTTCCTGACAATATTGGGGAACTGGAATGAATCCCCTTCTGCCCCAAGGGGTCTGGCAGCCAACGGACGGATAAAGACTCTTGAATCCAGCAAAGTTTCAAAAAAGCTTGACTCACACAAGTTCTGGCATTACAATCCAAGGTCAGGAAACCCCCAAACTTCCAGTTCTTAGCTGGACCCAGACCACATGCTCGGTTTAGAATCCTAGGCCAAGATGGCTGCTGGACCCAGTACCATGTGCACAGGCCAGAGAGCAGACCCAGACTGGAAGAAGATGGTAATGGCCCTTCTTCCTCCTCACTTCTTTCATTGTCAGAAGGCTGCCAAGGACTTCCAGTCCAGCTCATCAGGGGCTGGGCCTTTTAGGGACAAAACCAGGTATGTTCTTTAAGTGCTGAAGGCCCGCCTTTCTGCATGGACCCAAAAGACCGTGTAAAAATGCAAATCTTCAGTTGAGCCCCTGGCCCAAGCTTAACAAATGCCAATGTGCCAGAGCTGATTTCCTGTCATATGAAGCTCCCTTGCAAAGTGGGGAG
The DNA here is from genome assembly GCA_021461705.1 of Cryptotis parvus. Lineage (NCBI taxonomy): Eukaryota > Metazoa > Chordata > Mammalia > Eulipotyphla > Soricidae > Cryptotis > Cryptotis parvus. The sequence goes on along the minus strand of JAJIBD010001564.1, from coordinate 12,689 downwards.
GAGGCAACATCGAACCAGAAAGCAGTTCAAGATATAATTTGTCATTCTTGATCACCTGATCACTTGACATCTCGTTATTCATCGATTTGCTCGAGTGGGCGCCAGTAACATCTCCATTCACGTGCCAGTGTAGCCCAGTGGCACCTGGTAGCTTTAGGAATACGAAGAGCCTCAAACCGTTCGTTCAGGGTCTTGACGAAGAAGTCTGACCATCTTGTAGGTGGGCGGCCATGTGATCTTTTGACATCCGGTGGGATCCAGTCCAGCGGTTGTCTCCAAATTGCATTACATGTCCAGCCCATCTGATTTTCGATGCCTTGGCAAGCGAGACAGCGTCCCTGACTCTGGAACAGCGATGGAGGGCTGGAACTCCAGATTCCTTCTCTCACTTGAGTGAGGCGTGACATTCCAAGTATAACTCTTTCAATTCCTCTTTGGGAAACCCGAATAGCATTCTCATCCTGCTTTCGTAGGGCCCAGGTCTCTGAGGAGTATGATAATGCAGGAAGAATGGTGGAGTCAAAGAGATGTGCCTGGAGCAGGAGGTTCTTTGTCTTTTTCGCTATTTCTTCGATGTTTTTGAAGGCATTCCATGCTACTCTCTTCCTCCTGCGCAGCTCAGGTTTTAAGTTGTTCATCATGTTGACTTCTCGACCTAGGTACACATAACTGCTGCATTCAGAGATGTTTGTTCCATTGAGAGTGAATGGGGCCTCTGAAACTAGTTCATTTCTCATGAACATAGTTTTGTTGAGATTCAGCTGTAGACCTATCTTTCCACATTCTCGGTCAAAGTCGGCCAGCATTTGTGTTGCTTGGCTAATATTTGGTGTTATTAGAACAATGTCATCGGCGAAGTGGAGGTGGTGTAGTTGCTGACCGTCTATCTTCACTCCCATTCCTTCCCATTCTAATTGCCGCATGATGTTCTTGAGGGTGGCGCTGAAGAGTTTTGGTGAAATGGTATCACTCTGCTGAACCCCCTCTTTTGACATCAATGATCACTTCCTTGTAGAATGGTGAGATCCTGGTGGTAAATCCGTAATACAGCTCACAAAGGATCTTGATGTATTGGGTTTGAACGCCCTGTTTGGCTAGGGCTTCGATGACTGCTTCAGTCTCCACAGAATCAAAGGCTTTCTTTAAATCATTGAACATGAGACAGAGCAGCTTCTCGAACTCCCTATAAGCTTCAATGAGCTTGGTTACCGTGTGTTTATGGTCGATTGTGCTGAATCCTTTTTCAGAAGCCAGCTTGCTCGCATGGTTGTCCTTCATCTAATGTTCTGCCAATCCTGTTCAGGATGACTAGAGTGAACAGCTTGTAGATGACAGACAACAGGTAGATGGGGTGATAGTTGGCCAATGTCTTGAACAGTAGAACTGTCATGCTGGTTTTCCAATGGGAGGGCACCTTGCATTCAGACAGGTAGCATGTGAAGAGCCGAGCCAGTGTATTGATGAGTACTGACGGCAGATTCTTCAGGTGTTCGGGTCTGACTGTGTCTGGGCCTGGTGCTGTTTGCTTCTTTACCGACAAAATGGCATGTTGGATTTCAGAAGGGAGAACGTTGGGAATGACATAGCCATCCTGCGGAATTTGGTATGTGGGCAGGTGGACATGGCTATCAAAGAGATTTGAGTAGAAGTCATAGATAATCTCCATTGCCTTTCTGGAAGATGTGATAGATCCATCAGGAAGTTGGAGGGCAGTCATCTTGGTCTTATAGTTGGCGAAGGACAGGCGGGCGTTGCAAATGCTTTTCCCAGCTTCTGTTGCATCTTCCAGTATTTCTGATCTTCTCTCTTTGAGGTCTTCCCTTTATTGCTTCTCTGAACTGCTTTTAAGCTTGGATGTTAGCATTTGGTCGGCCTGAGGCTTGCGCGTTGCCACGTTGGTGAATGAGCTCGAGAGTTTTTGAAGACAGGCGTCCTTTTTGTGTTTTTCTCTCTCAGCATTCTTCACACAATCATGGAGGTGCTGAACCAGTTGGTTGTATTCTTCATCGATATTATATCATGAATATATAGCAAGCCAACTCCAGCAAATTTCTAACCTCCTCTAGGGTCCATAATCTGTCAGAATTCTAGGTATAAAAATTAAAATGAGATATAAAAATATAAAGGGGAAGGTGTATATTAAAAAATGTTCTCAATATAAGTAGCTACCAGCTGAAAACAATACATGCAAGATACTTGACCCGAATGTGAATGGAAGCAAGATCTCACAGTAAGCACACAAAGGAGAGTAAAAAGAGTGTAATCCCACTGCTAAAGAAAGTCATTGAATCTCAAGAGAAAGATGATAAAAAGAAACAGAAAAGAACGATGAAAGCCAACAAATACCACCCAGCAGACTGGTAATAACCTACATGTGTATCAACGGTCCCTTATGTTTGGGGCATTCCTAATCAAAACAGTGCTGGATGAGTTAGTGTTTTTAAAGGCTTGGCGCTGTGTCAGTTAAAAGGTTCACTTCAAGCATAAGGTCACTCATCAGATGAAAACACTCCATAGCATTTGGGGTCAAGAGGAAAGGAGATGCTACTGAATGGACAGCCAGTGAAATGGACCTTAGAACAAGGACTAATGGGATCATGAGATGGGCAGTATTTAATGATGAAGGAAGCAATCCCTCAGGAAATATGCATCAATACATAGGCACTCAAGGCAACGGAGAACCAAAATATATAAAGCAAATATCAGCCAACCTACAGGGAGATAAAGCAACACAGCTGGGTTTCCGCATTCCGCTCTGTCATGGAGAGGGTCATTACACCAGCCCCTTGCCTGCATGTCCGGGGCCCTAAAGGGAAAGCTGAGCCTCTGTTCTGGTTGTCTGGCAGCCGTCTGTGAGACAGCCATGGCCTCTGCACAAAACTATTGATCGCAATGAGGAGTGTTAAGCTGCTGGATGTGGCGAGATGGCTGCAAATCCGTCGCGTTCATCAGTCAGTCTCAAATGGAAGAAGACAGGAAATCAATGAGGAAACGTTGGTCTTAAATGGCCTGAAGAGATACTGGAAGAACCTCCCTACGAGAGCAGAACACACATTCCTCTCCAAGTGTGCTTGCAACATCCTCAGGGAAAGGTCCCAGGTTGGGATGCAAGGCAAGCCTCAATCAATTTTAAAAGATTGAAATCATAATTTTCTGACCACAACAGATGATTCAGAAACAAATTCTAAAAAAGAGAAGGAAAAAGCACAGACATTTGGAGGTTGAACATGCTACTGAACAACTGTGGGGTCACTTGGGAAATAAAATTAAAGCAACAGCCAGATGATATCTGGACAGAAAAGAAAACACTGCAGCACTGAGAGCAGAGCTTGCTTCAAACAACAAAAGGTCTCCAATACGCAATCGTGTTAAACCTAGAACTAGAAAGCGAACAGTGAAGCCCAAAGTCTGCAGAAGGAAGGAGATGATAAAAATCAGAGTACAAAGAAGCAAAATAGAACCCAGAAGGATAAATGTAGATCCTTTTTGTTAAATCAGTTACATTGATAAACCTTTAGCTAGACCCATTAAGAAAAAACTGGAAAAGACTCCAGTAGAATAATCAGTGAAAGAGATGTCGCACAAAAACATAAAGCATCCTAAGAGAGACTCTTAAGAACATTTGTGTGCCCCAAAAATGAACAACCAAGAGGAAATTAATATTTCCCTAAATTGGATGACCTGCCAGGGCTGAATCAAGAAGAGACAAAACTTAAGCAAACCAATCACCAGGAACCAAAATGGTAACCAAAAACCGCCTTCACAATAAAAGCCCAGAGCAGGGGGCTTCACCGGTGAATCTACCAACCTTCGAAGCTGATTCCACTCTTATTCTGACGCGGCGCCTAGCAGCAGCGTTTGCAGGAGGCCAAGACTGGAGGCACCCCTAGTGCCAGCCGGTGCTGGGATGCAGAGTCTCGACACGTGCCAACATGGCAAAATGCGTTTTAGCCATGAAGAAGGAACAAACCCAGGTCAGGATTGCTGTGGACAGTGCCCGAGTGGGACTTCTAGGACTTGCCCCTCTCGAGGCTCCTTTTCACCCTAGAAATGTCACACACAACCCCAGGTCAGAGGGACATAAATGGGTGAACACAGCGAACATATACTGGTAGTAAATCAGCACAAATTTTATTTTAAAACAATTAGTTTTGATTACCTGACACCATTGGGGTGGTCGCAATCCACAGTTTAGGGGAGCCTAAAGGGTCATATATTGAGAGAAGTGAGTAGGACAGAAAAACCCAAATCACAGTGGGTTTGTGAGATAGAGAAAGGAAGTGACAGAGAGAGACAAAATGAAACAAAAACGTGGACTCAGGACTCGTTCGCAGTCACTAGGGAAGGCGAGTGGGCGAATCAAGTAAGCGAAGGAGCTGCCAGGGAGAGTGAGAGTTTCAGCACTGCCCAGTGTCGTTCCTTCCTGTGCCATGGGAAGATGGGGCCGAGAGGGAATACAGGCGTGGACACTTGCCTTGGGGAAATATATGGGAATACAGCAGGTAGGTGCTTACCTTCCACGGGAATACAGCGAGTAGACACTTACCTTGGGGAATAAAGCGCGTCAGCACTTATTTTCCGTGGGAATACAAAGGGTAGGTACTTGCCTTCCACAGGAATACAGCGGGTAGCATTTACCTTACACAAGAGTACAGCGGGTAGGTGCTTACCTTACGGGAGTACAGCGGGTAGGCGCTTACCTTACATGGGAGTACAGCGGGTAGGCGTTACCTTACATGGGAGTACAGTGGGTAGGCGTTTACCTTACATGGGAGTACAGTGGGTAGGCGCTTACCTTACATGGGAGTACAGCAGGTCGGTGCTTACCTTACACAGGAGTACAGCGGGTAGGTGCTTACCTTACATGGGAGTACAGCGGGTAGGCGCTTACCTTACATGGGAGTACAGCGGGTAGGCTTTACCTTACATGGGAGTACAGTGGGTAGGCATTTACCTTACATGGGAGTACAGCGGGTGGGCGCTTACCTTACATGGGAGTACAGCGGGTGGCGTTTACCTTACACAGGAGTACAGCGGGTAGACACTTACCTTACATGGGAGTACAGCGGGTAGGTGCTTACCTTACACGGAGTACAGCAGGTAGGCGTTTACCTTAAACAGGAGTACAGCGGTAGGCGTTACCTTATACTGGAGTACAGCGGGTAGGCATTTACCTTACGGGAGTACAGCGGGTAGGTGCTTACCTTACACAGGAGTACAGCGGGTAGGCGCTTACCTTACATGGGAGTACAGCGGGTAGGTGCTTACCTTACATGGGAGTACAGCGGGTAGGCGCTTACCTTACATGGGAGTACAGTGGGTAGGTGCTTACCTTACAGGGGAGTACAGCAGGTAGACGTTTACCTTACACAGGAGTACAGCGGGTAGGTGCTTTTACCTTACATGGGAGTACAGCGGTAGACGGCTTACCTTACACAGGAGTACAGCGGGTAGGCGTTTACCTTATACTGGAGTACAGCGGTAGGCGCTTACCTTACACAGGAGTACAGCGGGTAGGCACTTACCTTACACAGTACAGCGGGTAGACGGCTTACCTTATACGGGAGTACAGCAGGTAGGCGTTTACCTTACATGGGAGTACAGCGGGTGGCGCTTACCTTACACAGGAGTACAGCGGGTAGGCACTTACCTTATACAGGAGTACAGCGGGTAGACGCTTACCTTGCGGGAGTACAGCGGGTAGGCGCTTCCCTTACGGGAGTACAGCGGGTAGGCGCTTCCCTTACATGGGAGTACAGCGGGTAGGCGCTTACCTTATACAGGAGTACAGCGGGTAGGCGCTTACCTTACACGGGAGTACAGCGGGTAGGCGCTTAGCTTACATGGGAGTACAGCGGGTAGGCGCTTAGCTTACACGGGTCAGCACTTACCTCCGCTTGCATGGGCCTGAATTTCATTCCTCGTATCACTTCTGGTTCTCAAACACCACCAGGAGTGATCCCCAAGCTAAACTCCAGGAGTAAGCCTTGAGCATCGCCAACTGCAGCCTCAAAACATATAAAACAGTGAATGAAATGGAGGCCAAGGGAGCCTGGTGCCAGTTTCCCTGTTTGAAGGACACACACCGAGGCTCGTGAGGTGTCCGAGCAGGAGGCTGATGCTCTGGTGGTCTCTGCTCCTTACAGATAAACTCGGTCCTTGGCTCAGGTGTGCAAAGGCAGAGGGATCACCCCAGAGCATGGCATCTTCCTTGCAGGGGACTCTGAAAATCTCAGCAAGAGGGGGAGGAGGGGGTCGCATCCTTCAGACGAGAGAAAAATCTAATCACCCGCTACTTCAGCTGCAGGTGGTGGGGGAGAGTAGCCGTCTTCTAGCTGCTGTTCCAGGCTTGACGTCAGCCTTGCTTAGCCCAAGCGTCTGCGTTGTACCTGTGGAGACGTTTGGGCCGTACAAGTCGGGAGCTGCGTGAGGCTTCCCTGCAGCCCCCGCCTCACTCCCAGCCTCCACTTCCGTGTGATTGTTTTGTGTCCTGATTATGAAATGACGTGTTCCGAGTCTAGTATTTCTAATTTATGCTAATTGTGTAATGGGAGCCAATTAAGCCAATTATGGAGCTGCTCAATCTTTAGGCCCTGTTTCAAAGACTTTATGATTTAATGGCACTTTGTAAGATGTTTACGTGTCAGGGCGGGCCGAGGGGCCTCTGAACTCCGGGCACAATTAGGCGAGTGTGTGCATTCAGGAACACCACAACCTTCTTCCCTGCCCGCATTTGGATCAGATAGGCGAGACGTCTCCCAGCTCTGGGCTTGCTGCGGGGAGGAGGGGCCTGCCTGGTTTCCTCGCTGGAATTCCAGCATCTCAGCATCTGAGCCTTTCTGTGAAACGGCTTGAGAGAGCGTCAGTGCCTGTAGTGTGGCTGTGGGTCATCTCCTGACCTTGGTGCTGAGCCAGGTGGTGGCAGGGAACCGGAATCCAGGGCAGGCCCCACTGCCCGCGGAGGGGGTAGGTTCCAGGGTGACAAATATCTGTGCTCCTCTCCCTGCGCAGTGCTTCTGGCAATCCGTGTATGTGGGGACTGACTCTGGAGTCTGACTCTCGTCGGCGCGCTCAGAGCAGCCCCCTGGGCCTCTGTGAGTTCGACACCTCCCTTCCCTGCAGGGCAGGGCAGTCGGGACCCAGCGGGTGAGAGCCTGTTTTGACAGGGTTTGGAGGGTTCAGGACAGATTTGGATTGGCAAGGTTGCCCCAACTGCAGTGGCCCTCTCCTTGCTCGGTACACAAGTGTTGAATGAGGTCACAGCCTCCACGGAGGACAACCTGTACCCGCACCCCACAGGATCCAGAAACACGCAGTGGGTGGGGGTGGGGGTGGCGGGGGTACAGGAAGTCAGGCGGCCGTACAATGGCAGGAAGGCGTGGGAAGAGCGAGACTCCCCTGGCCGCGGGCTTCCTGTGGCCAAGGCAGGCACGGCTGGCAGGAGTGGGCTCTGGGGAGCAGAGTCGCCTGGGCCCCAACTAGCAGGAGCAGGCATAGTGGCCACCAGGCTGGCATCAGGTGGCAAGTTCGGCCTCACCTGCTGGTCATTCCTGGTGGGAGTCGCCCTCAGTCCTGGTGCCACAACCAGCGTTTGGTTTGCCATGCCAACTTCCAGCCACTGTAGCCACAAGACCAGGGAAGGGGAGGGAAGTGGGGGCCACACTGGGCAGAGGAGGCGTTTCCATAGAGCAGCCCTAGGGCCCGTGAACTGCGAACCGGAAGTGTTTGTTCGGGCCACGGTGCCCAACTCTGCATGAGGGGATCCTGCCAGACCCGTGTTGGGCGGGACGCGGTTTGTGCAGTACACAGAGGCCTCTGGGACACGGTGACCTGCCCTGAGCCGTCTTTCTTCCTCGTCTACACCCTCCAGTTCTTGTCATCTCCATAAAAAGTTTTCTTCCCACTGTGCCCAAGGAAATTCTTGCTTCCCGGTTCTAGCCCTTACCGTCAGGTCTTGTTTTGGTCGCAGCCGGCTGTCTGGAATATAATGTCCACGTTGTACATTTTACTCAGAGCTCTGGCTTCCCTTCCAGAAAGGAGCAGATGCAGCCAGGGAGTGAGCTGGGTGTCCATCAGGCTGGGCACTCCTGCCCCGCGCTTCGGCCCAGGCTGCGTCCTGCCCGGTAGGTGAAGGCGGCAGGCTCGAGCACCTGAAGCCCGGCAGGCTCTTTTCCTGAGGATTTTTCAGCTGCAGGGATCTGCCGAACTGGACCAACGTGACGCTCAGCACCTCTGTCTCAGGCGACATTTCAGGTCCTGTCCGCAGCATCCGTTGCTGTGAGGGGACTCGGCTGGTATCAGGCGCTGCTCTGAGGTGAGTCACCTCAGCTCTGCTCAGCCCGTCGGGGGGCCCCTGTGCGCAGGGGACAAAATCCCCCAGAGCCTGGCGGTGCCGGCAGGACTGGGGCTGAACAAGTCCCACGCCACCTTCTCCAGAAAGGCGTGCTCGCCCCACCCCCCACCTCCGAGCCGGTGTGGCTGAACTCGGTCCTGCTCTGCAGTTGCTCACACACCTGAGAACGGGCTGTGTTCTTCTTACAGGAGCTGGGTAGATCCCAGGCGAGGTGCAGGTGACTGTCACCACCTGCCTGAGGGTCTGACTCGAGTCGGATCCACTTGCTGCTCCCCCCCTCGGTGACGCCCCACTTCAGGAGCTCACATACTCTTGGAGCTGCTGTGGATCCATTCCTGTATCACCAGAGACCTTTACTATTCTTGTGAGGGGGTGCAAAGTGGGGTTCTCGGGGTGTCCTGGCAGGGACACAGGGCTGCACTACTCAGAAGGGGGACCACGGGCACTCACTGGGCGAGAGGAAGGTCATCCAAGCTCAGTCTTATGTGGCCTCCTCACATCTTCGCTGGCGGGACGAGGGCCAGGACCCCCATTCGTGCTGCAAGCAGGGATGACTAAGGAGCCCCCGTTCCTGTCCTGGGTGCTGTTCAGATCTTCACGTGGAGAGCAGCCGCGTGACTTCACGTTGGCTGCAAACATCCTGTGTAAAGTCCACATCTCACTTTCGAAAGAATGCTTCTGGCTCGCAAAGATTCTGTCTCCATCAGTGGTCTGTCGTTTTTAACTCTGGGAGAGGCTTTGAGGTGTTTACGGTGCATTCTACGGTGACGGGCTGGCCTTTCGAACATGACTGACTTTAAAAAGAAACAAATCTCCAGAGTGTGAGAAGTGGAATCCGCCTAAGTCAGGGGTGATGTATTGGCAACGGCAGCTGTACATCGAGGAAGACCTGGGGTTTTCTTTGAGTTTCGTGATATTCCAGCCCTCATCCTGTATCCACCCGTGATTTCCACCAATTCTTTCTGCGTGAGAACTGAGGGGTTTCCAAAGCCTTCAGTCCAACCCTGAAAATAGCAATAGAGTCGTAACTGGAATAGGTCTCTACAAAAGCCATCAAAACTGTGTTCATGTTTGTTTTATATTAAAACAAGAAGCAATCCTGGCAGGAGTTTTGGAGTAGTCAGAATCAGACCCTAGAGTGGTAGGCTCCAAAATCAACATACGAAAGTGTGTTGCATTTCTATACACTGATAACAAACGAGCAAAAAGAAAAGTAAGAAAAAACGCTGTTTTATCTCTGCATCAGAACGAAATACTGGAGAAAAACATAACCAAATAAATGAGAAGACCTGTGTACTTCAAACTCTAACTTTGGCTATTTTAGAGTTCCAAACAAAATGCATGATTTTGTGTGTGTGTGTGAAAGTGTGTGTGTGTGTGTATGTGTGTGTACATGCTCTAGTTTTATGAAAAAAATGTCTTAAATTTCAGTAACAGCCTCAAATTATACTGGCAAACAACAGTAAAGAAAACCATATGCCACTGCAGTAAAAGCAGACCCACAGATCGAGGGAGTGGGACAAGAGCCCAGAAATAGCTCCTGCAAATGTGGACGACTAAATTTTGTTTTTTTTCTTTTTGGGTCACACCCAGCAATGCTCAGGAATTACTCTGGCGGTGCTCAGGGGACCATATGGGATGCCGGGATTGAACTCAGGCTGGCATGGGCCAGCTGCGTGCAAGGCAAAGGCCCTACCCGCTGGACTATCGCTCTAGCCCCGGATGACTAAGTTTTGACCCAGGGGCTGAGGCACCAGCACAAGGAGAATCACTTCTCTTGTGGTGCTGGGAAGCCACACACCAAACTAGGAGTGTGGGCCACTAACCCCTCTACAGAAATGGATTCAAATGGATGGAAGACAAACGTCAGACCTGAGCCCCATGAAGTCCCTGCAGGAAAACCCACACCCCAAACTCCTTGACATCGACTTCGATGCCTTTGGGGAATGAACTTTACGGAAGGAAAAACAAAACAAATGGGACTACATCAAGCTTAGCAGCTTTTGTACAACAAAAGAAAATCTATTGCAGAAACTAAATGGCAACCAGCTGACTAGGAGAGTGTAGTTGCACCGCAGACAGATAGATGATGGATTCATAAAGTGCAAAATAACCTCCAAGACACAAACACGAGCAGAGCAGAGTGGACGTGACCGTAGGGACGAGGACAGTGAGAGTGTTTAGCCTCACCTTCTAAGGAGAATCAAGTCAGAACAAGAAGGTCGCACCTTGCCTCCGGACAGTGGCCGTGTCGCAAGACTGCACACGTTTTGGTGAGGGTGTCTGTAAAAATTGGTCCACTGTCCAGGAGAGCATAGCTTGGTTCAATCCCTCGGTAACACGGTCTGGCAGTTCCTTAAATACCACAGCACAACACCAAATGCGCTGCTGCCCAGAGAGGCATGGGGAGAACTCTGATTTGGAACGGTATGCATACCCCTGCGTTGATGGCGGCATTGCTCACGAAAACTGAAACACGGAAGCAGCCTAGGCGATTATCCAGATAGCACATAGAGAAGCTCTGGTCAGTACCCCGTGGACTTCTGTCTGGTGTTAAAAATGGAAACGCTGCCTCTTGCAGAAACATGGAAGGAAGCTGAGTGATACTGTAAGAGAAAGTAGCAGTGACTGGAGACTGCTGTCACAGAGCAGAAAGAACCAAAGCAAACAGACGAGTCACCAAAAAGTCTCTAGGCACAGAAATGTGGCGCTTACCAGGGTGGGCGGGAGGCAGGAGGGAGGGCAAGGAGGCCACTCAGAGGTGAGTGCAGTGGCATTGTCAAAACTGACGTGGATTTGCAACTAAATGGTATCATAGGAGTCCCTAGCACTGCAGCAAAGACATAATAATAAAATAAAAATAGAATGTTCACAGTGAAAGAAGCATCAGGACGAATTGGGATCTGACTATGTGGGGAATGTTTGTGCATGGGACAAAGGTCTAATAGCCAAAAAGGCACAAAACTCCCGGAGCCCGAGAGGAAAAGGTCCATTCATCGGTGAGCACGGGGTCCGAATCGGCACTTCTCAGAGAGGAAACCAGCAGAGCATGGCAGACGTTCTAGGTTCTCATGGGAAGCGTGCGGAGGGCCACGGCAAGGTGTCCCCTCACCCCCGAGAGCGGCTCATACCAGGAAGACAAGAAACCAGCGTCGGAGGAATGAGTCTGGAGAAAAGGGCGCTTGAACATCGCTGTGGGGGTGCATCTGGAAAGCCCTGTGGGAAGAGAAGAGAAATCTGAGGCCAGAGAGACAGGACGGCAGGTGGGCACTCGCCTTGCCCACACACGTTTAATCCCCACCACCCCATAGAGTTCCCGAGCTCCCCAGGGAGTGAGCCCTGAGCCACAAGTCAGCACGAGCAAGCCGGGTGTGACCCCAAAAGCAAGTCCCTTCTCTCCTGCCTCTTCCTCCTCCAAGAACAAAGCCACTGTTTTTAAAGTGCAGCCTGGAATCTGCCCTGCCCTGCTTCTCCCGCCCACTTGGTGGGTGCATGGGTCACTGGCTACACCAGCAGAGGAACCAGAGAGAAACACGAGAAACCTTTAGCGTGTTCACTTTCAGCCACGGTAAACGGCAGCAGGTAGCTGGAGGAGCGCAGGGGCCTGACCACATCTGTGTCCCAGAGTGGCGGCCGCTGAAGCAGTTCACTGACCTTCTGCCTCAGTGGTCTGGTCTGTCACACCAGCCAGCCAGTATCATCTGCCAAAATGCTTAAACTTGTGTTTGAAGACCTCCAGCACACAGGAAATTGCCCCTTTCTGTTGCATTTCTGATCGCAGGATCTAGCAGGGCTAACGTGGGTTTGCTGGACCTACAGGCCAGGGTTAAAAACTCAAAAGGGAGCAAGCGAGCAGCGCCACGGTATTTCCCTGCCTTTGTTTCAGTGTATGAAAAACAAAGCAGCAGAATTGAATGTGTCAGATGCCTCTTCAAGCTCTGCTATTCCGTGGCTTTATAATCAAAACCACAAGTCTGGACAGCCAAAGGTTGGGAGATTCATATCTAACCAGGATGCGAAATAGAGGAACTCTGTTTCTCAGAGGATCTGCTCCTTCAGGTGGCCGCCAAGTGACCCAGTGGTGTCTTCCAAAGGGGCTCTGCAGGACGTGACCCCCATGGGAAGATGGGTCACTTGGTTACGATTAGGTCAGCAGGTTTAGTCGGACAAGGGAAAGAGAGCAGAGGCAGGCATCAGATGGAGCAACAAGCCCTGTTGGATCCCTTTGGTCTTGTCAAATCCAGTGTGACCTGTTAAGGAACAGAAATTACCTTCCATCATTCGAGAGAGAGGTGGGGAGAATTAGGAACAATGAGGGATGCCACAGTCAGTTCCC